>CM035429.1:11033017-11275517 GCA_020310875.1 Ceratopteris richardii
CAAGGAAGGCTTCACTTCTTTAATAAAGAGAACATCATGAAGCAACGATCTGCAAAAGATGATCCATGACATTTATGAAGATGAAGATTGACTCTTCCAAAGGATCAAGGGAAGGACGTAGCTATATGTGGAGCTAAGTATTTTCCAAATTATGTTTTCATTTTGATATTTGTTTGCTCGAATGCTTTCATTTAGGATGCATTAATTAGGACTAAAAGCATAGTCCAATTATGATTATCTCAACATGAAAGCTAATTAGAGGACTAAACGGTATTGAAATGACAAAAGTATACAAAGTACTTTTCAGTTTTCGGCATACAGTTTTTCGGCATACAGTTGAAATTTCTATTTCCATTCATGCACATGAAAAGATTATTTGTGCATAAAAGAATGTTTTATGCACATCAAGTTTGCACTTGCATGGGAAAGATAGTTAATTCTCCAGTTCATGCACTTGAATAGTTACCTTTTGCAAGAATAGCAAGTAGGTTGTTTTTGCATGGATGCTTGTTTGCATACGTAATAAGCTTGAGATTTGCTTAAGTTCATTACACTTGCATATACTCACATGCATTTGTACCCAAGAATGGGCATTTGCATACATGAACATGCATTTGCATGCAATTAGATGCATGTGCATACACATGATCTTTTGGTAAGTAGCTGAACACGTATACTTTCATTCCTTTCTTTTTCTAACTTGACTTAGCTAGGTGGGAAAAATAGAAAATTACCTAGTAATTATCTTGACCATCATGCAACTAACTGTCTAGTCTATTTTTTCCCAAAAGGTGATACATAGGTATCACTTAGTAGGAGTCTTTTTGAGGAAAAGAAAGCATTTTGAAAGTAAGTATTCATTTTTTCTTGTCATTAAGATGCCAAGAAAATAGAGCTACTTTCCAATGTGCATGCTCAGTCTAAGTTTGGGAAGAAACCTAGACATTCTTAGCAACTAACGTGGATTTAGTTGTTTTTGGATGTTCATGTTCATGCACCCAAGTAAGGAAGTTTCTGTTGAAACTTGTAAGTTCAACAAATTTTGGAAGGTTTAATACTTTAATATTCATCAAATATTGATGAAAATAAGTAGAAGTATTGGACTTCTAGAATCCCTGGAACTCTAGTATTCATAGATGTTAGTTTCCAGAAATGCATCTCAAGGCATGATGCAAGGTCTTTAATGGACACGAATACTTTTGAAGGAAACTTGCTTGATTCTATTTAAGCTAACTCAAGGCTTAAAAATAAACCAAGATAAATATTAATTGATCTTTAGGAATCAAGTAATTTCCTAAAGTCATGACAATTAATGAAATGAGTCAAAGTATTTTCATATCTTAGGAAATCACGATATTTCCTAAAGGAAATTTAGGAAACAAGTTATTTCCTAAAAGATTAGCTTCAAGTGGTAAAGCCTTGAAGAGACCCAAGCAAAGTAATCTTTGGAAATTAAGCTTTTAGGAACTAAGATAAGTTCCTAATAACTTGAAGTAAGTATGAACTTTTCATTTAGGAATAGAAAGTTCCAAGAAATGGATATCCAATTTATGAACTACTCCTAAATAATGCTATAAAGTTCAAAGTTATGTATTCATAGTTGCATTACTATTGGATCAATGATCAATCGATGCTTGGACTTTAAACATAATTTTGATTAGTGAAATATTTTTAAAGGACTCTAGTAACATCTCAAGATTAACCAATAATAATGAATCTTGTATCAAACTCAAGAATAGAAGTCAATATCACATAAATGAAAGTTCAAGCTTAAACTTTTATAGTGGCATGGGAAACCATATCCAAAAGGTGATACATAGTCTCTAGTTTGATACTCAAGAAATGAATACAGTTGAATCAGTAAACCTTCTGGATATTCTTTCAAATATCCTTCCAACATTGCAAAAGATTCCAAGATGAATCATTTGCTCAAGATATTTGATTCCCTAAAAGGAATCTCAAGTTTTTGAAGAGTATCATTCTTCCAAGTATTAAGAATGAAGTTCTTCATACCCTTTAGTTAGTAGGTAGTTCCCTAGCAATTCCAAACCTCAAGTATTGGTACTTAAGTCTTAATAGTGATAGCTTTTGAATCTCAGAGGCAACAGTGTATGCTTGGACTTAAGTTAGGAAAAGGTCTCTAAAAATCCTACAGGTAAGCCAAAAAGCTTAGAAAAACTCAAGAGATCTTAATGATAAAGATAAATTCTTTATTATTATCACATGATCAAAAAGACTTGATCAATCTTGACCACAATTATCCAAGATAATTGCGATTGGAACTATTAAGAATTTTGCCCAAGTATTGGCAATCAAATTAGTAAGCTGTTCCAAGTTTGAATAGAGTAAATATTCCAAGTATGTAGTCTGCAACCGTGTCAACGGTAATTAAGTCTGTGGATGGTAAAACATAATTTTTACCTATCCTTAAAGGGATTTTCGTCCAAATCCAGAGAGCATGAGCGGATGCTTCAAACTTAGGCAGTAGAGAGATTCCTATATAAAGTCCCCGGGGTAGGTACCTAAAGCATTTGTAAGAAAGCAAACTAAAGACAAGAAGTCCAAAATTCCCCTCACTACAGAATTGGTCAAGAATAAACCAATTTAACTTGAATTTAAGAAAATTCAAGTACTTAAAGTCATGAGTCATCAAGTACTTGACTCACAACAAGTTTAGATCTTAGAAGTTTGAATTAGTTATACAGAGTTTTAGTTGTTTCCTTTTGCTTTCCAAATCTTTTGGAATTCACTCAGATAAAGTATCTGATTCCTCTCGCAAAAGTCTTGGGACAACTGATTGGAGCTAGATAACTAAATTAAGCATCCTAGATAGATGTTTTGTATAATAACATATTGATCCTTCAAAAGATAACAAGACTAAGATTGACTTATTCATGTGAGTTTGCTTCCAGTTATTAGCATACCTACATTGAAGTTAGGAATCGCTCATCAGATTGACAATTCCCAATAACTTTCAGTTAAAGTCTTTGAGAAAATATCCTAAGTTGGATAATTTTTTCATTTTGAATTTGTATTGGTCAAGTTGGTATGGTTGACTCCACAGAAATGGTAAACTTTCTCCTACAGTTTACATAGGATTTTTCAACTCATTAGGACAAAGTAGTCCTCTAGTCGGGTAGAAAAAAAATCAAGTAACTATTGGATCCAAGTAAACCATTGTACAAACATCTAAGTTAGATGTTTGAGACAACCAAAGTTTAAGTGATCCAAATCAAATTGAAGTGAATCAAGAGTTCTCAAAGTCTTGTAAGGGATAAGAATCCCACTTTCATTACTAAGTTCATGCACCAGTTATGCCTAGAAATGGACTAGTAATTAGAATCCAACTAGTTCACATGTTTGTGCCTAGGTTACACATCCAGACACTGTGAATTGGCCAGGGATGTATTTAGATCCACCCTTATTATTCATTCACTACTTTGTACTTTGCCTAGTTCATCAAAGTGCAAAGCCAGACATTGTTTTGAATCATTTGGGCAGGGACGCCACCACAGAGATGAGACATGTTCTTCTAGTTTTAGAACATGACCATGTTCTTCCAGTTTTAGAACATGAGGCTCGGGGGATGCCTATAGTTATATATATAGCTTTATTTTCGAGGACGAAAATCTTTCCCAAGGGGGGAAGAATGTAATAAAGTAAGTCTATGATCTAGGGATCCGATGGCTTTAGACAGATCTAGAATTGGATACCATTTGGTCACTCGTCTGTAGAACCAAAGATCTCAAGAGTAGACTCAAGCATAAGTTATGTGCTCTCATATTCAAGTGATCCACTTAGCCTAGTGGTTAAGTCTCATGGTTGTGAAGGAGGAGGTCTTGGGTTCAATCCCCATGGGGAGCATGGGGAGAGAGTTTTGCCCAAAGAGCTCTAGAGCCTTCTAACTCAAGTTAACATGAGTTAACTTGTGTCTAGTGGACTTAACTCAAGAGGCGAGTACACCAACCACTAGTGGACTCTAGTGGAAGGTAGGAAAGGAGTGGTGGAGATCGCACATGCATTTGTGGACTCTAGTTACATTTGTGGTCCTCATTGATTCAAGCAGCTATATATACAGGCATAAGGTTGGGAGGAGAGTCACCTCATCTAGAGATCCGATGGATTCAGACAGATCTGAAATTCGATATCGTTTGGTCACTCGTCTGTAGAACCAAAGATCTCAAGAGTAGACTCAAGCATAAGTCATGTGCTGTCATATTCAAGTGATCCACTTAGCCTAGTGGTTAAGTCTCATGGTTGTGAAGGAGGAGGTCTTGGGTTCAATCCCCATGGGGAGCATGGGGAGAGAGTTTTGCCCAAAGAGCTCTAGAGCCTTCTAACTCAAGTTAACATGAGTTAACTTGAGTCCAGTGGACTTAACTCAAGAGGCGAGTACACCAACCACTAGTGGACTCTAGTGGAAGGTAGGAAAGGAGTGGTGAAGATCGCACATGCATTTGTGGACTCTAGTTACATTTGTGGTCCTCATTGATTCAAGCAGCTATATATACAGGCATAAGGTTGGGAGGAGAGTCATCTCTCAAGCACGTGGGGGTCGTAATTCTTAGGATGTTGCAGATAGATAGATAGATAGATAGAGAGATCGATAGAGAGATAGATGGAGTCTTTGGATGTCAGGGTTGGCTAGACTTCCCTATGTGCACTCCATCTCCCTACATCTTGATTGGCAACTTCAACATTGTGGAGAATTGTGCGATCTGTGAGGACCACCAAAGGTAGCGTGTCTTGAACATCCAAGATTTCGTCCAACGTTCACGATTTTCCCCCAACAGTCATGTCCCAAGCATTCGCGAATTTCTTTAGATGGTCTCACTCATGATTTCCTTCTCACGGGATCCTCAAGCTTTGCAAGTCAGGATTCACGATTGCTAGGTAAGGTTTCAGCTCATCCTCAGGATTGTCTTTCGCTTTTGCTCTCAAGGAGTCGCGATTGGGTGGTGATCCACGCTATTTATGTTGTGTCCTTGATTCGTGAATGCTTGAAGGATCGTGGGGTTCTGCGGTTTCAAGTTTCAATGGCTCCACATTAGTTTTTGCTTTTTCAGGTTTCGGGATCCTCGCTTAGTTCAAGCTATGTTCTTTTCATGTGGAATTTAAACATACAAAGGGGTAAGTGGTCTTGTGGGTTAGTGCCCTCGGGTGCCGATTGGCCACTCTCGTCCCAATGGCCGGAGTGCTCCGCTCCTTGGTGGTCAACAATGTGGGACTCCCATCAATGTTGAGTTTGTGTGAGGCTGAGGGGGATCTGCATAGGGTCACTTCCCAAAAGGTCTCCTTAAGCAGAGAATTTATCTTGGCAAAGCAAGAGGAGTTAATGAAAATGTGCCTTATTGGCAAATTGTTTGGCCCTATGCCCCCCTTAGAGTCTACGCGGCTTTGGTTGGGATGTTGATGTATGAAACACCACAAGAAATGAATTAATGTGACACTAGAACACCTCTATGGTCACCATTAACTCATTGCCACTCCAAACTTTGAGAAATGATAGCCTAAAGTGAGAACTTTGCTTCTACAGAAATTCCTAGTCACCGAAATGACATACCTTCAGTATTTTGCTACTTTCTCCTAGCTCAAGTATTATTTCTCCATGAAACTTCATAGGCTGAAACTAAAAGAGTAGAGCTTTCCAGCAAGCTATCATATGCATCAAACGGATCTCTAGACCTCAAGTTATGGCCTTCACAAGATGACCCTATATGACCTTCCCAAACTGGAAATTTTGCCTGTTTTAGTATTCCTGGGTGTCTAAAAATAAAAAATTCGATGCCTAGCATCGAATTTCAGTCAAGGTCGATGCCGGGCATCGACTTTGAGCTTTTTTAGGCCCTTTTTCTGCACCAGAAATACTCTCTTTTACACACACATGAAGAAGACCACTTGTATGCTAGAAGTCGATGCCGGGCATCCACTTTATGCTGAAACTCGATGCCAAGCATCGAGTTGCTCCACAGACTTCATGTTTTTAAAAGATTCAACAATAGTTAACACACAGAGAATGGAAATAATGACTTATCAGCCAAGATTTGATGCCAGGCATCGAATTGCTCAAAAAACTTGAACTTTTGAATTCATCACATAGTAGGCAAGCATGGAGATGATGGAGAGAGACTCATACACAGAACTTTACTCAGTTCTTTCTCATAGCTATGAAAAACTCAGAAGTTTTACAGATGCTTTCTCACTCAGAGAAGCCCGACTATAATCAGTCGTATAAAATGAACTCCTTCTTTCTTCTTTCTCTCTCATTCTCTCTCCGCGTCAGTTGATACAAACTAACTTATATAGATTTTCGTATTCTCGTGATTTTAAAAAACTTCTAGAACTAAAGTGAACTAACTTTACAAATATGATACACTTGTGAATTTGTCCCTTCACATAGGCATGGTGTTTTCTTCCTAAGATTTGACCTTCAAATATATGTCCAATTAGTGAGTGTTTCTCCAACAGCTCCCCCTCAATCACTAATTGACATTCCCTGTTTCTTCATATCATCTTCTTTTCTTTTACTCCTGCCATGCTTTTGAATCTGCTGGTCTTCACACCATCCAAGCTCTTTGTCATTATGTCTGCTAATTGATCTTTAGTAGAAATGTACTCCACTTCAATCTCCTTCTCCATTACCTTTTCTCTAAGAAAATGATACTGTATCTCTATGTGCTTTTTCCTTGCATGAAATACTGGATTTGCTGCAAGATAAAGTGAACTCATATTATCTCCATGTATTGTAGGTGTACCTTGATCAATGCCTAAGCTCTTGAACAATGTCTGCATCCATATGACTTCCTTAGCTACTTCCACAAGTCCTTTGTACTCTGCTTCAGTTGATGATAATGCTATTGTATGTTGTTTCTTTGAACACCAACTTACAAGCTTATCACCAATATATATCATGTAACCATGAGTTGATCTTCTGTCATCTTGATTACCTGCCCAATCTGAATCACTATAGGCTCTCAACTTCAAATCTGATGTAAAAGGATAATATAATCCTTCCTTTATAGTTCCTTTGATATATCTGAGAACTCTTTGACCTGCAATCCAATGTGGGTCCTTTGGACAATGCATGAATTGTGACAAAACTCCCACTGCATAACTAAGATCAGGTCTTGTTAGTGTAGCATAAATCAAACTACCCACAAGAGATTGATACTTCCTCATATCTTTGTAGTCTGCACCATCATATTTACTGAGCTTGTGATTAACTTCAAGTGGAGTTGAAGCTTCTCTGCAATTTTCCATATCAAACTTCTTCAACAAGTTCAGAAGATACCTTTCTTGTGACACATATATGCCATGATCTGTATAAGTAACTTCCATTCCAAGAAAGTATGATAACTTTCCTAGGTCACTGATCTTGAATTCTTTTTCAAGCAATCTCTTTACCTCCTTGATTCCTTCATCTGAAGTACCTGTGATTATAATGTCATCTACATAAATACAAATGTAGATTGTACCTTCCTCTGTTCTTCTGATAAGTAGACTTGGGTCTGCTTTTGAACTTTGATATCCAAGATCATTGAGATACTTCACCAGTCTATAGTTCCAAGCTCTTGGAGCTTGCTTCAATCCATACAATGCTCTTCTCAACCTGCAAACAAAATTTGGATACCTGGAATCTATAAACCCTTGAGGTTGTTCCATGTATACCTCATCTGATATGTATCCATTCAAGAATGCATTTTTTATATCCAATTGACTTAGAGTCCATCCTTTTGAAGCTGCAATAGCAATGATTGTCCTTATAGTTGACATCTTAGCTACGGGACTGAATGTCTCATCATAATCTATGCCATAGGTCTGGGCATAGCCTTTCACCACCAATCTAGCTTTGTATCTGGCTATACTTCCATCTGCAAGCTTCTTCACTTTATAAACCCATTTATTTCCAATTACTTTCTTACCATTTGGTTTAGGAACAAGTTCCCATGTCTTGTTCTCCTCCAGTGCATTGAACTCTTCCTTCATTGCTTCTTCCCATTGCTTCTTACCTTTAGCTTCATCATAGTTCTGAGGTTCTTTATCATCTTTGACCATATATGCATAGTTCTTCTGAGTTATGTAAGAAGTATCATAAGAATACCTTTCTGGTTGTCTCCTTGTCTTGCTTGACCTTCTTGGTTCACATTCTTCATATGTGTCTGGATACACTTCTTCATCAAATATAGGAGCTTCTTCATTTCTTCTTGTTAATCCACTCGTGGATGTACTTGCTTGCATATAGTCTTCATCTCTATTTACCTGCACAATTGATTTTCCTTTCTCACATCTTCTTACCTCTTCTTCAAATTCTTCAACTGTGTGACTTTGATCTGCATACCAACTTTTCTGTTCATCAAATGTAACATCTCTAGAAACAAGAAATTGTTTTGTTAGAGGATTCCACAACCTGTAACCCATCTGCTTTTCATCATAACCAATGAACACATATTTTTCTGCCTTTGGTTCAAGTTTATGCCTAAGCTGTGATGGCACATAAGCATATGCAATTGATCCAAACACTCTACAATGATCTAGTGTTGGTTTCTTACCCCACCAAGCTTCATATGGAGTCATTCCATTTAGAGCTGCACATGGTAATCTATTCACAAGATATGTAGCTGTATTTACAGCCTCAGTCCAAAGATAATTTGGACAATTCTTCTCCTTCAGCATAGCTCTAGCAAACTCAACCAAAGTCTTGTTCCTTCTTTCTGCTACACCATTTTGTTGTGGTGTATACCTGCAAGTTATTTCTCTCTTAATACCTGCATTCCAAAGATAATCATTGAACTCTTGGGAGAAATATTCTCCCCCTCCATCAGACCTCAGTCTTTTAAGCTTTTGACCTGTGACTCTCTCTGCATATGCATGAAAATGCTTGAAAGCTCCAAACACTTCTGATCTTTCCTTCAAAACATATAATGTTATCCATCTTGTAGCATCATCAATAAAAAGAACATAGTACCTTGAGCCATTGATAGATCCTTCTTTTGTTGGTCCCCATACATCTGTATGAATGAGCTCAAGTACTCCATCATGTTTGAATCCTTTCTTCTGAAATGGTAACCTGTGTGCTTTACCCATTTGACATGCTTCACATTTATAAACCATATGTTGACTTTACACATTTGGTAATCCTAGTACAGACTGATTAGCAACCATAGCTTTAATTCCCCTTTCATTAAAGTGACCTAATCTCTTATGCCAGAGATCAAGTTCTGTAATCACTCCTTCACCATGTGTGAGCAAAGCTTGACCAATGTTCCCTTGCACTCTTAAAGTAAAGAGTCTACCTTCTTTCTTACCAAAGACAATCTGATTATATCCCTTCTCTGGATCTTCCACAAATACTCCTTCATTTGTAAACCTGACTTGAAAACCTTTTTCAACTATCTGTCCCACACTAATCAAGTTTTTAGGTATTGTTGGAACATACAAAACATTGGTTAGCAAATCTGCTCCACTCTTGCATTTCACTTTTCCAACTGAATGTACACTATGTCTTGTATTATCACCAGTTTGAACTGTGTGACTAGAAATGCCTTTTTCCAATTCTGACATCAATTCTATGTTTCTTGACAAATGATTAGAACATCCAGAGTCAATGTAAAATACCTTTAGATCTTCTTTATCTGATGTGTTGATTGAGTTCATCATCAATGATGTATGACTTTCATTCTGTGTGTCATTTGCATAGTTGTAGTAGGTGGTGTTGTAGGATTGATTCTGTCCCCAACTTCTTCCTCCACCTCTACCATAGCCTCCTCTTTGACTTTGTCTACCTCTTTGGAAATTACTTTGGTATCTTCCACCTCGACCTCTGCTATTGTTGTTTTGATTCTGGTTTGATCCTTGTTGATTGTGCCAACAGTCATGAGCCAAATGATTACTCAATCCACAGATCCAGCAAGTCTTCTTGTTGTTATTTTGATTACCTCTTCCTCTTCCAAAACCTCTTGCTCTTCCTCTGCCAGTGCCTTTACCTCTTGCATAATAAACTTGAGAAGTTGACTCTTCTTCATCCTTTGCTTTACCTTTATCTCCTTTCTTCTTGTTCTTCATGTACATTGCAGAACTTTGTCCTTTATCTCCATCTCCCTTCAAGTCTTGCTCATATGTGAGCATCAAACCAAGCAACTGGTTCAAATCTGGAACATAATGATTTAATGAAAGTTCTGTTGATAAGACAAAAGGTTTCCACCTTTCATCCCCTCTCAAACCTGCAAGTAATTGAGCAATCAATCTGTGATCTTCAACATCTTCATCTATGGATCCAAGACTATCTGCTAGATCCTTCATCTTAGTGACATAATCACTAATGGTTTGACTTGGCTTCTTCTTGAATGTTGTAAACTCTGACCATAGACTTGCTTTCCGTGCTTTAGTAGTACTTTGGAAATGATACTCCAATGCATTCCATATATCTTCAGATGATTCCAATCCTCTGATGTGTGGTAGCAAATGATCAGAGATTGTATTGTAGATGTATGCTTTTGCACTTGCATCCTTCTTCTGCCAATGCTTTAAAGCATCAAGTTCCTCTTTCTTTGGTCGGCTTTCATCTTCAAATACTGGCTTCTCTTCTTCACCTGTTACATATACCATGAGATCCTTACTCATAAGTAAGGCTTCCATTCTCATTACCCATGCGGGGTAATTATCTCTGTCCAGTTTGTCAATGGAGATATGATCTGCCATAGTTCTTTCCTTCTGCTGCTACCTGTGAGCTTAAAGGATAAAGGATAATACCTTTTAAAGTTCTTTGTGTATGAGGATACTTTTGAAGTAACCTTTTGATTCTCTGTGTCTTCAAATGCTTCACCTTTGAAACTTTAATGGAAAACTTTACAAAACTTCTCGTACCTTTGTCGTCTTCTACTCTCGAGAATCTTTTTGCTCTGATACCACTTGTTGATGTATGAAACACCACAAGAAATGAATAAATGTGACACTAGAACACCTCTATGGTCACCATTAACTCATTGCCACTCCAAACTTTGAGAAATGATAGCCTAAAGTGAGAACTTTGCTTCTACAGAAATTCCTAGTCACTGAAATGACATACCTTCAGTATTTTGCTAATTTCTCCTAGCTCAAGTATTATTTCTCCATAAAACTTTTTAGGCTGAAACTAGAAAAGTAGAGCTTTCCAACAAGCTATCATATGCATCAAACAGATCTCTAGAACTCAAGTTATGGCCTTCACAAGATGACCCTATATGACCTTCCCAAACTGGAAATTTTGCTTGTTTTAGTATTCCTGGGTGTCTAAAAATAAAAAATTCAATGCCTAGCATCGAATTTCAGTCAAGGTCGATGCCGGGCATCGACTTTGAGCTTTTTTAGGCCCTTTTTCTGCACCAGAAATACTCTCTTTTACACACACATGAAGAAGACCACTTGTATGCTAGAAGTCGATGCCGGGCATCCACTTTATGCTGAAACTCAATGCCAAGCATCGAGTTGCTCCACAAACTTCATGTTTTTAAAAGATTCAACAACAGTTAACACACAGAGAATGGAAATAATGACTTATCAGCCAAGATTCGATGCCAGGCATCGAATTGCTCAAAAAACTTGAACTTTTGAATTCATCACACAGTAGGCAAGCATGGAGAGACTCATACACAGAACTTTACTCAGTTCTTTCTCATAGCTATGAAAAACTCAGAAGTTTTACAGATGCTTTCTCACTCAGAGAAGCCCGACTATAATCAGTCGTATAAAATGAACTCCTTCTTTCTTCTTTCTCTCTCACTCTCTCTCCGCGTCAGTTGATACAAACTAACTTATATAGATTTTTGTATTCTCGTGATTTTAAAAAACTTCTAGAACTAAAGTGAACTAACTTTACAAATATGATACACTTGTGAATTTGTCCCTTCACATAGGCATGGTGTTTTCTTCCTAAGATTTGGCCTTCAAATATATGTCCAATTAGTGAGTGTTTCTCCAACATGGGGAAGGAGTGGTTCCCTTGTGGATTGATTGTGAGAAAATGTTAGCTCCTCCTGGCAAACCACTTACTCTTGTTCTTTGAGAAGGAGGAGATGGCATTCACATGGGCACCTGGCAAGTCTGGAGGTCTACCTTATGCTTGTTTAAATGGTTCGCTGATTTTGTTCCAAACAAGTGGAAACCCCTGTGCTACCCGCTCTAGGTTGAGCTTCCCAACCTCTTGTTTTTCTTGTGTGACTTCTTGAGGGATATTATTGTGCCAATGGGTAGACCACTGGCATCGAGGGAGGACATGGGGGGCTTCATCTATGAGGGTGTGAATTATTTTCTCAACACGCGTTGGCACCCCCAGATCTGTGTTGAGACCAACCTCTACAAATTCCTCCCCTTGAAGATCTCTATAGATTTAGGAGAGGGGGAAGTTTGGGAGTAGGAAATCACCTACAAGAATCTTCCAAACACGTGTTTTTGTTGTGGTCTTCAAGGACATAGGATTAAAGAGTGCCCACAGAAAAAGAACTTAGCTAAAAACAAAGAGAACCAAGAAGCCATCCAAGAAGATCAGAATGGTAAATAGACACAACCACGGTCTCCTATCGTGGAGGAAGAGAAAGACACTAGAGCCTTAGAGAAAGACTTTGAAGGGTTCACAAAAGTTAGATGAAGAAGGAAAAGAAGCGCTTAGGGGCCCCTGGAGATCAATACCATGGTTGTGGCTCTGTTAAATAACTTGTATTGCAACTTGGAAAAGGAGATCAATGAGATGGACTTTCCAAGTGGGAGTCTTTACGAAATAGACACTACTAGTACTAACCAGAAGATTTCCACAAAAAAAGAAGATATCCATGAGGACTATGCCACTAGTAAAGAGGATGGATTCACCACTAGCAACAAAAAAAACCTGGATAGTGAGAGCTCCATCATTGGATCGACACTCCTGGAAGAGGTACCAAACTTGGTCCCATAGAATGTCACTCATAAGGGAAAAAAACCTTTGGAGATGCCATGGAAGAGCCCCCTCATGGGGAAGATACATGGTCAGGACACCTCATCTCAGAGGAAAAAAGATGAATCTAAGAAGAAAAAAGACAAAGCCCGTTTCGACAAAGAGGGTAATCTTCGAGCATGATTATCATATTACTTAACACCACGGGGCTGATTGACCCCTCAAGGGGGGCGATTATAAGCTAGTGGGTTTGGAACCAGTGCCTAAACCGAGATTCCAACTGTATCCAAGAGACTACAATCAATGGAGAGGATCTTAAAAAATGATTCAAATGCATCTGTTCGACCCATGCGTGGGTTACCACTTCTCACCCTAGAGGGGCCAGCAGCATAGCTATTGGAATAAACAACTATTGGTTAGGCAGACTTGTCAACTCCTATGAGGATCTGAAGCATCATTTGATTGCCGCTTCCTTTAGGGGAGCCCTTCCAACTCACTATGGTCTCCATGTATGTCTTGAATAGGGAATAAAAAGGGATTAATAGTTGGGCCTCTTTGGACTTGCTACCCCACAATGTTATGCTTTGCGATGACTTCAATCTGGTGGAAGAGCCCTTGGATCGGTGGGACAACAGGGGGCATACCATTGATGGCCAGGAGAAAGATATCTGGGACAAAATCAAGCTTCACATGGACCTTGTGGAGACTAAGGATACCAATGGCTTCTCTTGGTTGAATCTCCAATTTGGCGATGACCTAAGAAAAGAAAAACTTAATAGAAGCTATATCACACAAAATTTCATCCATCAGTGGGGCCAGTTCGACATCTTGCAACACATTGACCTCGCCATATCCGACCACTACCCTATTGATCTCACTTTCAAGCCAAGTGCCAAATTTAGAGAAGCACCTTGGTTTCATGCTTGCCCAATGTCTTTCTCCCTTCCCTCTGTCCATCAAGGAATTACCTTAGTTTGGAACTCGCCTTTCGCCCATGGTGCCTCACCAGTCAAATGTTGGAAGGGCTACAGTGGACAAGACTCCTCTAATTTTAATATGGACATGCAAGATGCTTTGCAATGTTTGATGGAGGTGGAGAGAAGCTATATCGGAGGCTCTGGCACCTTGAGGAGGAAGTGAACAAAGGGAACTACCAATGCCAGACAAGACTACGGAAAATCAGAGGCATGTTGAGATATGAGGAAGAAATTCAAAGGAAAAACCTGCAAGTATACTTTAAAGATTGGTGGGTGGGCAAGGCTAACAAACCAACTAAAGAGATTTGTGGCATCCTCAAAAGGAAGAAACCTAAAAAGTCTATTCTATTCTTGATAGGTAGCAATGGGTTTGAATGCAAAACAGAAGAAGAAAACACGCATATTATTATCAACCATTTTACTTAGCTCCTAGGGGTTTCGATGCCTCTTTCTCCCCATAGGAGAGAATGCATGGCCACCAACTTTGGAGTCTCTCCCTCGAGAATACCGCATAACTTGATGTCTCTCCTTGATGCACCCATTTCTGATAATGAGATTCTTGAAGTTATCTATACGCTCCCCAAGGAGAAAAGCCCAAGTACTGACGACCTCATAAATGAATTTTTTACGTCTTTTAGACAAGTGGTGGCCACCCCATTGCACTTGGTTTGGCAAGAAGCCTTAGCTTTTGGTGCCCTTCCTGAATGCCTAAACAATGGTGTCATCAAGATCATCCATAAAAAAGGTAACAAAAATAGGATTTAAAATTAGCACCCAATCACGATGCTTCAAACTAGGTACAAGATTCTTGTGAAAGTAATTGCCAATAGAATCACTTATCACTTGAAGAGGTGGCTTAGCGAGGAAAAAAAAGGATTCATCAAGGGTAGATCAATACTGGAAGCTATTATTGATATTTGGGAAGGTCTAGATTTCATGGAAGAATCCATGCAAGATGTTGTTTTCCTTAAAATTGATTTCGACAAAGCCTACAACAAGTTAGAATGGGACTTTGTTCTCCAATCTCTTAAAGACCTCGGTTGTAGTCAGAAATTCACTAAGATGATGTCTACTTTTTTGGGGAATGCATCAATGCAAATAAATATCAACAGCCAGTTATCGAAGGCTATCATATTAAAACGATCTCTTAGGCAAGGATGCCCTTTAACCCCTCTGCTCTTCACCATTTCCATGGAAGGGTGCAGTCATCTCGTGCAACATCACATGGAAATGGACCATATTAAAGGTCTCACTCTACCTCTCAACCATGGTTATATGATCATGAGACTTTTCGTAGATGACATGAATGCATTTGTGCATAATGATTTGACTTGCATCGAAGTCTTTTGGAGGTGCCTTGATACTTTTTGTGAAGTGTTTGGTTCTAAAATCAACCACTCTAAAACCACTTTTCATGCCATCAGCAGTCTGCCTCCCCAACTACTGGTTGACCATGGTTGCCAAGTTATCCCTAGGGATAAGGTCTTCCGTCTTCTTGGTATTACGATGGGCTTTGGTGTCTCGATGGAGTTGGGTCCTTTCCAAATTAGACAACAAATTAGCATTTTGGAAGGGCATGATAATCAATCTCGCAGGCCGTGTCATGGTTATTAATACCTTTCTAATCTCCTTGACCATTTACTTTCTCTCTTGCTTGAGACTAAAGGATCAAGAGCTTACCAAACTAGATAGAATCGGTAGAAACTTTCTTTGGACTGGTGACCACAATGGAACGTAAGTGGTCTACTTGCATTAGCCAAAAGGAGTGTGGGGGTCTCGGCATTTTGGATATTGAAGGCATGTCTGACAAGAGAGCGGCAAAATGGATCATCAAGGCTTGGTGCAACGGTGAGTCCTCTTGGGCCAAGCTCATTTTTAGGCACAAGAACATGATTATGTTGGTGGGCCTCCCTAGCTAGAAGGAATTGGACCTCCTTACTCTTCTATTCTCCCTGATTTCGGTTTCCCCTAAATGCTCAAATCTGGTGCACTCCATGTGGAAGAGTTGGAACAAGTTCAAGCCATTTGTCAGAGTCAGAGAAGATTGGAAATGGTTGGCTAGTATTAGACAAAATGACTCAATATGGTTTTCGATCTCATGCATCAAGGGTGTGGCTTCCTACAACCTCCAAAATGCGAAGAGCCTCTTGAACAAGGGTTTTAGACATTGGAAACACCTCTGGAAACAAGAAACTGTCGGATGGATCAGATTTGAGGACATAGACCCCAAAATAAGAGTGAACTCCGCCATGCCTCAAGGGTCTTATGTGACACAACGGCAATCGCCTATTCGAAATTCCTAGAATCAAGGTGAACACAGACTATCATATCATGGTTAATAAGAAGTGGTGCCTAACTTAGACTAGGCTGCGTTGGGATTTGATGTTCATGTCTATCTGGCATCCCCTCATCGAGATCAAAAAATCGGTTCTCATGTGGAAAATTCTCCACCGTGGTATCTAGAACAACCTAAAGGCTAACAAAATTTGTGGGGCCCACCATGGTGCAAGAGATGCCATCGCAACATCGAGGATCTAGGTCACATCTTCTTTGCGTGCCCCAAGTCACTCTCGCTCCGACGGACCCTTGAGAATATTTTGAGATTGCAGGCACAAATCACTTGGAAGCAAGCACTACTTGGCAAAGCAATTGGTTTCTCAGTGGCACTGTGGAACACTATAAGAGGGGAAACTCTCTAGAGGATTTGGAGGGAGTGGTGTGGTAGTAATTTTGGACACCCTCTTAAAGAGTGGTCGATCGAGAAGTCTCTTTTGCTCCTTGGCAAAATAATATCCAGTTGCAAGACGTCCCCACTGTTTAGGCATCATAAAGTGTTCCTCAACAAGCTTTAATCCAAATGGGCTCCACATTAAGGGGACAAGAGGGTTGTTAACCTCCTTTATCACACTCTCTAGACCTACAAGTTCTGACCTTTCTTTGTGGGATTCGGGGGGTCCCAAGGGCACTAGTCCCATTCACTTGTAACTTGTTCTTTCTTTTTATTTAATTAAAGTCCGGAAGAGTAGGCCAAGACTGAACTTCCTTTTGGAAGAGAAAATTATTGTAGGATCTCTGGGAGGACAAGTGACTCGTAATTGATAGTCATGTAAGAGTAGGGTGTGATCTTCTTAGATCTCCATCCTGATCTGTAGATTTTTAAAGATAGACAGTTAATTATCTTTTCTAACATGCAACATGGAAATGATCAAGCCAAGGCATGCCCATAAAGATTTTATGCTTGTATGAAAGTGGTTCACCCCCTAGGGAAAGCAAAAGCTTCCCTCTACACTAGCCTGCTCCTCTCATATCACTATGTTATCCTAGTTTTCCTTTTGAAGTCTGAGTGTACAAAAGGATCCTTGGTGTCATGTAGATCCGGAATCCTCTCAGTTCCTTTCATTTCGCATGATATGAAAGGACATATGACATGTGGATTTTTAATACAATGCCTTCTTAACTTATTCTTGGGTCTACACTTGAAGAGGTCCATGCGCATTTAATCTAAAAAAGATAATAAATGTATTTGATAGGGGAGGAGGGAGAATAATTTTGATGGAGTTAATGAGACTAGAGAAAGGGGTGAACAAAGCCAAGATGAAGTTGAGTGCGAGTAGCTACACTCAATTTTCAATAGTTCCATTGAATCTTATGAGATCTAGTCTCTTAAATCAAACTTCCAAAACATTAAAAGAACAGTAAGAACCATTTTACTTAGTTTCTCCGAATTCTCTTCTAAGGTAGAGGTACCGAGCATATGAACATCTAGAGGAAGATTGATTTAAGGAGGGGTTGTGAAAAGACTCAACTTCGTTTCATATCAAGATAAGGTATAGTCTTAAGCTAGTCAAATATTTATGCTATGGAGGACCAATTTGCACATAGCTAAATAGGCAAGGATGTTCTCTTGCACTCTGTCATTCTTTCCATACTTTGAATTCTTTATGTTCAAAGGTAGATGAGATCTTCAATTATTCGGGCATGGATCAAACCAAACATGGATTCTTTTCCTTTTAGATATATCATGAATAGATCCCCTTCTAAATAAAGAGGGAAAGGATGGAGATGAAGACCATGATTACGACAAATGGTCATGGGGCATGGTGGGATACCCAAAGTATATATCTCCCCTCATTTTTTCTTGAGGATGAAAATGCTTCCAAAAGGAGTGGAATGTTCTGTAATTACATGGTTCTAAGGGGTAGAACCCTTGATTTTCTAGGTTTGAAACCCTTGGGATTTATTAAATATTTAGTCCTATTTGGAAGGTCTTGAACCTAAGGGTTGATTTCGCTAAGGTTGGGTACCTTTGGCTTGATTGAAGCTTTATCTTGGCCACTTGACTCGTACATGAGAGATTGGAGGGTCTTCTTCTAGAAGACATGTAATTTCATATGAGTTCATAATCATAGAAACCATATGATCATCTTGCGAACCCATGTGATGGAAGCTACGCATGTCCCCTTGTAGGTCAGCTACTCCCTAGGCCTTGAAGCTATGCATTGGAGGGACTTGTTGGATGGATAGGTGCATCACTCTCACTAGTGTGGGCCCTCAAATTTCTTAGTTGATTCTTCTATGGAGGCTATGTCCCTTCCACAACGAACCCCCAAAGTGAACTCTTCAAATAGATATCTATCCTTTCCAACTAAGCCAACATTGAGACATAAGAGCTAACCAATTTTTTGCATTTGATGCTTTTTAGTTATCCAACGATGGGATTTGGACTAATGTCAAAGCCTATAATATTTGCAACACTCGCTAATGATGAAAGTTGTGTGTTGGTGGGTGAAAAGTTGTCCATCACCTGTTCTACCCATATCCTAGGAGCATTGTGATTTGACAAAATCTTCGGAGATGCCATTTGTTGAATCATGAATTTAACTCAAAGCAAGCCCTACTCTGAACACTATTAGAAGTGAAAATATCTCAAAGATCGTATAGGAAAGGAACATGGCCAACTGTGACAAGCCTCCCAAGGAGTGGTCTTTCGAGTAATTTCTAACCTGCCTAGGTAGAAGGATTTAAGGTTATACAAGGCCTCCCCCCTTCAAGCACCATAGGATTTTTATTTTTGTAGACAATAAGCTAAACTACAAGTGGATCCCTCATGAAAATGACAAAAAGTCCTTAGAATTCCTTAATTCTCTTTAATCTTATTATATCCTTTCCCTTTTGACAAGAAAAAAATAACAAATGGATCCATCACTGATGCCATGATATTTTTATAATCATATAAAGTAATTCGTGTATATATATATATATATATATGCGTGCGTGTACTCATTTTGAAGTGATGTTTCGATCACTCCGACAAAACATGTGTAATAGTTAGATACACGTATTTGACGGAGAACCGCAAAGGTTAATTGTGCCCATGGACAACGTACCTACACGCACGTGCACTCCCAATAGCAAATAAAATAATATCAAATGGTCTTGGTAGTCTTTTTTCTTCGCTTTCTTGTATCAAATAGTCTCCGAGATTCGAGTTAGAGCGAATACTTTCGACAATTAAACTATGGAGTGCTTGATTTCTTTGTGGAATGCTCTCTTCAAAGAGATATCTTTCCTTGCTAAGTAACCGAATAATGAGACATAAGAACTAATCCGCTTTCTTCATTCCATACACTCACACACATACTGAGGTGATCAGCAGAACAACACTTAGATGTAAACGTAAAAATAATGTCAAATGGTCTTGGTTGCCTTTTTACTTCGCTTTCTTGTATCATGAAAAAATTTCCTCCGTGGACGTCCAAAATATATATTGTAGTGTCCTCTTCCTATGTTGTTCAAGTATCTTCATGTACTTGTTGAGGAGTAAGTTCCATCATATCATGCACAGTACAATGAAGGGGGTTATTAAAATCTAAATGAAGATCACGTTTTGGCATATCATGGTCTTGAAATATTTGTTTCTTGTAATAAAGTGATAGGTAGGATATGGTTGAACCACACCCTTGACATCTAGTAGATGGTTGAACTACACTCTAAAAAAGAAGGATTGGGAAGTAATCCTCAACCATGGCTTTTGGGGCAAGTGGTCAGCACATCATAGTCCTAGGTAGGAGGTTGTGAGTTCAAATCTCTTGTAGTTCATTGCATTGCTATCAGAGCCTAGGAAGTAGGCTTGGGCAAGGTGGATTGACCCAATGACCTCTAAAAAAGGTGCTCGGACACTCTATGATGTGAAAGAGTGCTAAGGGAGAAGGTGGCACTTTAAAAACTCTATCTAAGAGAGATTGGGATATATCTCTCAATGTGTAGGTCGGATTGAGACGTGGAAGATACCATTGGAAAGCTCTTGGAAGAAACTTTCCAAATTTAGTGAAGTCCCTTGAAATTGTGAAGTCCTTAGAAAAATTTGGGTGGCACTTGGTTGAGGGTTCAAGATACTGAACATGGCTAATAACAAGGTTCAAGATACTAAGGTTGAGAACAGGTTTCAAGACAGTAATGTTGCAAACAAGGTTCAAGAAACTGTGGGAGGTTGAGGATATCAATTCAAGAGTTCTGAGAAGTTCAAGGACTATTCACAAAGGCTAGAGGGATACATGGGTAGATCATTGAGGACAATGATCAACAAAGGGGGGAAGAATATAATAAAGTGATAGGTACGAGATGGTTGAACCACACCCTTGACATATAGGAGATGGTTGAGCTACACCCTAAAAAGGGAGGATTAGGAAGTTATCCTCAACCATGGCTTTTGGGGCAAGTGGTTAGCCATTCACACTCCTAGCTAGGAGGTTGTGAGTTCAAATCTCTTGTAGCTCATTAGAGTTCTTTATTGGATCCACTTTTATGAGATACCAAAATTTTGGTCAACAATAATAAGCACCAAACCTATTTATTTTGCATTGTTCAAGAAATGCAAACATGTCATCATGATGATCATTATACTAGAATTTTGTTAAATCTATTTGTAGCAAACCACTAGGATCTTTTCACATACTTGCATTGCGGCTAGCAATGAGCACTTTAAACAACTTCGCATCAAATGATAACATATGAAACCACATAAAAGAGTCTTTAATATATCTTTGATCATACCACAATATATTGAATTAATATTTGATCATTTTGTATTTCATGCACTTACAAATGTCTAACTATCTTACATGGGTTCTCGTCATAATGCGGTCATTTCAAAAGGGAGTGTTATCGGAAGATGGTAGCGCTAAGTAAGGTGAGGCATTGAGCATACCTAAAAAGCTCTTCATGCTTGATGGAAACTTGATTCATCTTACTCTAGAAAACTGGTCATGTAATCATGTCTATAATAACTTGGGTCAACTCTTCTCCTCTTGATGGACGAGAATCTTGACTTGGTAATGTCTCAGAAAGCTCCTTATGTTGCCTCATCAAGTTAATTAGACGAGAGCTCTATTTGATGAAGCGATCGATTGCTCCTTTGCTATGTGGAATGCCATTAGGAGTGGGATGCTCTCTAAAATTTGGAAGGAAAGATGTTTGTTCAACTTTGTCAAGAATCTTGGAGAATGGAGGATTGAGAAATCCCTTGCCTCTATAGGTAGAAGGATTCTTGATTGTAAGAAATCCATCCCCCCCCCCCCCCCCCCCCCCCCGCTTTTTTTTTTGGGGGGGGGGGTGGGGGGGGGCACCACAAGGTGTTTGTTCTAGAGAACAATAAGTCGAAAAACTAGTAGGTCCCCCACGAAGGAGTAGGTCCCCCATGAAGGGATGAAATGTCACAAACCTTCTTTGCATTTCCCTCCAGCCTTCTTGTATTTATTTCCCTTTGTTTTTTATATTGATGCTTGCTTTGCAAAACAATAAACTCAGAAAATGGTTGAAATTGAATCTCTTCGGAACATTGAGCCTAACGAGGATATTGATCATGAAATCTGATTGATTTTTTTTTTGAATATGTGATCCCTTCATCGGATCCTTTTTTTCCTTCCCCAGATGTTCATCAAGGAGGCCCATAAGTCTTTTGGCATTAGTTTCTTCATATTTTTATATACACAATGATCAACAGAAATTGGCTGCCAGCTTTTTTTTGTCTTTTCTTGAATGAACGTAGCACATGTTTGGTTAAAGTGTATTATTCAAGTGTACATACATCCCATACTCTAAGGATGATGATTAGCACCACATGTTTGAGTTTCTTGAATAACTGTTCTCTCTTTTAATATTGGTTCATTCAATATTTCTACATTCACGAGTTTCCATACCCTTTCTTTCTACTCCCAATCTTGATCTCAAAGGATTTACTCGGGTATCCATAGCAATATGTAGTGCCTTTTTTCGTAAGTGTTAACTCTTTATGCTCTAAAAAGGAAACGCGAGGGTTTTCTTGATGGTATTTAATCGTACTTTTTGCTCCGGCTTCTCCGAGCCTCGTGGTCTTTATGATTTGAAAGGATGTAGGCATTCTTAGGAGCATTAGGCACATGTACGTTTCATTCAATAATTCAAAGTCTACGTTCTGCCTCTCCCTATTATCAGGTAAGGTAAGGGCTTTCCTTTGTTTACACTTTGTGAAATATAGCTCTTTCTTTAAACAATCAAGGGCATTAATGGCGGAGGCTCCATACCAATGATGAAGATATAAAATCTTGAAAGCTTCTTTAGCTGCCAATGGATTCGACATTGTATGTTTATTATTTTATAGCATTCTAGGAGGATTGAACCACACTCTTTTGGAGTGATAGGCTCAATACATGACTCACTCAAATGACGACTCACCTTGACTAGCCTACACTGACACAAGGGTGTGAATGTATGTATGGATACTCTAACTCTTTAATAATCGATGCTAATTTGGTAGCTTCCACCTTGTTTATGTAATAGATGAGAGTGTGATAAACAGTGAGATCTCAATATCTGCATGAAGAGAACAAGTAAGCATGGATAAAATAAATACATATTTGTCTTCATCATATTAAGTCCTATAAGGCTACGTATTTCTCTCAAAGGAATTACGTGCTAAGGAATTCAAGAAATGGTGAAAAGGATGCAATTAGAATGATAATTTGACATCTTAATGAGATTTAATGTACAATAAAACAAACACTTCTCTTTTAGATAACTGATGGTCTTAGTTGTCTTGTGGATAATCAAGTGGAACTAGGGCATATTCAAGACCTCTATCTCCCCCATAACTAGGATATGACGGTTATATGACTCTTTGCCGATGACTTCAATGTGTCTTTGCAGAGTCATACTTGGTGTGTGCCTCGCTTCTAGAGTTGCCATGACATTTTCTATAAGGCCTCACGATCTAGAAGTAACCATTCAAAAACTACTAAGAGGTCCCTTCTTGGACTACTCCCACATTATGGCTCAATGGTGTGAGAAGCTTCCAAGTGGCCAAGTCTTTTGTCTATTGGGCATCTTGATAAGCTTTGGAGTTTCAATGGGCCAACGTTCTAATTGGGTGCTTGCCAAATATTACAATAAGCTTCGTTATTGGAAGGTTATGCAACTGAATGTGGTTGGGCATGTGGTGATTGACATTTTTCTTATCTCTCTATCATCCATCTTTTGGCTTGGTAGAGGCCACCCAACATGGAGATGTTGAACTTGGGAAGGATTCTGAAAAAAGCTCCTTTGGACGAAGGATCCCAACAACATAGGTGGGCTGAAGATCAAATGGGAAATCTTTTCTATCCCAAAGGATGCACGGGGATAGAGTGTTTTGGGTGTAGAAGCCTTCTCCACAAAGATTTTGGCCAAATGGATAATTAAATCTTGTAATAATGACAAAGCCCTTGGGCTAAGCTTATTTTCAAAAACAATGAAATCCTTTCTCTTTGCTTTTATCACTCTCTTTTTCTTTTCATTGCTTGTTTTTTTTAAGGGTTCATATCCAATCTGCTTCGTATTGAAGGGGTGGAACAAGATGAAATCCTTATGCACTATCACTAATGATTGGAAGTGAGCTGCTAGCATCAAACAACATGAATCTATTTGGTTCCACACTGATTGTATCACGAGAGTAGATTCTCATTACCTCCAAAGAGCTAAGAGGCTTTGGAACAAAGTTTTTGATATGTGGAAGCACCTTTAGAACCAAGATACAAGAAGTTGATTCACATTTTAGAACCAAGATACAAGAAGTTGAATCATATGTGAAGACATTAATGCAAATCCCAAAGTTGCCTTGGAAGATTGGTCCACATTAATGCACATAATTAATGCTTGGGACAGCTCAATGGCCTTCCTCTTGCTTGGAAAGGATCCCCTTGGCTTGGAAAGTATGTTTGTGAAAATCTCAAAAAGAGGCCCAAAGAACTCGTAGGGATAGAGGGAAGAAACTTTACAAAATGCTCCCTCGGCTTGAAACTAAACTTAACAAAGCTAACTCCCACTTATAAAGAGGCCTTCTTAAGATCAAAAGGATTCTTAG
The DNA here is from genome assembly GCA_020310875.1 of Ceratopteris richardii. Taxonomy (NCBI): domain Eukaryota; kingdom Viridiplantae; phylum Streptophyta; class Polypodiopsida; order Polypodiales; family Pteridaceae; genus Ceratopteris; species Ceratopteris richardii. The sequence goes on from CM035429.1 coordinate 11,057,274, forward strand.
ATACAAAGGGGAATTCAAAAGGAATAGGCTTCAATTGTTATAGCCAAGGTAGAGAAGTCTTTCGTAGAACAACTGACTACAATGGCCCCTAATGCAATTCAAAAGAGGATAATTGTGCAATTTTTATCAACCACGTCACTCAGCTTTTCATGCTTTCTACCTTGCTTTCTACTTGGAGGCATGAGTGCATGTCCTTTATCCCAAAGATCAAAGATACAAAAATCTCACGAGACATTGTGCACTCTTGAATTCTCCCTTATTGGGTCATAGATCTATGAGGTTATCGATGCCCTCCCAAAAGGTAAATGTGTGGATCCCAATGGCCATGCTAACAAAAATTTTCAAGCCTTCAAAGATATTCGAAAGGTCCCAATTTTCGTAGTCTAGTGGGAGTCTTGTAGCTTTGGTGCTTTATCGAGATGACTAAATGGTGTGAGAAAGCTCCCCACAAGAAAGGCAACAAAAGCTTATTTAAAAATTGGAAACTTATCACCATGCTCCAAAAAGACTATAATTTCTTCACCAAGCTGCTTGCAAACTGCATTCTGGACCATCTCCAAACCTGGATCAAAGTAGATTGGTTAAGATTATGCAAAGAAGTCTTCCCAAACATTCCCTTCCTCAAGATTAATTTTGGAAAAGCTTATCATAGACTTGAATGGGACTATATCCTTTAGTACCTCTAGGATCTTGGCTATGGTGCTAGGTTTATCAAAATGGTTTCATGCTATTAGGCGATGTCTCTAGTCATATCAACATTAATGGAAAGCTTTCACTACTTATTATCCTTAAGTGCTCTATTAGATAGGGTTGCATTCTTGCCCCTTTGCTTTTTTCCATCAGTAATGATGATATCAATGGCCTTGTTGGAACTAAAGTTCACTTAGCTCATATTCAAGGCTTCTCCATCCCGAATGGTTAGGATTGAATGGTTCCAAGACTGTTCATCTATGACATCAATGTGTTTTTGCAGAATGTTACTTTCTTTGTCTCCCACTAGAGGCATGCTCCACCGTGGTGCTACAGTAGGGTAACATAGTGTAGAGTTCTCTTCTGGCATTCTTTCTTGACAAGTGGGGCAGGTAGATACATAGTTATGTGTATCTCTCTGCATGGTTGGCTAGTATATGCCCAATCTCTTCAGAGTTTGCCATGTTCCATTCACACTTCGATGAGTTTTCCATTGATTTGCATGTGCTTTTTGAAGCCACATCTCTTGCTGCTCCTCTTCCACACATCTCATAAGTAACCCACTTGGATCTTGGTGGTATAAGCTTGCAGCAATGATGTGGATATTTTTAGTCTTCCATAGCTCTTGACTTTTGTTTACAGGGATCCTATGTTGAGGTCCATATGTGAGGATGGGGATCAACTTTTCTGCCCATTGTGGACATACCTCGAGATTGAAAAGATAAGTATCCGGCAGATCATCTAGTACTCCTGTGGGGGTTCTCCGTGTGTCATTCTCGACAGGTGATCCACTCGGATATGCGTATTCCCTTTCTTGACTACTACTTCCGAATCAAATTCCATTAACAACAGAAACCATTGCACTAGTCATCCGGTATTACAAGGTTTATTGACTAGGTACAGTAAGGCTTGATGATTGATGAAGAAGTTGAATTTGTTTGCCAATAAGTAGTGTCGAAATTTCTTTATCGCATGCACCATTCCTAACCCTTCTCGCTCTATCCTAGTGTAATTGCGCTCTGCCTTCTCGCTTCGTCGTAGTGTAATTGCGCTCTGCTTGGTTTAATTGTCTACTGGCATAGGCTATAGGGTGGTCTAGCTTTCCTGTATCTACTGGCTATGCTAAGATGCATCCAATGGCAAACTTGGATGCATCTACATGGATATGAAATGGTTTGTTCCAATCAAGCAATCTGAGGATTGGTGCTAAACTCAAGCGACTCTTCAATTTGTTGAAGGCCTTTTCACATTCTTCCATCCAAATAAACTGAGTCAGTAATGCATAAAGGGGCCTAGCAATTATGGCATACATGTGGATAAATCTATGGTAGTATCCACAATGTCCCATAAATGCTTGCACTTCCTTATCTGTCTTAGCTCTTGGCAAATCCATAATCACTTTGATTTTGTCTTCATCCGTGGAAATTCCAGTTTTAGAGACAATGTGTGCTAATATTTTCCCTTGTCGAACCATGAAGACACATTTTTTTGGATTAAGGCAGACTCTGTACTGTCGACATTTGGCAAATATCTTTCTTAGTTATGGGATATGTTCTTATCGTATAGCTGAATAGGTGCATAAATCTTCCACATATACCTCCATACTCTTTCTCAAGAATTCCTTGAACACATAATACATTAACCTTTGGAAAGTAGCCAGGGCATTAGTCAGACCAAAAGGCATAACCCTAAATGCATAAAATCCCCATTCCGTTGCAAAAGCTGTCTTATGTTGGTCCTCAGTAGCAATTGCTACTTGATTATATCCTAAAAAACCATACAGAAAACTATAGACTTCCTTACTTGCAACCCTTTCCAAAAGATGATCAGTGAAGGGTAGTGGGTAACTATCTCCTGTGGTGGTGGCATTCACTTTTTTTAGATTAATGCACACCCGTAACTTGCCATTCTTTTTCGGCACGACCACTAAAGGTGATACCCATTCTGTGTGTTTGATCTCATAAATGAAGCTTGCATCCAATAACTTATCTATCGCTTCTTCAATTTTTGCCGAATAAACATCGTTATAAGTGTATGGTCTTTGTTTGGAAGGCTTGGCTTCTGTTGTCATAGGGGTTCTATGGGCACAAATAGAGGGATCTACACCTTTTAAGTCCTTATACATCCATGCAAAAACGTCCCTATATTCTCTTATGAGTTGTATTAACTCTTGTTCGTCCTCTAATGAGACATCCTGTCTTATAAAGGTGCATCTCTCTTCTCCTTCCTCCAAAGCTACTATGATTTTCTTGGTTTGTTCTTTATTCTCGTATGCTATTCCTGGTTGTGCTTCCCATTTTGGCATCTGAATAGCAATCTTTCTCTCCTCCACCTCATATTTCTTGAAGTGCATAGGTACCTCGAATTGGTCTTGAGGCCTGTTTTCTTCCTCTCCGTTTTCCTTGTCTGGTTCATTTTCTTCTCTTTGTGTCATTCCTTGGTTTGACTCGTTAGTTACGACACTTATTCTTTGATTTTCATGTTCTACTTCAATTGGTTCCTATTCCATTTCAATGCTCTCATAATCTTCCTTCCATTCCTTTTCAATTACTTCTCCTTCATCGGCTTCTTGAAGAACAACCATGTATAAATTTACATCATATCCTTCCTCATCAATGCATTCATTCATGGTTATTACTTCTTCGTTTACACATACGTCAAGAGTGGCTAGAATCTCCATCCAACCATGGGGTTCAAATTCTTTGTCTAAAAATATATCTGGGGCATGTAGGCCGGATCTTCTACAGCTCTAGATACTCCCTCCCTTTGCTGCCATCCTCTCTTCCTTTCTTCTTCCCTTTTAGCAGCCTGGCATATCCATAGATGAGTGTCTTCGTTCATCCATGTTTGGTCATTTGAACCTATACTATGCATCAATAGATCGTCGTCCTCCTTATGTATTAGGTTCCATTGCAGTGGGGAACATCTTGATACGTGTAAGTATGGATATTTATTCTAGTCGTGGTTCCCTCATGAAAGGTTTTCCGAGTATCATCTCACAATTGCTTGCCTTTTCAAATTGACAGATTGCTAAGGTGTGCTCGAATTCAACTCTGCAAGTGGTAAAGGTTAGTTTTTCTAATAATCCTAAGGGTCGTTTTGTGTGCCCGTCTACCATTTGAACCTTCATCCTGGTTGGTCGTAAAGCTGGTTTTCCCCATTTTTCCCAAATTTCTTTGGTAGCAATTCCTACTCCCGCTCCCGAATCTAATATGGATTTAGTGCTATATGTTGATATATTTAGGTAGTGATGTGTGTGAACACACTAGGACCGTCGGTGCTATTTTTTCCCTCTTTAGGAGGTTTTTTCCCTCGGCTTGTATATAGTCCTATTGCCCTAATGGGCTACTTATCTTTGCATATTCTCTAGTAGTACATTCAGTATTGTGTGTTGTGCTCCAAGCTTCTTCTTCTTCCTTGTGCTGTTCGCGTGCTTCTGCAGACGTCCAACTCCAACAATTGGTATCAGAGCAGGCCGTTGCTTCATCTAGGGCGCCATCGACACTCCTCCAGTTGCATTCTCAGAATCACATGAATTTTGGTGAGCATACTCAGCGTGTTTTCGAGATCAAAACAACTTCGCTTTGTGGTGTTGAAATCATGATTTGAGCTCATTTCGTCCTTCGAATGCACTATCGCAATGCTTGTGCAGGCTATTTTGCCTTTTTGTGCCAAAGCTATATATCAGTTTCTGTTCGCCAATTTCTGTTCGCCAGCATAAGCATCTCGAAGTCTGCTACAGGTTTAGCAGAACTCCTCTAGGCAGTTCCGTTCAACTTTTTGAGATACAGTCAATTTTCTGCATCAAGGTATTTTAGTCACTGGCCATGGCTAAAAGCAGTGATGTATTTTGTATGTTGGCTGTTGAGGATAAGTTGGATGGTACCAACTACCCATTGTGGGCTTATATGATGCGACATGTATTGGTTGCAAAAGGACTGTGGAACATTGTGTAGGGTATTGAAAAATGTCCCATCACACCTGCAACTGTTACAACTATAGGTACTGAAGCTGATGCAGAAGGTGTTGAAGATGATGATATTCTGCATATTCTTGTTCGTGCTGCAGTTTCTGCTGCACCTACTGTAGAGTAGATTTTTTGGGATGGCAAAGATGCCCAGGCACATGCATTGATAGCTTTTTCTATCAAATGTGCCATCATTCCTCACATACGCTCTTGCAGAATAGCTAAGGATGCTTGGGATACTCTTACCACATTGTACCAAGCTAGGAATGAGGCTCCTGTTGCTTACCTCCGAAAACAATTGGAGAGTGAGCACATGAATTAAGGTGATTCCATGGACAGTTTTCTAACAAAGATCAAAGATTTCAAGGAACAATTGTTTTCTGTTGATGAGGTTATACGAGATAGCTCACTTGTGCAGACCGTTCTGAATGGTCTTCCTGATTCATATAAGAGTTTTGCTTCTACTCTTTGATTGATGATGAAAGGCAATCCAAATGCCTTGTCATTTGAGGAGTTAGTCTCTGTTCTATTGTAGGAGGATCAGTCTAGGCAGAATAGGCCCATTATGCATGTTGCAGATCAAGCTTTCTTGGCTAGTCAGAAGGGCAAAGGAAAATGGAGCTCTTCTACTAGTAAGTAGAAATCTGCAAATGCTGCACATTCGAAGAACGAAGATAAAGATGAGAAAAAAATCAGAAAAGCAGAAATTGTTTTGTAAGTACTATAAAGGGAATGATCATATTATAAAGAACTGTCCAAAACTCGCTGTTAAAGAGGCAAAGAAGAAAGATGCTGGAATGGTTGTTGCAGAGGCCTCTACACCAAAAACAGAGTCTGCTAATCTTGTGCAGGAAGAAGAATGGGCATTTACTACTGTCTGCAATTTTGATCCATCTTCTCATGAGCAGTGCATGTCTGTAGTAGACTCAGATGTTTGCCAGTATTTTGACAGTGAGGTGACCAAACATATTACCTCGTAGCGCAGTTTCTTCTCTTCACTTGAGCATGCCCCTACAGGGAATACTGTTACATGCGCCAACAACTCCTCTTATCCTGTTATGGGAGTTGGTAAGATCATTTTGACTACTACTGATGGTAGTTCTTTCACTTTGTTAGATGCTTTATTTGTGCCAGGGATCAAGAAGAATCTGTTATCAGTTTCTGCATTAGACAAGATTGGCTTGGTTGTGAAATTTGTTGATGACAGGTGTATAGTTCATGATCTATCAAATGGCGATGTGATTATTGCTTCTCGCATTTTATGTCATGGGCTATATAAGCTCATAGACTGTGAAAGATCTATAAATGATTTGGCATGTATAGTAAATGATTCTCAGGCTATGTCAGATGCAAAGCTTTGGCATGCACGCTTTGGTCATCTAAATTTTGCTAGTTTGCTATGCCTGTAGAAATCTGAAATGGTGTCCTCTTTGCCCAAACTTGAGGCACCTCAAAAACATGTTTGTGAAGGTTGTATTTTGGGCAAAATATAGCATTCGTCCTTTCCAAAAGATGGTTCAGTTTGGGCTACTCAAAAATTGCAGCTTGTATATAGTGATGTCTATGGTCCTATGCAGACACCTTCTTTTCGGAATTATCTTTACTTCGTGACTTTCATCGATGATTTTTCCAACCATGCATGGGTATCTCCATTGAAGGCAAAGTCCGAAGTGTTCATGTGCTTCAAAAAGTTTTTAGTTTTGGCTGAAAATTTGTGAGCATGTAAAATGGATACCCTCCGTTCTGATCGAGGGGGGGGGAATATATGTCTTCTGATTTTAATGCATTTCTGGCTGAATGTGGGATTAAACACCAGTGTACAGTGCCATATACACCTCAACAGAATGGAGTTGCTGAACGAAAGAACAGGTCACTCATGGAGATGGCGAGGTGTATGGTCAAGAGTTAGGCTTTACCACATAGTTTCTGGGTTGAGGCTGTCATGTGTGGAGCATATGTATTGAATGGGTGTCCCACTAAAGTACTACAGTCTATCACTCCATATGAGGCTTGGCATGATCGAAAGCCATTGTTGCTCATCTGTGTGTTTTTGGTTGTTTGGCATATGCATTACTGTCTGAACAACATCGCAGAAAATTGGATGATAAAGCAGTAAAATGTAGTTTTGTTGGGTACAGTTCTGAAAGTAAAGGATATCGTCTGTATCATCCACAGACTAAATGCATTCTGGTTAGCCGTGATGTTATTTTTGTGGAAGATGCTATTTAGCCATTTCTTTCATGTACTAAGGAGACATCTGCTAGCTCCAAAGACATGTATGATACTTTGTTGCCTCTTTTTACAGGTGGACAGTCTAGTGCTGGTTCTAATGAGGAAACTTCTTAGCCTTTGGAGGTTTCATGTGATGATGCAGATCATTCCATTTCTGATGCAGATTTACATGATGCACTAGTTGATGAGAGAGCTGATATTGAGCAGGAAAAAACTATGCCAAAATGGCTAGTGCAGACTTTGCATGACAACAAATTAGATGCACCTCTGTCATATCGTACTCGTTCAGGCTCTCATAGTGCCTCTTTTGCATCACATTGCTATGTCATGGCTGCAACTAGTCTATGTGATGAGAATGAGCCTGTTTCGTTTGATGAAGCACAAAATTCAGAAAATTGGATGGCTGCTACGCAATCTGAATATGATGCTATAATGAAGAATGGTACTTGGTGTTTATGTGACTTGCCTCCAGGCAAGAAGGCCATTGGCACTAAGTGGGTATACAAGCTGAAGCATAAACCGAATGGTACAGTTGACAGGTATAAGGCTAGGCTTCTTGCAAAGGGTTATGCACAGGAAAGAGGCATTGATTTTGATGAGACCTTTGCACCTACATGCTGTATGACTACTATTCGGAGCATCTGTGCACTTGCAGTTTATCATGGTTGGAATGTACATCAGTTGGACATTAAAACAACATTTGTAAATGGTGACTTGCATGAAGAAGTGTATGTTTTTCAGCCCCATGGCTTTGTGCAAAAAGGGCATGAAAACCAGGTGTGCAAGTTAAAGAAGGCATTATATGGTTTAAAGCAAGCACCACATGCTTGGTATGAGAAGATACATGCCTATCTAATTGCACATGGTTTTGAGAACATTCCAACTGAAAGCACCTTATATGTTAAGCGTGCGAATGATGTGCTTCTGATCATTGTTGTCTATGTTGATGACATGCTGCTCACTGGTCCTATTGAGAAGCATAATGCTGATTTGCATGCCTCATTTGAGATGTTTGATTTGGGGCATTTGCATCACTATTTGGGCATTCAGTTTATGCAAGTTGATGGTGGAATGGCTTTGTGTCAAACAAAATATATTGATACATTATTGCAGTGTTTTGGCCTTGAAGACTATAAGCCTATTGCCACTCCTATGGAGACAGGTTTACGATTGAGTCTTCATGATGCTGGAGATGCATTTCATGCTATCCTCTATCAACAAGCTATTGGATGTCTGATTTACTTATGCATTACTCAGCCAGATATCTAGTTTGCTGTCTGACAGATGAGTAGGTTTATGCATTGCCCAGGAGTCAAGCCTTGGTAGGCAGTTAAGCGCATCTTTCGATATTTGATTGGTACTCGGCTACTTGGGTTGTTTTATCCCAAGGGGGATCACTACCGCTAGATTTGCATGCTTTTTCTGACTCTGATTGGGCTGGTTGCTATGACACTCGTGTGTCCACTAGTGGCTTTTGCTTCATGCTTGGTAGCTCATGTATATCTTGGTTGAGCAAGAAGCAGCCTACTGTGGCCACTTCCAATTGTGAGGCTGAGTATAGGGAAGCTTTCACAGCGACCCTTGAGTGTGTGTGGCTTAGATGCCTTATGGCTGATTTGGGTGTTCGTCAGACTTCTGCCACCACCATCTTCACTAACAGTCAAAGCGCATTGGCAGTTGCGAGGAACGCTGTGTTCCATGCTCGCACTAAGCACACTGAGGTGAATTATCACTACGTCAGGGAGAGGTTCTCTGTTGGGGGGATCAGCTTGGCATATGTGCCCACGCAGGAGAACATTGCAGACCTTTTCACAAAGGCTCTACCTCTGGAGAAGTTTGAAGCTTTCCGCAAAGCTTTGGGCTTACTTCCTTTTGTGGAGTGATTTCCACATAGCTTGGCACTTCCTTATACATGAGTGCCAGCTCCTTGTTCACCACATCACTCCCAGGGGGGATTTGTTGATATATTTAGGTAGTGATGTGTGTGAACACACTAGGACTGCCGGGGCACTTTTTTCACTCTTTAGGAGGTTTTTTCCCCCAGCTTGTATATAGACCTATTGCCCTAATGGGCTACTTACCTTTGTACATTCTCTATTAATACATTCAGTATTGTGTGTTGTGCTCCAAGCTTCTTCTTCCTTGTGCTGTTCGCGTGCTTTCGGAGACGTCCAACTCCTACAGTATAACCTCTGTAAGTGATAGGGAGGCATGTGTTTCCTTCATCTCCCTCGCTGAAATCTCTAACCTTATCGACTGGGATTTTAACTGTGGCTCCTTCATTTGGTATCTCATTTTTGTGAGACTTTGTTTCTAATTGACTAGTGAGCTTCTCCTTCAGTTGCGGTTTTACCTTCAAGAGTTCTTCCAACGTCAGAGTACAATGTATTTTTACTTTTCTAAGATGTTGTATGATGTCTGAGGTTCGAATCGATGGGTTCTGCTCCTTTCTCCTCACTAAGGGAACAATATAATTCAGAGTTATGTTCGTATTCTCCCACGTAGTTTGGCAAAGCCTTCACACTATCGTCATCATTTTTACTATCGTCAAGTTGCAGTAATCCCTCTGAGTTTAACCCATGCATTGACACTTCAAACTCATCTTCTGCTTCTAACTCCTCAAAGGGAGGTTCAATTCATTCTGTTCTCTTGCATCTATCTTCCTGGACTCTTGCCCACAAGTCTCTAGGCCATTTCCCATCTACTTCAGGGATAATGGATCCTTCTCTTTTATTCTCGCAGTAATTTTCACCACAAGTCTCGTCTTCCTTCCCTTCCTTGGGGTCATTAGGTGTGGCATACTCTTGAAATTCATTTTCGGGAATTCTTGAGTTGGGTAGTGGCTGGACCATTTTTTCTAGGGTCTGTTGAGCCACTTCAATTAATTTCTTACATATCTCCAATCTTTCTATCTCTAAGTCACCTCTTGGATATTCCCTTTCCTGTTGCTCAATGGTTGGTCTTGCTTTTATTCGTGCCTGATATGCCTGAATCCACATGGCTAACTCTTTTGGTATAGGGTCGGCCAGAACTGATCCTGCCTCTTGTTTTCTATGCTTTTCTATCTTATTTTTCTTTTCTTTTATCGTTTCTCTACGATTCTTCCATCTTTGGGTCCATTTACTTTTAATACTTTTCCGAGATTCTCTAGAATCTGCAATTACTTGAGGTGTGGGTATGTTCAATTCTTTGTCGGCGTGATCATTCTCTCTGGTTTTTTCTGAGGTCTCTCTCGCTTTAGCCCTTGTTATTGCCTTTAATGGCATCCTGTACTCCTTATCGCTCCCTTATGACTCTATCACTTCTATCACATTGATCTGCACATTCGGATTAAATTTTTTGGGATTCTTGGGGAAATCTCTAAAAAGATGTTCTTTACCACATTCACTATAATATCCTTCCCAAACTCGTTGCGGTGGTGGTGGGTTAGGTAATGTACATTCTCTATTAAAGTGATCACCTCCACAACTATAACATGGTCCTCTAGGTGCAGGTGGTCTACTCATTGGTCGGGGGGGTATGGGTGCTGTGGGAGCTGTATACATCAATGACACATAGTCCTGATCATATCCGTAAGAGCTATCAAGTCCTTCAGATCCATAAGTATATGGCTCGTAAGATTGACCGTACTCAGCTATAGTGCCCTCATATGTGGAATAATTTCCTTGACTGGGGTCATAAGATGGGTCATAAGCCTCATTACCAGTCAACGGGGTGGCTGGTACTATGGCTCTTTCAAGATTCTCTTCACATTGGGCAATTTTTACTGAGACGACATTTTGAGGGTGAGGTGGTTGTTGTCCTAGCATGGGTTGAGGTTGATTGTATCCTTGGTAAGCATAAGGTCATGGTGTAGGTGCTTGCTGCTGATATGTGGGATATCTAAGGGCTTCTCCTCCTTGATCTCTCTAGGGGCATCCATAAGGCCTCATGGGTGGTTGTACCGGTCTTGATTGTTGATTGTAAGGACAGTTCTCTGTGCTGTAGTTTTTGTACCTTTGTTCTATGCTACAATAATGCATAGGGCCTTGGGCGGGTGGTCTATTGTAAGCATAAGTAGGTGGTGGAACTACTCCCCTATTGCACATGTGAGAAGGATGGTCACCTCCACAGTGCACACATCTTCTAAGCATGGGTACTCTCATAGGATTGCTTGGGTAGTTCCTCTATCCTTGAACATTTAGCTTCTTAGCCACTAAATCGGCTATTTCTTCTACATTGTTCCTAGGATTTGATGTGCTGCTCACGCTATCCTCACTTTTCACACTACCTTGAGATATCTTCAAGTCTTCAGCTAGATTGTCCTCTAAGTCGATACACTCTTTCATACACGCTTGCAAATTTTGGACTCTTTTCACATATACTAATGATCTCAATGATCTATTCACTAGTCCTTCCAAAAATAATGAAACCATTTTGTTTTGAGTGGGTCTCTCCTCAACAAGGCATCTATCCACATATTGCTTAAATCATCTTGCTGCCAATCTTACCGATTCCATAGGAGCCTGTTTAAAACTATGGATTAATGATGAGGAGTTGTTTTTAATTCCCGTCTTAGTGAATTCTTCAATCAATTCCTGATAGACTTGTTCCATGTTTTGGAAATTGTTAGGATCTAAAGGTTGGAACCAAGCTAAGGCTGTGTCTGTAAGGGTGAGGCCAAATGATTCATATTGGATAAAAAAGTCTTCCACTTGTTCAGCTCTTATCACTTGCTTGAATTTCAGCTATATGGTTGTATGGTTCACTAGAGCCATCATAGTGGCTTCTCATGCATTTGGAAACTTGGATGGGTCTCAATCTTCTTCCGGGTTCAGGTGATCTTGGCATTACAGGGAAAACTTGTCATCCTATTGGTATACCTGCTTCTCATCCCATTGGTGGTCTATCATGAACAAGGATCCTATTTCTTGGTTCTACATTTGTAGGAGGTCGATAGTTAGGATTGTTGCCAGGTGTGGTAAACTACACGTGGGGTCTAACAGGGATGTTCGGTTGTTGTGTCTGTCTTGAATGCTGATAAGAAGTATCTTGATGCATTCCTTGGGAATGTTGCGAGGTTGTGGCTTGATCCCTAGGTGGGAATACTAGAATGTTCTGATATTTCAGCCCCACTCTTTCTAATTCTGTTATGGGCCAATATCTTCTCTCATTCTTGTCCAAGTATGTAATATGAGTGGGGTTTTTAGGGTCTTGTAACTCATAAGTGGTGGCTAGATTGGTAGTCTATTCCCACAATGAAGAGTTGGTTTTAAGTAGATATTCCATTCCATTGACTAGATAGACATCCATTAGGGAATGGTCTTGGGGAATCAGGTGCCCTCTCCAAACCCAAGCTACAATGGACTTCCCTCTATGGGTAGATATCTGTCCCTCATGTCCTTCTTCATTCAGGTTGTGGGTATTGCCCTCTTCCCTTTATTCATTGATGTTTCCAGGATGCTTTGTGATCGCATACAGAATCTCTCTTTTATCCATATAGAATCCTCCCACATACTTAACAGCAGGCCTAGGCAATATGTAAGCATCTGTAGCTCTCTTCAGCCTAGCCATTGATCTGTTTAGTCCATCTAGGTAGATGGGTAAACCGTGTTGTTTCGTGCTCACATATTCTAAAGACGTTCGATATTCTCCCTCAATAAATGAAATCATGCCAACTATTGGTACAGAATTCTGCATGTCTTCTGAGGCCATGAGGATTTCCTCCTCATACTCACTCGAGGTTTCAGAGTAATGCGAATGAATACTCAGTTCTGGTACACTTCCCACAGAAGAGATTACACTTCTTCAGCTTCCTAAGATTCTTCCGGATCTTAGGTTCATTCACTTAAGAGCTCTAATTGGTTTTAAACAATCCCCTAGCTCCCAATGCTCTTTGCTAATCTCAGAGGTGTATGAAATTTTTTGTTTGAGTTGTAATTTCCCATTGAAGTCTCTAAAAATTTGCCTGCACGACACCTGACACAGACTCAAACCTCGACACTCAACACAGGATGAATATCTCACTCAAGTCTCCATGACACTTGATCTCTTCCAAATATTGCATTAGTTGAGTCCACATTACTCGACACTTGCAGAATTACCAGATGTCACGAGACAATCACGATACTTGACACTTGTCAAATGTCGTGAAGCACTCACGATACTTGCCAGATGTCGCGAGACAATCACGATACTCGACACTTGTTAAATGTCGCGAAGCACTGATGATACTTGCCAGATGTCATGAGATAGTCACGATACTCGACACTTGTCAAATGTCACGAAGCACTCACGATACTTGCCAGATGTCATGAGACAGTCACGATACTCGACACTTGTCAAATGTCGCGAAGCACTCATGATACTTACCAGATGTTGTGAGAGAGTCACAATACTTGACACTTGTCAAATGCCACGAAGCACTCACAATACTTTCTAGACGTCGTGAGATAGTCACAATACTCGACAAGGGTAAATATCACGACACTCAACTGCGGGAAGTCATGACACCTGAATGTTGCGACACTCAACCGTGGGAGATCACAACACTTGCAATTTTTCCAGATTTAAACAAGTAAATTTGACTTTCAATTTATTGTGGGTGATCCTAGAGCTTGTCTCCCCCCTCTCAAGTGCTTGAATCACAGAAAAAAATTTCTCAGCCCCTGGATAACCCCTTACGGCACTTACCATAGGTCATTTTGCTATGTTGCTTTGACTTAAGTGGATGTTGAGAGTAGGGATTTGATGTGCTCACCTTGAAAGTTATTCTCCAGCTCTTCTACACCCCCACTTGCTCTGTGTTGTGCCAAACTCTCCAGTCTCCACTCGTGATATCTGACGTCTGGGTTCTCTCTCTCGATACTTGCTTGAGAACAAGTAATTTGAAAAAGAGGTGTTTTTTGGTTTTTATACTTATGAGACGCACCTAACTTAAAAGGCTGAAGAAAAAACTTGGAAAATAACCCTATCTTCCTAGTCTTCTCACTTACCTACTACCTACTCTAACTCCTCTCTCCACTCACTTCCTTAAACTATCAACTCACTACACACACTCCAAAAGTGAGAAGTAGTAAGTGCGGATGACGGTGACTTACCAAAGAAGAGAATTTCACAATTCCTCTACTCACTTCAATGCTAAGAGCTTTTCACCATCACACGAATGCCTCGGTTTGATTCGACTCTCCCCGACAACGGTGCCAAAAACGTGTATACCTGGTACCGACTCAGGGACTTGTGGAGAAAGAGACTATACCTCAATCTCCTTCAAGTACATATAGTGGGGATTCACGCTTTAATTATCAATCTAAGGAGTATCAAAACCTAACCGAGTGTATGAGGACATGCATTCAAATAATGGTCAATGCAAATGAAGTCTCACAAAGTACAAGTAATATCCATCACATTTAAGCTTTCAAGGTGAGCTATGGTGTCGCGACACTTGGAATAGTAGTCATCAGTAAATCAAGCTTTTCTCTAAGCTCCGAACTCTGAATATGGCGAATAGTGGGTTGTTTCAAAGCTCTAAAGAAGACGCGTCCAATGGTGGTCTTTTCACTTGATTCTGACACTTCTGCTTCAAGTTATGAGCAAAATACTGAGTCATGGGATTGATCTTCCTACACTTCAACACTTCCTACATTTCCTACACTTCACATACACCTTACCAACAGCAAACAAGCACTTTGATGGATAGACAACACTTCTACGCACTCTTTCCAAGCATCACACATGCATGCAAGCTCACAAAGAAGATGATATAGAGAGGAGAACACACAAATTCGAATTTCTGTGCTCTTCATTCTCACAATGGCAAAAGGTGCCTATAAAGAGTCACAAAATGACTTATATACATGTGCCCTAAAAATGGTCCTTTCACACAAGAGACCGGCACTTTATTGACTAAAATACTAATTTCTTGCTAATTTACAAAGGTAGAGATACGAATCTCTATGGGTATGCATCTAGAGGACTCCTCTAGTGCATTTACATCGGAAAATATATTACAAAGTGGCTATAATATAAAAATAAAGTGTCCAAATCGGAAAAATTTGGGGGCCCTTCTTTTTCTCTACCTCTTTGCTCTTCTTAGCTCTGCAACACAAACTAAACTATTGGAGAGGTATGCAAATCAATCTCACTGGTCGCGCTATGGTAATCAACACGTTCCTCATATCATTGACCATTTACTTCCTCTGTTGTTGGAGAGCGAAAGAGCAAGAGCTATCCAAACTGGTAAGTATTTGCAAAAGCTTCCTTTGAACGGGTGACCATTATAGGAGGGGGGTGCCAAAAATCAAGTGGTCCATCTGTAGAAGCCAAAAAGATAGTGGGGGCCTTGACATTATGGACATCGGATACATGGCTAACAAACTTGCGGCAAAATGGATGATTAAGGCATGGTGCAATGGGGAGGCCTCATGGGCAAAGCTTATCTTCAGAAACAAGAACGTGCTGGCTCTTGTGGGATTCCTGAATTGGAAGAATCTTGAGATTCTGACCCTTTTGTTTTCCCCAATCCCGGTCTTCCCGAAAGGCTCGAATCTTCTGTGCTCCCTTTGGAAGAGTTGGAATAAGGGCGGTGAGTGACTCTATCTGGTTTCTGATCCATGGCATCCAGATCATGGATTCTTGGAACATTCACAATGCCAAGAGGCTATGGAACAAAGGGTTCAAAAAATGGAAGCATCTCTGGAGACAAGACACCAAACCACTAGATCAACTTCAAGGATATTGACCCTAGCACCAACATTTCCTATGAAGATTGGAATACTTTGCAAAGCAGATGTCTCGCCTGGGACCGCTCTAAAGTTCGCCTTCTCATGGGGCATGAAATGCCGAGCTCACTTGGTCTCAGATGGCATAATTTATCAAAAATCCCGAACATCAAAGAAACCATTGATTATCAAGTTAATGTCAATAAGAAGTGGTGCCTATCGTGGACGTGGCTTTGATGGGACATGAAGTTCATGGCTATCTGGCACCCCCTCATTGAAATCAAAAAGTGGGTCCTCCTATGGAAAATTCTTCATCGTGGAATCTGGACCAACCTTAAGGCTAACAAAATTTGTAGGATGCCTCC
This sequence comes from Ceratopteris richardii, assembly GCA_020310875.1. Classification (NCBI taxonomy): domain Eukaryota; kingdom Viridiplantae; phylum Streptophyta; class Polypodiopsida; order Polypodiales; family Pteridaceae; genus Ceratopteris; species Ceratopteris richardii. The sequence goes on from CM035429.1 coordinate 11,073,227, forward strand.
CTGGTGCAAATGCTGCCACCGGTCCATTGAGGATGTTTCTCATATCTTCTTTACTTGTCCCAACTCCAACAGACTCTCATAGATTGTTGGAAGGAAAATTAGACTACAGAAACATATCAATTGGAAGCAAGCTCTGTTGGGAGAGGCAATCGGCTGCTCCGCGACTCTTTTGGAACGCCATCAGAGGGGAGGTCCTTTGGAAGATCTGGTGGGAAAGATGTGCCTTTAACTTTGGCAACTTCCCCAAAGAGTGGTCGATTGAGAAATCATTATTCCTCCTTGGCAAAAGGATCGCTAACTATAAGAAATCCCCCCCCCCAGGCATCATCAAGTGCTCATTTTGATAAACAACAAGCTTAAACCCAAGTGGGCCCTGCATGAGGGTGATGAGAGGGTGATTAACCTTTGTTGTAATGCCATCTAAACTCTATAAAAGCTACCCCTGCTATGTGGGATTTGGGGGATCCCGTGGGCACTAGTCCCCTTCTCTTGTACTTTTCGTTTAATTAATTCAAGTCCGGGAGAGTAGGCTAAGGCCAAACTTCCTTTATTTAAAAAAAAAAGGTCTCTCCTTCGTGATCATTATTATTGGTCCACAAGCTAGAAGAAATGGAAGTAGTGGTTTTCTCCTGCTTTGCTTTCTGGGGTCAAACCACTATTAGCCTCTTTACCAAGGAGGATGTTTTGAAAAACTAAGCAAAACTAGAAAAGAATCGCCTCTATGTCTTTTTGGGGTCAAACGAGTAGTAGCCTATTGGCCAAGGAGGATGTTTTGAAAAACCAAGCACAACTAGAAAAGAATCGCCTCTATCTCTTTTTGGGGTCAGACCACTAGTAGTCTCTTTGCCAAGGACGATATTGCTCTAAAAACCAAGAAAAACTAGAAACAGTTTCCTATATGTCAAAGATGGCCTGAATAATGAGCCCCCCTCTACAGTCAACATTGATATAAGTGAGTCGAAACTTTTCGAGCAAGAGGTCCTATGTTTTCATTGTGATGTGAAGGGGCATAGGATTAAAGACTACTCACTTGGATGGAAATATGATAAAGACAAATAAGGAGGTTCTAAAAAAAGAACATTTGGAAAGACCAATGAATGATCAACCTTAGATTTATAGAGATCCAATGTTTCCAAATTTCGAATTTGAAACGGTCTTCTTATTTTGGCACGTATAGTCTTGGATTCTTTGTACTCTTCTCTTCCTTTCTTCTATTCTAGTCTTAAGATAATTTTTCTTCCATTCTATTTTCCATTTCTCATTTTTCTCCTTTTAATTTTTCATGTTTCCTTTTTCTTTATGTTTTTTTCCTTTTTTTATTTTTCATTTCTTCTTTTTTATTTTAGGTCTAAGGTTTAAGGGATACATTAATTTATATACATGCATTTACAAAGGTCTTTAGCGATCCTGAACATAGGATTAATACACACATTTGACTAAATTTATCATATGGATATACAAGGGTTTATTTTACAAGGTTTTAAGGTTATGAAAATGGTTTTCTAAGATTCCAAGCTTGAAAACTAGAATTTTCCATGGCTAAGGTTACTAAACACCTAATCATAGGTCAAGTACATACATTAAGGGGTTTGAATACATGGGTTTCTAGGATTTGAAGTTGGATTTCTAGATTTTGAAGTTAGAATTTTAGGGTTTTTACCTTTTCCATGGGTTTCAGTCATACTTTTGATGTTGGTTTTACACACATTATAGTTTTTTTGGTAACTATGGTTTGATTAGCTCAAGGATTCTAGGATCGTTAAACACAAGGGTGTAATGGTTTCTCATTTGGTACATTAACATACAAGGTTTAAAGGATTTCAAATATACACTTGGTCGTTTTGAAAGGTTAAGGTCAATAAACAATAAGGGTTTGAAGGGCTAATGGTTCCTAAGGATTTTTTATCAATTATGGTTTCAATTGGGTGTTCTCCTTAGGGTTAATTTTATAATTTATGGGTATGAATTTTAAAGATTTTTAAAGAATCAATGGTCATAGTATCCTTATACAAATATTTTTACAGGGTCCTAGGGTCTTTTAGGTCAATAAAGTTTCTAATGCTCACACATGGCTCACTCACTTATACAATTGAAGATTTTCTCATACATGAACATCTTGGTTTTTGAAACATATATACATATTTATTTCTTCTTCTTCATACATATAAATCATCAGTTATATTTGATCAAATCACAATCAATAAAGAGAGAAGTAATGAAAAAGGTATTAAATTTAAAAAATTATGATACACTTTCCACAAGGGTTTCATCCCGACAACTATCCCCACTAAACCTACACATCATCCTGATTGGGAAACATGCAAAGTCAAATTGTAGGACATCAATTTTTAGTGTTTATTTCATTGTGTTTCTTTTGAAAGTTCAAAACAAAATTTTTACATGAAAGTGTAGGTTCTAAGCAAAATAAAGACGACTTTAGAGTACCTAAATTATGATTTTCATGTTGGGTTCAACTATCAGAGAGGGAATAGGATGGTTACAAAGGGATGACCAGGTTGGATTAGGCCTTGTTGTCCATCGAAAGAGTGGTGTATGCATGTTAGGTGCCTTCTAGGGATAGTCAGAGGACCATCATCTTACTTCAAGGGGAGCAAGGAAGCACACAGATGCAGGAGGAGGATGTCATGGATAAAAGTGGTTGGAGGAATTGGGGTCGCGAGCGGTTTAGGCAAGGGGATATCACAAATAAAATATGTGTGTGAAATCGTGCCAACTGTGAGAGTGGTTGTGGAAGATGAAGAAGAAACATCAATCATGTCACAATCAACGAACGAAGGTACATGATCGCCATGGGCATATGGGAGAATAGAATGTATGCGTGAAAACCCATAAACAAAAGATGCTAGTACAATCTAAATAGATACAAAAATGTTTTAAATTGGTAAGATTTCATGAACTAGCTCCGCATGCACTCCTACAGGCACATAAAGAACTAGACTTCACTTTACTTTACTACTATGGGCAAAAAAGATTCTTTTTTTTTAAATAAAAGGGAGTTCAGCAATGCCTACTCTCCCTGACTTTAATTAAGGGAAAGAAGAATGCAAGTGAATAGGACTAGTGCCCTCGGGACCCCCCAAGTCCCACAACGCGGGGGCACCACAGACACATCAAGAAGTCATACCTTCGTGGTAGACCTTACAAACACTTTGCTGTCATTCTTAAAAAAACATTTGGAAAAACCAATGAATGATCAACATTAGATTTATAGAGATTCAATGTTTTTAACTTTATAGTTAGAAATGCTCTTCTTACTTTGGCATGTATACTTTTGAATTCTTTGGACTCTTCCCTTCCTTTCTTCTATTGTAGACTTAGGATAATTCTTCTTCCATTCACTTTTCTTACTTCACACTTTGATTTCGTTCTTGAAAAAACATATGGAAAAACCAATGAATGATCAACCTTAGATTTATAGAGATTAAATGTTTTCAACTTTCTAGTTAGAAATGCTCTTCTTACTTTGGCATGTATACTCTTGAATTCTTTGGACTCTTCCCTTCCTTTCTTCTATTGTAGACATAGGATAATTCTTCTTCCATTCAGTTTTCTATTTCTCTTTTTAATGTTTACTTTTTCCTCTTTCTTTTTATTATTATTTTTCATTTTTTCTTTAATTTTTTCTTTTTTTATTTTAGGACTAATGTTTAAGGGATACATTGATTTACATAGATGCATTTAAATACATGCAATTACAAAGGTCTTTAGGGATTTCAAACATAGGGTTAATATCACACAATTGACTAAATTTATCATATGGATATACAAGGGTTTATTTTACAAGTTTTTTAAGGTTAGGAAAAATGGGTTTCTAAGGATCCAAGGTAGAGTTTTTAAGTAGAAAAAACTTGAATTTTCCATGGATTAGGTTACCAAACATCTAATTATAGGTCAAGTATATACATTAAGGGGCTTGAATACAAGGGTCTATAGGGTTTAAAGTCTAATTTCTAGGGTTTGAAGTTGGGCTTCTAGGGTTTTTACCTTTAACATGGGTTTCAATCACACTGTTTGATGTTGGTTTTACACACATTATGCTTCTTTTCTTGTACCTAGGGTTTGATAAGCTCAAGGGTTCTAGGATCTCTAAACAAAAGGGTGTTAGGGTTCCCAATTGTGTAAACATATAAACAAGATTTAAAGGATTTCAAGTATACACTTGGTGGTTTTAAAAGGTTAAGGTTAAAAATCAATTCGAGTTTGAAGGGATAATGGTCCCTGAGGATTTTGGTCAGTTAGGATCTCAATTGAGGGTTCTCTTAGGGTTTACTTTAAAGATTCATAGATATAAATTTTGAAGGGTTTTAAAGAATCAATGATCATAGGATCTATATACAAAAGGTTTACAGGATCGACTGGTTTTTTAGGTCAATAAAGTTTCTAATGTTCACACATGGCTCACTCAATTATACAATTCCAGGGTTTCTCTTACACATACATCTAGGTTTTTGAAACATACATACATCTTTATTTCTTTCTTCTCCCTACACATAAACCATCCGTTATATTTCATCAAATCATAATCAGTAGAAGTAATAAAAAGGAGATTAAATTAAAAGTATGTTGATACACCATCCACAAGGGGTTTCATTTTGACATCCTCCCCCCTAAACATGCGTATTGTTCTGATGGCTCAACCTACAAAGTCAAATCAAAGTGCATCAAGATTCTTTTTGAAATAATATTTATTTTTATTTCAATGTTTTCTTTTAAAAATTCAAAACATGATCTTCATATGAAAATGTAGGCTCCGAGAGAAAAAAGGGATAACTTTAAAGTAAAGTTATTCAAAACTAGTTCGGTTAGCATAATACTATCAAAAAAATATGTCACACTAGTCCTATAAAAATCATCAAGCCCTTCCTAAAACAAACTTTCCTTTTCACTCATTTCAAATTCATTATCATTTTATATAAATGTTCTTATGCTTTGCTCCTACACACCTATCAAAAAATACAACTAGCTCCACTATTGCATAGCTCCATCTCATGTAGCCCACATAATAATTCTTAGAAGTGGTTTCTAGACCACTTCTAAGTCATCAATACTGTTTTTCTATCTTTTTATTTTATTTATTTTTCTTTCTTTGCAATAACCCTTAATGCACTGCTTCTTTATTTGTTCTTTACTTTTGCTTTGTCTTTTTGGGTGGAAAAAGCTAAAATCAAGTATAAACTGATAACTTTAAAACTTTTTTGTTTAAGGGTAAATACTTAATCCCTAAACAAAGTTGAGGATCTAGAGATATGTAGCAGAAGGAGTCAAGATATCACTTCCTAAGTATTTCAAAAATATCACAGAGTCCATCTATATAAAACAAGACCTTCTTTCTACTAAGAGCTTCAAGTAAGAATGTCCTATCTGGGTCTTCATAATGGCTATAGGGTATCTTCAGCTACTCTCTCAAGTGCACATTATCCTGCTAGCATTTTAATCATTTCTTATTGCAGTTTTAAATCCTCTTTTAATCGTGTATAACATTTATGAACTGCAATGTATGATATGCATAAAACAAAAAATACAAAATAATAACAAAAATATGAACAAACCAAATAGAATACAGTCACGTAGTTAATTTTCACTACAACATATGAGGGGCATACCAACACTACCCATATCAACGGTCATACCCGGGCATCGGTATGACCATTGCAAATGTCTAGAAAGACCACACTAGCCATACCAGTGATCATTAGGGTGTCGATATAATTGTTGAAAGCTTGTCACCTATATAAGCATTGAAAATTATCTTCGTTGGTATAAGTGCCAGTATACGCATCAGTATAAGCATTGGTATGAGCATCGATATATTCTTGGGATTACCAACACTCGTATCGACACATATATTGATGGCATGTTTTAATGACCCGAGAGCAAAAAGTCGACACTCCACTATGTTTTGAACTGCATACTATAATTATCAAATTTGCATACGTACATTGTGATCATCTTGTGCACACACACATAGATCTCTCTCTCTCTACACACACATCCCCCTCTTTCTTGCATCTTGGTAAGTGATGCATGCAGGCTTTCACCCTCTCTCTTTCTCTATGTTTTCTCTTTCCTAATTTCTCTTTTCTTTTGTTTTGCAGGAGGCTTTTGGCATCGGTTCTTTGGAATTGAGAGATGATGTGGATTGGGCTTTGATGAGAGCAATTTGAAGAATTATAGTGATAAAAGTGATTGTCTTGTTCTTTATTAGTAATAGAGATAGAGAGAAAGAGATAGAGAGAGAGGGATAGAGAGAGATGAAAGAGAGAGAGAAAGAGAGAGAGAGATGAAAGATAGAGAGAGAGATAGAGAGAGAGATAGAGAGAGATAGAGAGAAAGAGAGAGAGATAGAGAGAGAGAAAGTGAGAGAAATAGAGATATATACACACACATACTCATGTGTATGCATGCATACATATTACATACACACATGCATATGCATATAGACATACACACACATATACACATGTGTACACTCACATACATACACATATGCATATACATACACTCTCACATGCATACACATACACACACATGCATACACGTATGCATACACATACATATGCATATACACATACACCCTCACATGCATACACACATAAGAGACACACACATATACATACACACATATTCATACACAAAATTTTTCACACATATGTAGATATATACATACACACATATACACATACACACATATACACATACACACACTCACATACATATTACATACACACATGCATATTCATGCATATGCATGCATACATACACACATGTACGTATACACACACATATACATACACACATACATATGCATACATACATACAACCACAAATACATATATGCATGCATATACATATACATACATGCACATTCATACACATATGGACACACATATAGTTACATGCATATATACACACACAAAAAAGACACACATATACATACACATAGACACACATACACATATAGACATGTACATATACAGACATGTACATATACAGACATGTACATACACACATTGCTTACATACATATACATATATAGACACTACAAGAGCACAAAGATTATCACCACCACCACATGCTAAAGAGATGAATCTCCTCCCAAACAAATGCCTCTATATATAGCTCTCTCCATGGGACTACCTTCTTGAGTAGTGGATACTAACCGTCCATGTGTCGACCATGTAATTGCATGTGCACCAAGTGTCCAAGTCAACTCAAGTTAACTCAAGTGGATGCTTCTAGAAGGCTCTAGATCTCTTTGGACCAAATACTCTCTCCATGTACCCCATGGGGGTTGAGCGCAAGACCTCCTCCTTCACACCCTTGAGACTTAACCACTAATCTAAGCGGATCACTTTTTTACAAGAGCACATGAACTCCTAGTAAGTCTAGACTCGAGATCTTTGATCATACACATGGGTGATCAAACCGTGTTTGATTTCACATCGATCTGAACCGACCGGACCCTTAGACCATAGACTTACTTTATTACATTCTTCCCTCTTGGAAAAATATTTCGTCCTTAGAAATAGAGCTATATAACTAGTGTAGGCAGCCCCCGTCATGCTCTAAAACTATAAGAACATGTCTCATCTCTGTGGTGGGATCCCCACCCAAATGATTTAAAACACTGTCTAGCTTTCCACTTTGATAAACTAGTCAAAGTACTGAATGAATAATAAGGGTGGATCTAAAAACATCCCTAGCCGCTTAATTGTTTCTCGATGTGCGATCTAGGCACAAACATATATATGTGTGGATTCCAATTACTAGTCCATTTCTTGGCATGACTGGTGCATGGACTTAGTAATTCAGATGGGATTTTTTATCCCTCACAAGACTTTGAGAATTCTTGATTCACTCACATTTGATTTGGAAAATTTGAAGTTTGGTTGGCTCAAAACATCTAACTTAGATGTGTATACAATGGTATATTCTCAACCAACATTACGTGATTTTTTATACCCGACTAGAGGAATACTTGGTCCTAATGGGTTTAAAAATCCTATTTAAACTGGAGGACAAAGTATTCCATTGACTTATGAACAACCATACCATATCTTGACCAAGTCAAATTTTCGATTAAGAATACTTTTCTCAAAGACTTTAACTAAAAGTTCTTGGGATTTTTCAGTCTTATGAGCAATTCCTATCTTCTTTATTCTAGAGTATACTGGACTCTAGAAAATCATTTATGCTATATATCTTGAAGCACAACTTAAATGATTGTCAACTTAGACTTATCCTCTTTTGAAGATTGAAAAGGTTCTTGTATAGAACATCTATCTAGGATGTTCAATTTAGTTACTTGGTTTAATAAGCTAACCCTCGGATTTTGTAAAAAGAATTAGATACCATATCTAAGTCAAATCCAAAAGATTTGAGAAGTGGAAAGAGAGAACTAAAATTTTTACAACCAATTTAAACTTCAAAGATATGTATACTTTCTATGAGTCTAATTCTAGATGACTTCTGACTTTAACTTCACAAAGATTTTTTTCAATAAGGTATTGAAGCATTTTTACTATCGTTAAGAGAAATTTTCTAATTCTCGAAAAGATTCAGAGCAAATCTAAAACATCATCCAACCACAAGATTATTATATTCAGACCCTTTTTACCTCCTTGCTACATGATACAAAACTCTAGAAGAGCTTGCACATACACAAATACACACACATAGATGAACCTATTCGAACCTCCCAACTCTCGAGCTCGATGTGTATCCCACAACTCGAGAATCATATACACATCGTCTCTTTCCATCTACCCATGATATAGAAGTGCATCCATATGATGCCATGTGGCATTAGTGCCACCTCACTTAAGAGGTAGTATATCCATGATGTGACATTTCCTTCCCCTTGAAAGCATTTTTGTCCTCAAAAATGTAAATAAAATGTCCGTAATGGTAGAAGAAAGTGCTCGAACTCCCATGAACCCCATGTACTCTATGTACTTGGTCATCTCTGTGTGTTGTTTCCCCCTATCCTTCCACTTAAGAAGTCTCATATGAGATCATCTCAAGGTGGGAAACCATCTAAGTGGTCCCTACTTTCTCCCCTCTACACTCCACTTCCAAACTAATAATCTTGCACTAATATCTGCAATGGCCCATAAAGGCTTGTACCTCTTTAACACTCCTTGACTCCCATGACATACAACATTCTCCAAATGACCTGAGTCCATATGATGTATACTCTATGGAGTAATATTATAAGAAGCAAGTGTAAAGTGCCAAGCTTATAAGATTGACCATACCATACTGGAGATAATAAACCATCAAATCTGCTAAAATATAGAACAAGTCCCATACAAAATGAATCCAAACCCAACTAGAACTAAATGATGGATTTGCCCTCATATCACTCTAGGTCTTCCTAACCTTAAGTGTGCTCACTAGTAATAGTTTATTCTATCCAAACTACCTTGTGAGCTATGCAAATCTATCATCTAGCTCATATATAAGAGTTCCTTGGTACTAAAATGAAATCTCCACAATTCACCAACCAAGACGTCTATGGTTTTTCATCCTTTACCCTTGGACTAAGTTCTATTGGAAGAGCATCTATTGGCACTACTGCAAACTATAAAATTTTCTCTTCCCTTTAGTTTGCCATATGAATGCAAAAAGCATTCCCTTTGAGATTTAGCTAATCCCTAAGTACCCAATTTCCTAATTGATGCTCACAAATCATCCTCATGATCAAGCATCAACTAAGTGTTTGGTACCCCAATAGGTTAGATATCTCCCTATCTCCTAGAAACCCTAAAGAGAAGTCATAACTCTCTTCCCAGTCTCACTAATGTCAATAACTAGATTATCTCATCTAGTCAAGGACCATCACTGGAAATAAACATAACTTCTTTTCTTTAGATTCTATAGGTGAGACTCAATCTAAAAATCATGATTAAATAATCTCCCTATTGCCTTAGATTGAAGAGTGTCACTTCTATCTACACGACCAAAATGAGAAAGTGAAACTCTCCCTTTGTGTCTCTCTATAATCTCTTCTAAGGAAAACAGCTTTGGTAGTGGAATCAATTCCACTTTCCCTTTTCCTTTGATGGAGAACAAATCTCCCATAACTAATGAAGGTACATGTGGTGAAGAGTGGAGAAAATAAATTCCTTATAAGGGTCAAAGTCCATACTAAAATGGTCGGTAATGATATGCCATGATACCATAAACACACGTGTATCCATACTCATGGATCCTAAAAACTTGAAAATGAGTATGTGATATGAATGGTGATAGAATCACTTATCACATTCTCTACTCGAAGAATAAATCTTCCCTAAACATGAAGGATAACTCCCATTTCTAAGGAGATGTCTACTAAGAGCTCTCGTCTGATCTAGTGAGGCATGACACCATGAATGAAGAGTCCTTTTCTCCCTAGCCATAGAAGAAGAGTGCTCAAAGGGAAGTCGTTTACACCATCCCCTAGCAGTGGAGCCTTTTTTGAATTCATGGTGTCATAACTACACTAAACCGAATATATATTCCATATATATGTAATGGAATATGCAGGTGGACTCTAATGAATCCCATATCCTAAACTCATATCGGTGGACTCAAATGAGTCCCATGTCCTCAAATGAGTCCCATGTCCTCAAACTAGTTAGTTTGGTTCTAGTCAGTATGTGACAATGGATATCCCTTTCTGTTCCAAGCCAACTTGTTCCTAGGTACAAAGACTAGGTCTAAGTACCTCTCTATAAATCCCAAGATACATATATATGTATTGGGTACCCCAACTATTCTTGACTAAGGGATCTATGCTCTATATCATAGAGCTAGTGCCATGCATGTGGACTTCCTAACCATCACTCGAATCACATAAGCACTCATTGATGCTATCTCATGAAACCCATCTCTGTGATATTGGTTTCCTTAGTAGTGAAGCAGAAATGCTTCAATACTTGCTCAAGTGATGTGCATGAGTGAAACTAGTCACTCTTTGGGTATTCTTCATAATACCCCATAGTCTCCTAATCATGCTGAGAGAATCTTGTGAAGATAAGTAAATCTTCACTACTTTGGAGATGATCATAAATTTATCTCCCATGCCTCAATGTGACTTTCCATAACCTATACGATTGCTTGTGCACATTCTTAATGGTGAAGGTATATCTCCTTCCCCTTAGCAATCCTATGGTCTAAATCCATAAGGATTATGTGTAGGGATCCTATTTCTAATGGAGTTGCCTTATCTATAATGCTTTGATGGTGCTAAGTCCATCACGTACATACATATAATCATGTTAACACCTTATTGATGTTCGCAGAGAAGACATATTACTATGCCATAACATTCTTACCTAAAGGTAAGTGTGTATATAACCCCATGAGGTGGGAAAGATTTTGACAACATTTCCCCAAGGAAATGGAGTCCCAAAAAATTTAACCATAAACTCAATAGCACACAAGCCATCCAACAACATAAGGCTTGGCAAGCCCATGCCATGCACGCAGTATACTCATACATGGACTCCATAACGTGCAGAAATATAAAAACAAATGCTAGGAACACTCTCTTTGTTGCATAACCATGTAGTTCCTGCAACCATCTTTTCTCCAAACAATCAAAAAGTGTACTCCTAGCAAGTTGATCCATACTTTTAGAATTAGAAAAATGATCAACATTTGATGTGTGCATTCCAATCAATGCATGTATACACAGAACATGCCATAACATAAAGTAAAATGCATGAAAATATAAACCATACGTCCCTGAATGGTTTGATATCAGAATTGCATGCATCCAAGTTGTTTATCAGAATTGCATGCATCCAAGTTGTTTTCGATGAACCTTGAGACCTCTGCACCTACCTCTTCAGGTCCTAACATAAACTTTGAAGTTTCTAAAAACATCGGATTACTTCCCAAAACATACAACATTGTCAGATGATTCCAAAACAATGCAAATTTATCCCAAAAATGCATATATAATCTTTTTTAGACCTGCAAAAACTTTTTTAGGGCTTGAAAATAATCATAAAATGAGTTATCTATCATATGAAAGTTTCTTGAAGTGAAATTACTTCAATCACCTCCCCGGTTTGTAAAATATGGCTCCCGAAAGGTAGCGGCCAAAAACTGTTCAGACTTTGCAAACCTACAGAGAGGTGCAAAAATACATAATTTCCAAAATTTCTTTCTGTAAACTGAAATAAGACGTTTTGTTCTTCACAACGAGCCATAGCACATCCAATTTTGAGTTTTCTAGCCCAAGATATTGCCGTTCCAAGCGAGACATGCTAAACTAGTGGACTAGTGGAGGGGCTGTTAAAAGTTTGAAAATGTGATTTTTTGGAGTGCCCAAAAGCATTCTTCCATCAAAAAAATCATGAAATTCTCTTCATAATCTCAGAGAGAAATATATGAAGATTCTTGGGACTATTTTCATCTTACCAAATCCTCCCTTGGTGCATGCTAATTTGCTCCCCAAAAGAGGCATAAACCAAGATTTCTACCTTCTTGCAAAAAGTTAAATAGGAGATTTTAACAATCCCAATGTGGAGTTTTCTTGGATTTTCTCATTCTCCATAGTACTACATACACCATACTTCATGTATGTATGCACTAATCCATGGGAAGCCTCTTAAATAGTCTCTTTTCTTACTCCCAAAAGTGGAGTTTCGCAAAAGTTAGCATGTGGATTTTTTCCAAAAAGTGCATGAAGGGGGTGTTTGAGGAAGTGAATTTCCTCATTAGCTTATTATTTTGATGAATCTAATGATTCCATTATAAATTCCATATAACATACTCTCCCAATATACTTTTTCGCATCCATCCATACCTAATGCACCTGTTTTTCCCTCTTCCAAAATGGGAATTTCTTGAATTCAAGTGCTGAAATTTTTTCTCAAAGAGTGATGGAATGGGGTTTCTTGGAGCTTCAAACTCCCTTCATACTGAGCTAAAATTAGGATTTCTTATTCTTATATGGAGTTTAAGACATTAGACTATACATATGAGTGATTTTTCCTATCAAACTAAGAAAAATCCCACTTTATTTCCCTTTCCCAAAATGGATACTAGTCAAAAATAGCTCCTGAAATCTATGTAATCTATAAATGCCCTAAACTTATGTCATTTTGTATCTTGAGGTAATCCTTGCCTCCAGATGAGAGTATAGACCTCATACTCTCCATACATGTGATTTCCTCCAAGACCTTGCCCATCAAATCCTTTGTTGTCCCTCTCAAAGAGTCGGACCCTTGTCTCTGTAAAAATAACAAAAATGCTTATACCTGTTCTTAACATGAAGCTCCATGGTCTTTCACTTGGAACAATGATGTCAGAGAGTTGACGACAAGAATGATCTTTGTACACATGGACTCAATATCAGGTTTGTGTGACTTTTCATGACTTCTTTTGCTACAAGCTATTGACTTCCAAAGGAAAGCATTCATGGACTCAAGCACATCTTCAATCTAATTTTATAAATCTTCAACTCCTTTTGCCAAGTTGCTCATGGAAGTTCCATTGAGGCTCCTCTCTGTAACCAATACCCAATTAAGAGCCTTGAAATCTTCACCTTGGTCATGTACTCTATTCATACTCACACATAACAGGTCATTTGTGCTGCATTATGTAGTTCTATGTGCAATGGAGATACAAGAACTTGCATAGGTGCCTTGGATACCCCATGGCCCTGCATCTAGGGGACCTGGGTTCGATCCCCATCGCATGAACGAAGGATTAGCATAGGCCTCTGTTGCTCATATGTTCCAAGATCGGAACGCTTTGATACTAGTATTATATTCAGACCCTTTTTACCTCCTTGCTATAAGATACGGAACTCTAGAAGAGCTCATGCATACACACACATACACATGGAGATGAACCTATTTGAGCCTCACAACCGCCAAGCTTGATGTGTATCCCACAACTCGAGAATCATACACACATCTTCTCTTTCCATCTACCTATATTCATATGATGTGCATCCATATGATGCCATGTGGCATTAGTGCCACCTCACTTAAGAGGTAGTATATCCATGATGTGACAAAGATACTAGTGTGCTATTCAACTACAGTATGTTGACCCACGAGGGTTCCATTGATGAAACTTTTACTCAAATAATGCTTCACTTGAGACTAAGTTCATGCCTATATTCAATCTTTTACTACTAGGAATACAATTCTTGTGCATTACTTCGAGTCAAAAGATTGAATTTACCAAGTTACACTAGAAACTTATTGCTTGACTTATTCAATTTATTCCTTAGTTGAAAGGATCATTTCAATGTCAGAATAAAATTTCAGAAATTTACCAAATATTTCTGAATCAACAACACTTTACCTTGAAGTGTTTTAAGAAGATATTGAAAGTTACTTACTTCATATCTTCTTATGAACTTGATCTTGATGTGTCTTGAGATCATAACTTTTATCATCCTTGAATTTAAACTCTTCATATGAATTTTTAATTCCCTTGAGGATCAAATCTAACTTCAAGTTTCATTCTAGGGCTAAAAGATAATTATCATCCCATGGTCTGATGTCCTATACCATCATTCTTATATCAATCTAAGTATAAAATCAGGTGCCCCATACCACCCTATTTTATATTCACATTGATGTGTGAGTGATACTTATCCTAAAGTCTGAACATATCTTCCTTACCTCTAACTTGATCGTTTCATGATCTTGTGTTTTTACTTTGGAAACTTGAAAACCTGTTGATAGAATATCTATTCTTCTTTTCTAGGGTTTTCAAATGAAAACCAGTTGTAATTCCAAGTTCTTGAATTTCTCAAATTCAAGTCCAATTAATTATTTGTGACCAATTTTGTGATTCCTTTCTTATTAAAGATTTAAGTAGCTACACCGAGGACTTTATAGAAATCTCTCTACTACTTTAGTTTAAGCATTGGCTTATGCATTTGGATTTCACCTTTAAGAAAAGAAAGATGTTGAAGTCTAGAGTTTGCACATCCATGATGAGGTCATAGGCTGTGGCAAAAGATTGCCATTTCTTGTCACCTCTAATCCCATTCAAAATTTGCCTAATGGGCTCTTATTCAATCAACTCTCTAATTGATGCCAATTGATCAACAACATCCTTGACCTTTGTAACAAACTCAGTAATTGTTTGTTTTGGAGTCTTCCTCATCTGATTCTTCCTTACCTTTGTACTAGCAGAAAACAAAGTCTCTAGGGCATCTGAAGTCTCTTGAGATGTCTTGCATCCTCTAATATGTGGTAATAGAAAATCATAGATAGAGTTTAGTATGTAGGACCTTGCTTGAACATCCCTTGCACACCATAGTGTGAGCTTATCTGTTTCCTTTTGAGTAGGTCCTCCTTTGGATCTTGGAATAGGCATTACTTCATCGCTTGATATGATCCCATATAGATTTCTTTCTTGCAAATAAGCCTCCATTCTGATTTGCAAAGTAACACAATTTTGTGTATCGAGCTTCTCAGTCATTGATGGAAAGCCCTCTCCCATCTTGAAGTTGGTCTAATTCCACTAAAAGAAGTTGGAGATATTTGGAGAAGTTTGGAAGTAGGGATGTTAAGTGGTGAAGATGATCCAGTAAACCAGCTTAGGACGTGCCCTAGCTATTTGAATATGTAAAGTAGACCTTGTGGGCTCGGGTTAGTGCAATAAAAATGAATAGCTACTTTGGGACATCAACAAGAAAAAGTTGATGCAAAATAGATAACTTGCACCTTGAATAGCTCACAAGAACCTTCTGAATTTGGATGGAACTTATGACTTCAAAAACTTAGAGAAGCCAATATAGTTATAATTGGAAAAATTCCTCTTAAGGGAGCTTCATACATAGAATTGGCTTGGTATAATGCATAAAAGCCCCAATTTAGAACAACTAATTAATGAGCAATAAGCTTAACAGTGATTGGATGTCATCCGGATTTTTTAAGGCTATGTAGAAGATGACCCTGAGACAGTAAAATGAAGATTTTTCAAAAACTAATAAATCAAATTCTTTGAAATACTGCATAGATAAACGTAAAAGAAATACCTTTCCAATCGATGATAGATCACTTGATTTGGATCTCTGCAAAGAGAACAAAAATGTCTGCAAAATGATTGAGTCTGAGGAAGGAGTAGAGAATAGATATGGAACCAAGCAATGATCAAAAGAGTATATGTATTGCATCAAATCAACACTCTCATAATGTTAAAATGTTTTATGGTCTCTATATAGACTCTCAAAGATCTATCAATGTCTTTTCTTTATGAATTCAAATTAAAAAATGAGTACGTTTGCTTGTTGTGATTAAATGGATCTACTTTCCTACAATCTAAGAAATGTAAAGTGATCAGATTCTAATCTTAATCTAATTTTGGTTGTTGATTGATTGATTGATTGATCAAGTTAGAACCACCTCTAACTCGTGATTTTTGAGCCTTTACTTACCTTTTTACAAGTGTAGACCTCTAGGCTTTTACAAAAAAAAAAGATCACAAAAGATACTTATGAAAATACAATAGAAAATAAGTATTGATAGAGAAGCTCTTCAAGAGATGTCTTGGGCACATTCCAAATGATGGATTGATCAAGTAAAACAAATCCACCTCAAGAATAATGCAAGATTTAGGTTCCAATAGTATTGACCTTTGGATTCATGAGTCACTATATCCTCTCGATCCAATGTCTTCTTACCATCCAATATTCCAAAACCTCTCAACTTTAGTTCACTTCATTGGTGCGAGTGAAGCTGGACTATTAGGTTATTGCCCACGATTATCTACACATTCAACTGCTACTTCTATGCATTGGATCCATTGTTATCAACTCTATCATATGAAGGTCGTCAATTTAGAAAGCAAAATCATATCTTTACAAGAAAAACTTGCAAAGCTTGAAAAGGATATGGAATAAATCGAGAGAACAATTGAAAAGTTAAAAGTCAATCTCCAACAATTGAAAGAGACTTGAGTTGGTATGCGATAGAGTAAAAGATCATTAATCCATTGACACTCTTTCAATTGGTGGTGGAGCATGCAAACGATGGATTTTTGAGATCAAGATTGCCTTTTTCTTGTATACTTTTTTGAGACTTCCAAATTCATAAAGGGATGACAAAATGGAGAGATTTACTATGACATTCATGAATAATGTTATGAAACATGCCATATGTGATGAAAGTAATAGCTCTAGTTTTAACTTTACAAATAGTGACCAACTTGAGAAAATATATGGTCGTTAGGTGCTACTAAAGTGCCCAAAGAATCCAATTATGTTATTTCATGGATTTTTAATAGGACCCCATGCATCACTACGGTGATAGATAGCCTCTCAAATTCATGGCACAAAGCTCAGTGTAGTAGACTTAGGTGATTTTGAGATAGACTAACACTTGGGTGGGGTTTTAAAGAATATGAAATGCATGTTAGGTTGCAAACAAGGTGCATCTTGTCTTTATATATGTACATAACATGAGGTTATAAACTAACAAAGAGACAACAAAAGAGACTATATGATTTAGATGAATACCCAGATGCTTGACCTCTCCATACAAGATATTCTTTGTAACTTTGACCATTTTGAATGAAGCTTGAGCATTTCTACATCATGATGGTTTAGTTAAGATCTTTCCATGTTTTATGTTGTAAACTCTCACGTTTTCACCATGTTTGGGATCATTGGGCTAATGATCGAGTGTTTTTGGTATCTCTGTGCCATGGGTAGCTTGTGCACTTAAATTGTTCACATAGTCACTATATGGAGATTATTGTGGCTTAGTCATTGTGATTCATAGAACATGCTTCAAACATCTATTTGATGAGCTCATATATCTTGCCATGTCCCTATATGGCATACGGAGGCCAAAAACGTCCATGCCACACAAACACGGGAGAAGGGCCTATAAATTTCTTGTAGATCCTTTCATCACATTTATGTGGCAAGGCTTTTTTGGCTTCCTATACGATGGATAAAACATTGAGTGTGATATAAATACAAATCATGGGTAAAAGATTCTTCACATCACAAAGAAAATCCAAAAATCTTTGAAATGTGATATACATAACAATTTCAAGAGAAAATGTGAAATATAATATAGCAAAGTGTTAATTATGATGCAAAGAACATGCTTGAAACATCCATGTGATTTGCTCATATGCCTAACCATGTGCCTAAAGGGCATACCGAAACCAAAAAATGCCCTACCACAAAAACAGGAGAGGAGGGGATGAAAATTTTTTGCAGGCTCTCCTCCCATGTTTTTGTTGTAGGGATTTTTTGAACTCCCAGCTATGCCATGGATATCAAATTAAGTGTCACATACATAAAAAGCATGGGTAAAAGTTTATCCATATGAAAAAAACAATAGAGACAACTTTGAGATATGATATACACATCAATTTCAAGAGACAATATGCAAAAGAACATGAAAAAGTTTAGTTTTTTCATTAATTGATTTGATTACATCAATTCACTTTGAGCTTCTCAACGAGTCTCTTTCGATGCTCAAAAGCCATAGTTGGGATGTAATTCAAAATAGACCTTGGTATAGCATCACTATTTTTAACTCCCTAGCCCTAGAGATATACCTATTTTACCTAAGACATTTCTATGAAATTTGGAACTTAAAGTGTAGTTACAAAAGGCTTTTTAATTAAGAAGACACAATTGGTCCCCTAAGTAGTAGTTACTAAAAAAAGAAATTCACCTTCAAAAACAATGTCATGAAGTGCCCTTGAGGACTATAGTCTTTATGGATAATTACAAAACTGTCCTCTCTATTGAAAATGTAACTCAATGATAGAGTAGGATATCCCACACTAATCAATAATCGGTGAGCCAAGAACCTTCAACTCTAATATCCTTTCTTGCACATTATTGAATTCTTTTAGTGATTTGTTGATGCTCATTTGTAAGTATGTCATGACAAATCAATTTTATTGTGTCTTCCACAAAGTCACCAAATGGCAAACACTTTTGCTCCAATAATTTAGTGTTGTTATCCAAAGGGAACTCTCACATGGTGCACCATCTCATTGAGGAGGTTCCTTGATTCCCCTACAATTGCTTGGAGGAGCTTCAAATGCTTTGAAAATGCCTCATCACCTTTGTGATGTAGGTGCAAAGGTCACTATCAGGAACCCATTTCCCATCATATGGTGGTATGACGATAGAGAAATGGAAAATACAAACATCCATATATTGAAGCATCTGTTTCAAGTCATCTGAGTTCATCAAGTACCATGGAGATCAAAAATCTTGAAGAGAACATCATATATTCTTTGTTGAATTTTACAATCGAACCATCCAAGAATTCCATAAAGCTTTGGG
The DNA here is from genome assembly GCA_020310875.1 of Ceratopteris richardii. NCBI lineage: Eukaryota > Viridiplantae > Streptophyta > Polypodiopsida > Polypodiales > Pteridaceae > Ceratopteris > Ceratopteris richardii. The sequence continues at coordinate 11,092,530 of CM035429.1, forward strand.
TGTGCTCTTGGGAGTTATAGAAGTAGAATCCATAGCTCCCAAGCACATAATGAAGTGATCTATCACTCCCTTCTTAGTTGCAAAAGTGAATAATGAGGAGATAAAGCTTCTATTTACAGTTTTTCTAGGCTATTCAAGTGATGGGTCCCACTTTTTAACATAATTGACTTCTTAAAAATGTTAAATAAAAGTGAGTTTTTTTAAGCAATCGCAAAAAATAGTGACTTCTAAAAAGCAAAAATTGAAATTTGACATCGCAACAAAGAAGATAAACAAGAACAATTTTCTTAGAAACAAAGTATTGAAAATCTATGGATACAAGCCGAATGTGGTCAAAATCTTCTAGAAGAAAATATGAAAATATTTTGATTGCAAAAGGAGGTTTGTAAACACATTTGCATTGTCTTTACATGAAAAAATATTTACAATTTGACAAAAGAGCTATGGCAATGAAATTTTAGTGCTATCCATGCTCAAATCCACGAGGACTTTGAATATGTCTTGCAATCTCTTTCCAATATGAGCACATTTCATAATAGAGTAAAGAATTCTAAAATTCATGAAAGGTAATGATAGAATAAGATGCGTATCAATGGAATCCAACTCTTGCCTTGCTCCCTTGTATTTAAAACTTGAAATCATGAAGATCTTCATATTCCATGATAAGTAAGTGCTCTATCAAGTTAGCCAGATTCCCATGTTGATTAACTAAAACAATCTCCATATCATTGTTGGGTGGCTTTACATTAATTTAAAATGAAACTAAAGATTATTAAAAAAATTTTAAAGGTATCTGTTCTTTAGTTTTACACATCCAACAATCATAGTAAAATCTAATGCAAAAATAAGTAAGATGTTTTAATTAGAAAAACCCTATACCTATGTTACCAATTTAAATAGATATCTATCCCCTTTTGACATTCCCTCTACATAACCCCAATTTTCTCCTAGTAAACTTTGTACTACCTCATATGTAATACTTTGCATAGAACTTTGTAGGAGTTTCAATGCTTGGGATGGCTCTCAGAACTTCCTCTTTCTTGGCAAGGGTCCCACTTATAGTTGCTTAAATGGTACAATGACAAAAAGATGGAAGATACTATTAGAATCAAAACAAATCAAGACTTTCATCTTTCTTTAAGAGAGGAAGTGGTGCTTGCACTGGACCTTACCAAGATGGGTTTCTAAGTTGAAGAACTTGTGACACTTTTTAATTGAAATCAACAAAGAATTCCACATGTGGTACATTCTTCATGGGGGGTTCTCGATGAGCCTATAAAAGTTTTGATGGTCCTCTTGGATGGGAAAGATAATTGAGTGGAAAGTAGGCAATGGATATCTCACCAACAACTCTAACCGCGACGGCGGACGGAGACTGCGTGCTGACGGACGCTTGAGCGTGCTGAAGGAGGCGGACGGAGACGATGTGCTGAAGGAGTTGCGGACGGAGACTGCGTGCTGACGGACGCTTTGCGCTGAAGGAGGCTTAGGTGTCATGCTAACGGAGGCCACAAAAGAGTGTTGTGGAAACCGACTGGACACAGGGGTGTAATTGCTGCTTGTGTCGTCGTCCCCAGAGGTTCATTGAGGTACTCCCGACGGCACACTAGCATCGACAACATCCGACACCCGTAGTGTCTATCGCGACACTCAAGAGTGTCTATCGCGACACTCAAATGCCCGCGATACTCAAGAGCGTCTATCGCGACACACGAGGGCTCACAGGCGAGGTATCGTGATTCGTGGTCTATCGCGACACACGAGGGCTCACAGGCAAGGTATCGTGATTCGTGGGCTATCGCGATTATCCGTGGATCGCTTGCCATTCCTTCGAGTGGAAGATTCTCTCTCTACAATGCATGTTGGGTTTCTCTCTCTACAGCGCACTTTCAATGGTCTTGTCTGCGATGGAAGATTTCAAGTGGAAGCTTGCCGACTTCATTGAAAGAGGAGTGTCTGCTTTAATTTTCTTTTAAAAGAGGAAGGAAAAAAATGAAAATCTTATTTTTTCAGTGGGTTAAAATCTTATGAGACGGTGGAAAACTACCTATCGCCTGAGTGCATACCATCTATCGTGATTTTGGGACGCGACAGACTTCTTTCACTTTCCCTTATGTCAGGCGGACCCATGCTTCTCGCGCGCGGGGTTTTCACTCGTTGAGATTTAAGTTATCAATCGGAGAGTCCCTCTTTTGTCATGGATTTGGCGACCCCCTCTCTTGTGAGAAGTAACCTGGCCCCTCCTCCCGGGGAGACCGATAACCTGGCCTCTTTGTTGGAGGGGGGTTCTTGTGCCGCCCTAGGGGCCTTCGAGAGTGCTGAACCCCCCTTGGTATCCCTCAATAGATCTGCAATTTTGTCAACTCAGGAGGAGCTCAAGAAAGTTTGCCTCGTCAGCCAAATGTTCGGCCCTAAGCCCCCGCTCGAAACTGTACGACAGTGGCTTCGCAACGAGTGGTTCCCCCGCGGGCTAGTTGTTTGTAACTGTCAGTTCTTACCGGCAAGCCACTTGCTGCTAGTCTTTGAAAATGAAGATATGGCGTTTCGAGCCCTTAGTGTCGGAACTTGGCAACTCGGCTGGGCGACCCTGTGCCTATTCACATGGTCCCCTGATTTTACTCCCGACAAATCGAAATCGCTTTGGTACCCTCTCTGGGTTGAGCTCCCTAACCTGCCATACTTCTTGTACAACTTCGTGTGAGACATCGTTTCTCCTATCGACAAGCCGTTGGCCTCACGCGAGGACATTGGTGGTCTCATTTATGAAGGTGCAAGACACTCATTCAACGCTCGGTGGCACCCTCAAATCTGTGTCGAGGCTGACCTCAGTATGCCACTTCCATCGAAGATCAAACTGGACTTGGGCGAAGGGGATGTATGGGAGCAAGACATCAGGTACAAAAACCTTCCCAACGCGTGCTTCCGTTGTGGTCAACAAGGTCACAGGATCAAAGATTGCCCTTTGAGACGAAAAAGCAAGCGAAATCAAGAAGCCCCCAAAAATGCTCAAGATAGCAATGGAGCATTGAATCACTCGACGAAAGTAGAGGAATTCAAGGGTCCCCTTAATCCAGAAGCTGATGCAGACGGGTTCATCGAAGTCAGAAGAAGAAGGAAAAGAAGCCCTAGGGCAACCTCTGAGCGAAACAACATGTCAGTTACCCCCTCCAGCAACTTGTATTGCAATCTAGAAAAGGAAATCAATGAGTTTGACTACCCAAGTGGGAACCAACTTGAGGTGGACACCGACGTCAAAGGCCTAGAGATCCCTGACAGTAAAGAAACCCTGCAGGAGGGTTACACTACAAGCAAAGAAGACGGCTTTACTACTAGCAACGAAGATAACATGGATAGTGAAAGCTCCATCATCGGATCGACTATTCCGGAAACGGAGCTGAAAACGGTGCCCAGTTCTTCCCAGCAGGAGGCATCCCGCAAAGGAAAACAACCTATGGAGTTACCGTGGAAAAGCCCCCACAAGAACCTAATGCTAACTCAGGATCCGATCCGAGCAAAAAAGAAAGATGAATCCAAGAAAAGAAAGGACAAAGCTCCCTCCCGCAAAGAGGGCTCACTACGACAATGATCATCATCTCGTTAAATGCTAGAGGGCTAACCGACCCCTCAAGAGCGATCATCATTGGTCAATGGCTTCGCGACATTAGCCTAAACCCAGATTTTATATGTATTCAAGAGATTAAAATTGACGGAGATGACCTCCAGAAACGGCTTAGACATGTCTCCTCGACCCATGTTTGGATTTCAACGGCGCATCAGCGGGGGTCCGGTGGAACGGTAATCGGTATTAATCAACTCTGGTTTGAAAAGCTTGAGAACTCCATTGAAGATGAATGCCATCGATGGATTGCTGTTTCTTTCGGTGCTCCCTTTTGTTTTACTTTGGTTTCTTTGTATGCCCCTAATGGGGAGTTAGAGAGACTTAACACTTGGGCCTCCTTGGACTCGCTCCCCCACAACGTGCTTATCTGTGGTGACTTCAACATGGTTGAGGACCCTATGGACAGATGGATGGGCAAGGGTAGGATCATCGATAGTCGGGAGAAAGAAACGTGGGACAAAACTAAACTACACTTGGATTTGGTCGAATTCAAAGACTCGAAGGGCTTTTCTTGGTCAAATCTCTAAGCAGGCGAGGACCTGAGGAAAGCTAGACTTGGTAGATGCTACATTTCTCAGAGTTTTACTCATCAGTGGGGCCACCCTTCCCTCTCGCAACGCACCGACCTCACCATCTCTGATCACTACCCGATCGTCATCACTTTTCAACCCCCCACCAAGATCCGTAAAGATAGAGTTCAAGATGTAAATATTATCAATTCATGACATTCGTTCTTACAACCACATGTAGACACTAATCTTAGGACTTTGTGTAGGAGGCAATCAAAGTTGGAAAGTTTGCAGCTAGCTGTAGAGGGGGCTCAATGTATCCTGGAGGTGGCTTGCCCCTTGGAAATGAAATTGAGAAACCAACCAAAGATTGCCAACAGAATCTCTTGCCACTTGAGAGCGTGGTTAAGCGAGGACCAAAAAGGTTTCATCAAAGGCAGGTCAATTTTGGAAACCATTATAGATATCTGGGAAGGTCTTGAATTTGCAAATGAGTCTAAACAAGAAGTAGTTTTCCTCAAGATCGACTTTGATAAAGCCTACGACAGGCTAGAATGGGACTATATTCTACAGTCGCTACAAGATCTTGGATGTAGTCAGAAATTCACCAAGATGATCGCGACCCTTCTCGGAAATGCATCGACCCAAATTAACATTAATGGAAATCTTTCAAAGGTGATCAAACTTAGAAGATCTATCAGACAAGGGTGCCCATTGGCTCCCCTTCTCTTTGCCATTGCCACGGAAGGGCTTAGCAGGCTAGTGGAGCATCAGGTGGAAGCTGGTAACATTAGAGGCCTTCGTTTGCCACACGACCACAGTCAGATCACCATGAGACTTTTTGCCGATGATATGAACGCTTTTGTGCACAATGATAGTATCAGCCTTGAGACGTTCTGGAAGTGTCTTGCTACTTTTTGTGAAGCCTCTGGATCCATAATCAACCACTCTAAGACCGCCTTTAGAGCTATTGGTGGGTCACAGCCCGACCTTCTCATTGATCATGGCTGTCAAATCATTCCGCATGGCCAAATTTTTCGGCTTCTTGGGATTCCCTTGGGGTTTGGCATCTCTATGGAATAGCGGTGGAACTGGGTGCTTGCCAAACTCGAAAACAAGCTTAACTATTGGAGAGGTATGCAAATCAATCTTGCTGGTCGTGCTATGGTTATCAACACGTTCCTCTTATCATCTACCATTTATTTCCTTTCTTGTTGGAGACCGAAAGAGCATGATCTGTCCAAACTGGATAGTATTTGTAGAAACTTCCTTTGGACGGGCGACCACAATAGGAGGGGGGTGCCTAAAATCAAATGGTCCATCTGCACCAGCCATAGAGATAGTGGGGGACTTGGTATCTTGGACATTGGGTGCATGGCTAACAAACTGTCGGCCACTTGGCCGATTAAGGCTTGGTGCAACGGGGAGGCCTCGTGGGCCAAGCTGATCTTCAGAAACAAGAATGAGTTCGCGCTCATGGGTTTCCCAAATTGGAAGAATCTTGACATCTTGACCTTGCTGTTTTCCCCGATCCCCGTCTTCCCGAAAGGCTCTAATCTGGTGTGCTCCCTTTGGAAGAGTTGGAATAAAGTCAAAAGCTTCACAAGAATAAGTGAAGACTGGAAGTGGGTTGCCGGTATCAGACAAAACGACTCTATCTGGTTTCCGATCCATGGCATCCGGAGTGTGGAATCTTGGAACATTCAAAATGCCAAGAAGCTATGGAACAAAGGCTTCAAAAAATGGAAACATCTCTGGAAACAAGACACCAACCGCTGGATCAACTTTGAGGATATTGACCCTAGCATCAACATTTCGCATGAAGAATGGAACACTTTGCAAAGCAGATGTCTCGCCTGGGACCGACACAAAGTTCGCCTTCTCATGGGACACGACATGCCGAGCTCGCTTGGTCTCAAATGGCACAATGGGAATAGCCTATCAAAAATCCCGAACATCAAAGAAACGATTGACTATCAGGTTAACCTCAACAAAAAGTGGTGCCTGTCATGGACGCGGCTTCGGTGGGACATGAAGTTCATGGCTATCTGGCACCCCCTCATAGAAATCAAAAAGTCTGTCCTCTTATGGCAAATTCTTCATCACGGAATCTGGACCAACCTTAAGGCTAGCAAAATTTGTGGGATCCCTCCCTGGTGCAAACGCTGCCACCGGTCTATCGAAGATGTTTCACACATCTTCTTTACGTGCCCCAACTCCAACAGACTCTGGCAGGTGGTTGGAAAGAGAATTAGACTTCAAAAACGTCTCAGTTGGCAGCAAGCCCTGCTGGGAGAAGCGATCGGCTGCTCCGCGACTCTCTGGAACGCCATCAGAGGGGAGGTCCTATGGAAAATCTGGCGGGAAAGATGTGCTTTCAACTTCGGTGACTCCCCCAAGGAGTGGTCAATTGAGAAATCGCTGTTCCTCCTTGGCAAAAGGATTGTCAACTCTAAAAAATCCCCCCCCTTTAGGCATCATCCAGTACTCCTTTTGATCGATAACAAGCTTAAACCCAAGTGGGCCCCACATGAGGGTGATGAGAGGGTAATTAACCTTCTTTGTAATGTCATCTAAGCTCTGTAAAAGCTTCCCCTGCTTTGTGGGATTTGGGGGGTCCCGTGGGCACTAGTCCCCTTCTCTTGTACTTTTCTTTATTTAATTCAAGTCCGGGAGAGTAGGCTATTGCCGAACTTCCTTTATATTAAAAAAATTGAGTGGAAAGTAAGACTTAGGTCACTTGTTCTTCTCTTGTCCTAAGATGATGGGGATTCGGAAATGTCTCAACAAGCATCTTTTGCTCCCTCATTAACATAATTGAAAATAGCCCTTGCTCAATGAAGCGATCTGTTGCTCAGCTGTGCTCTGGAATGCCTTTAAAAGTGAATCCTTATAAATTATAAACCTCTTATATCCTTTCGTTGTTTATTATAAAGCGACTTTGTCAAAAACAAGAAGGATATATGCAAGGCTAGCCTGCTTTCTAGACATACCCCTACAACCATTATGAACCCCATCTACCTTGTCACTACCTTCTAGTATCCTTCATAATACATTTAATCAATAACCTTTTTTGTCAGGCATGTACAAAGTTTATCTACAACACTACCATCCTTGACTATCTTTAATTCCCGAAAGCAAATCCACTTGTATATATGCCTCTATGTTTTCAATGAAACAATGAGGCACACCTTTCTTGATTACCCGTGCATGTTATCTATCTGTCTTCACTTCTCGTACTTCGGAGGCACTACCATAGCCATACTTACCTACGTCTGGTTTTTTAGTTGGTATCAGAGCCAAGTTTTGGCGCGATGGTTCCCGTTCGCTACCTGTCTTCCAATGCCAATAGCAACGTGTCGCCTCTTTAACTTGAGGGCAACACGAGCCTTGATTCTCTGGCACAAAACAATCTTTGCTCCAACCGTCTTGTCTACGAGCTCCATTACTTCCTTTGCGGCCATTGTCACAACCATATCCATTCTCTCTCTCTCTCTCTCTCTCTCTCTCTCTGTGCGTGATCACCTTAGCTTCATACATAATGTATTTGTGTTGCTCGAGTCAAAGAATTGTAAGGTTGTGACGAGAAGCAGCCATAATCAAACCAAGAGGGAACTCTCTGAAGCTTTAACAGGTGCTTAGCCACACGTAATGAGTGCCGTAGTGTAGGCGACGTTCAATGAGTTGTGTAGAACGTGTATGCCTCCTTAGCATAATGTAATCATTATTGATGGGGCAAGAATCATGTTTTCTTATTAAGAATAATGATCAAAGGAGTATGGAGCTTTGCTAATAATGCTCCACCTACCAGACGAAAATTATAAGAACTTTCTTATGCCCTCAAGACACAACTCAAGTTTACAAAGAGGAAGCAATATAGAATCATTATCACCACACTTGAGGACACATACATACACTATGTGGAAGAGGAAAAGAATGCATATGAAGAGTGGAAAACGTTGGAGAACACTTCAGTGCTCATGCAAAGCACAATAACGTGACTCTCAAAATGCAATTCTATGGACTTTCACTTAATTGCAATGAAGATATTGCATCACTTGTAAATAAGATGAAAAGAATAGTGATCCAATTGCATTCCCTTCAATGTCTAGCTCCCAAAGAAAACAAAGTAGAAATAATCTTCAAGGTTTTCCTCAATAACTTTGTAAATATAGTTACAGTTTTGAAAGGAAAGGAACCTATTCCAACCCTAGAGGATGTAATAAAATCTCTAATAGCCTTAGGATTTGCTATTAGCTGCAACCAAAATGTGTAGCACATGTGAAAAAACTAATCATGTCACCAAAGATTGCGTATGCAAAAGGAAATGCACCTTCTATGGGAAGACAAGATACTTACCAACCAATTGCTTAAGGAGACGAAAGGAGTTCAACAAGGGGACAAACTATCTGGAAAGGACTTCAGTATCATTTACAAACACTAGAACAATTTTGTAAATATATAATATGATAACTATGATTGTAAATGCCCAAAGTGGAATGTCCAATGTGGAATTCAACAATGTAACGTGCTAGGAAAAATTTGGGGAATTGTAACCACGTCTAAAAGTTATGACTACAATATGCCTTCTTAAGTAACTACCTTCTATCATCCTTTAGAATACCTTTGTCAAAAAAAAATTGTCAAACACGTGCAAAGCTTATCTACAACACCATGATCCTTGACTATCTTTGATTCTCAAAAGCATATCCACCTTTATATATGCCTTTATGTTTTCAATGAGACATTAAGGCACACCTTTCTTGATTATCTGTGCGTTTTATCTATCTATCTTCACTTATCTATCTTTGGAGGTGCCACCATAGCCATGCTTCTATGTCTATGTATTTTCAACCCTCCTCCCATTAGTTCTTATGAATTTCACAGATATGAAGACTTTACTAAGGGTGTCGCGCAATGCTTCTTACAAGGTCTTCTTCATGGTAACTAAATTTATTGGTCATGCCATGGTTGTCAACTCTTTCCTCATTGCCTCTATTATCTATCTTACTTCGTGATGGAGACCAGAAGACAAGCAGTTCACTAAGTTGGAAAGAATCAACAAAAATCTTCTTTGGACATGCAATTCTAATAGAAGAGGAGTGCCAAAAATGAAATGGATAATTTGTTTGAGTAAAAACAGATGCGGGAGGAATTGCAATTCTAGATATTGAAGCATAAACTGATAAAATGATGGCCAAATGGATGGTAAAATCTTGGACAAATATGGGCACCTCCTGGGCCAAACTGATTTTTCAGAAATAAAAGTGATTTTACTCTTGAAGTGTTGCCAAAGTGGAAGGGTCTTCACCTTCTCACTTTATTGTTCTCCCCTTTCTAGGATACTCCAAAACTGCTGGACTTGGTGTGCTCATTACGGAAAAGTTGTAACAAGATGATCAAACTTTATCTCAAAATAAATATTCAGTGCAGACATCGTAAAAGCTACCTCAGTATATGGTGTTTGGTCTGGAAATAACTAAGATAAGATTTATAAGTTGAAGAACTTGTGGCACCTTTTAATTGAGAGCAAGAAAAAATTCCACAGGTGGACGATTCTTCACGAAGGGCTCTCAACCAACCTATAAAATTTTGATGCTCCTCTCGGATGTGAAAGATAGTTGAGTGGCAAGGAAGACTAAGGCCACTTGTTCTTCTCTTGTCCTAAGATGATCATTTGGCAATGTCTCAACAAGCATCTTTTCCTCGCACACCAAGATAACTGAAAATAGGCCTTGCTTGGTGTTGCGATCTATTGCTCAGCTGCTCCCTAGAATGCCATTAAAAGTGAATCGTTATAAAGTATAAACCTTTTATATCCTTTCGTTGTTTATAATATAAAGTGACTTTGTCAAAAACAACAAGGATATATGCAAGGCTAGTAGCCTACTTTCTAGATATACCCATAACCACCTCTGACAATTATGACGCCCGTCTGCCTTGTTAGATAAGTGCCTTCTATTATCCTTCAGAATACATTTAGCCAAAGACCTTTTTTGGCCAATAGCAACGTGCCGCCTCTCTAGTTTGAAGGCAACACGATCCTTGATTCTCTGACACAAATGAATCTTTGCTCCAACCATCTTCTCTACCAGTTCCATTACTTTCTTGTGGCCATTGTTGCGACCATCTTCTCTACCACCTCCAATACTTCCTTTGCGGCCTTTGCTCTCTCTCTCTCTCTCTCTCTCTCTCTCTCTCTCTCTCTCTCTCTGTGCGTAATCGCCTCAGCTTCATACATAATGTAATTGTGTTGCCCGAGCCGAAGAATTGTAAGGTTGTGACGAAAAGCAGCCAGAATCAAACCAAGAGGAAACTCTCTGAAGCTTTAACAGGTGCTTAGCCACACATAATGAGTGTCGCAGGGTAGGCGACGTTCAATGACTTGTGTAGAACTTATTTGCCTCCTTAGCATAATGCAATCATTACTGATGGGGTAAGAATCATGCTGTCTCAATCGATTCGAAATCATGGGAAGATGAGCGCAAATCAGTTCTTCATTCTCACTATGCTTTGGAACATATAGCACAACATGCATCAACACCGACAAAATCCAACCTTCACCATACGGGATCCATTATCGGAGACAAGAGGTTGAACTTCATCACCATATGTCGTATTATCTCCAAAACAAACATCTAAGGAGTTCAAGGACACAGGAACGGTGAGGGATACGCATAAAATGCTCCATTGAGTGAAGATCTTCATGGAAACAAGCTTATGTTGCTCTTTGTTGAGGCAGAAGTCTGTCGTAGAAAGGAAAATGGCTAAGAAAGCAAGTTCCTTCACTCTCATGCTTTCTTCTTGATTTGGCTATGTCGTGCTCTATTTGAAATGAAGTAAGGATCATACATTCACCTCTTGTCAATGTTAGCCCTCTATAAAGCAAAAGCTTGAACCACTTAGTTTATGGGCAACAAAAAAAACGATCAAAGGAGTATGGAGCTTTGCTAATAATGCTCCACCTATGAGAAGAGAATTAGAAGAACTTTCTTAAGCCTCCAAGACACAACTCAAGTTTACAAAGAGCAAGCATATAGAATCATTATCACCACACTTAAGGACAAATACATACACTATGTGGATGAGGCGAAGAATGCATATGAAGCTTGGAAAATGTTGCACAACACTTCAGTGCTTATGCAAAGGACAATAAGGAGATTCTCAAAATGCAATTGTACAAACTTCCACGTAATCGCAATGAAGATATTAAATCACTTGTAAATATGATGAAAAACATAGTGAACCAATTGCATTCCCTTCAATTTCTAGTTCTCAAAGAAGACAAAATAGAAATAATCTTCAAGGCCTTCCTCAATACCTTTGTAAATATAGTTAGAGTTTTGAAAGGGAAGGAACCTATTCTTACCCTAGAAGATGTAATAAACTCTCTAATATCCATAGGATATGCTACTAGCTACAACCAAAATGTGTAGCATGTATGAAAAAACTAATCATGGCACCAAAGATTGCTTAACCAAATGGAAATGCACCTTCTGTGGGAAGACAAGATACCTACCAAGCAATTGCTTAAGGAGACCAAAGGAGCTCAACAAGGGGACAAACTATTTGGAAAGCACATCAGGTTCATTGAAAAACATTGGAACAATTTTCTAAATACATTATATGATAATTATTATTGTAAATTCCCAAAGTGGATTGTCCAATTTGGCATTCAACAATGTAACTTATTTTCCTATGCCAGGAAAAATGTGGGAAGTTGTAACCACCTCTGACAATTATGACTGCAATCTTCCTTGTCAAGTAACTACCTTCTATCATCCTTGAGAATACCTTTTTTCAAAAACATTTTTTTGCCACGCACATGCAAAGCGTATCTACAATGCCACGATCCTTGACTATCTTTAATTCTCAAAAGCATATCCACCTTTATATATGCCTTTATGTTTTCAATGAAACTATAAGGCACAATTTTCTTGATTATCTGTGTGTGTTATCTATCTATCTTCACTTCTCTTGCTTTGGAGGTGCCACCATAGCCATACTTCTATGCCTATGCATTTTCAACCCTCTTTCCCATTGGTTCTTATGGATCTCGCAGATATGAAGACTTTAGTAAGGGTGTCGGACAATACTTCTTACGAGGTCTTCTTCATGGTAAGTAAATTTATTGGTCCTGCCATGGTTGTGAACTCTTTCCTCATTCCCTCGATTATCTATTTTACTTCGTGATGGAGACCAAAAGACAAGCAAGCTGGAAAGAACCTACAAAAAGTTTCTTTGGACATGCAACTCTTCTAGAAGTATTGAACCATTAGCTGAAAAGATGGGGGCTAAATGGCTGGTAAAAGCTTGGACCAATATGGACACCTCTACAAAAAGTTTCTTTGGACATGCAACTCTAATAGAAGTATTGAAGCATTAGCTAAAAAGATGGAGGCTAAATGGCTGGTAAAAGCTTGGACCAATATGGACACCTCCTTGGTCAAACTAATTTTCAAAAATAAAAGTGATCTTACCCTTGCAATGTTGTCAAAGTGGAAGGGACTTGAGCTTCTCACCTTAATTTTCTCCCCTTTCCGGGTTACTCCAAAACTCTTGGACTTGGTGTGCTCATTATTGAAAAGTTGTAACAAGATGAAACCTTACCTAAAGATAAATATTGAGTGCAAAGGGGTTAGTAGTATTAGGCAAAAGAAATTGATCAGGTCATCTGATCAAGGGAGTCACGGCTGTTGACATTGACAATCTGCAAAAAACAAAAAATCTATGAAGCAAAGGGTTTGGCTTGTGGAAGCATCTTTGAAATCAAGACATTCGAGGACATGAACCGAGCTTGGAGAGTGGACTATGAAGACTCGTGCTTATTAAGAAATAGAATCAACGCTTGGAATAGCTCAATGTCTCACCACCTTATCGGCCACGATCATCCTCGAATAACAGTTATAAAATGGTATAATGGTAACAACTTGGAGAAAATACTAAACCTCAATAAAAACTGAAAATTAGTGTCATGTTAAATAGGAAATGGGTTTGAATTGGCCATGGATCAGATGGGAATTCAAGTTCCATGCCTTATGGCACTCCTGATTGAGCAAAGAAAAGTTGTTCTTACATGGAAAATTCTCCATCGGGCTATTTGGGCGTACAACAAAGGTAATAAATACATCCTCATGAACGGATGGTTTTCTCTCTCTGCAATAGACTTGTTATGTCTGAGTATATGTACGCAATAGTCTTCAGATGATGCATACTATGTCTACGATTATGGGGTGTGTCGCGATAGGTATGTGGCTGATGATAAGATCATAAGACTTAGCAAATATCTGTTCATTTGATAAGTACATGAGGGAATGTATTTATTCTGCTGTGTCTGTGTCTTTTACTATTAGACCTCGGCTACTGCCGTTTAATGCTTCCATCTTGAGCTCCACATTCTCTCTCTCTCTCTCTCTCTCTCTCTCTCTCTCTCTCTCTCTCTCTCTCTCTCCTAACATTTTTTTCCGTCTTCGTGCAGTCCTAACTTGGATGGTTGGGAGATCGATGTGTGTGGGTTAACTTTCAATGGTGAAATAATTATCGTCTGTTCTCCAATCTGCCTCTGTGAAAAGGTGGCTCTGGAATCAACCGTTTGATTTTCAGTTTTTTTTTTCTTCACTTGACCCTCCTCCTTCTTGTCTCTTTTTCACATTCTACTCCGTTCATTGATGTCGATCTCATGGCTTTCTGTTCAGCATTTGAAGGGGATGTAGTCTTTAAGAATTATGAAACAGCATTCTTCTACTTTGATCCATTAATTTTCCATATACCAGTCTCCATTCAGTTGTTACGGTATGGAAAATGTATAGCCAACACCATGTTTGATATATGAGGTCTGATCGATAAAGGACTGTAAGTATTATCCTGGCGATTGCCTAATACAGGACTTTCTCAATCATGGTCTCCCAATCCCTAACGTTTTCTTACCATCCCCCCCCCTTCCCCCCTTTTCTCTGTCACACACACACGCACGCACACATCTTTTCGTCCTGTTTAATGCACTAAATTGTTTTCTCACATTTGTCAATCATGTTTTTGCACATTTGTCCCTTTCACTCCCGTTCCTTCCCCCTTTTCCCCGTTCTCTCTCGTCTCTCTCACACTCTCTCTCTTTCTCTCCCTCTCTCTCTGTGTCTCTTTCTCTCTCTCTCTCATAGCTTTTCGCTGTCTTATTCACCAACTTGTTTATTCAGTTTATGGTCTAGCTTGTAAGTATTGTCACTCATGTATTTGCACATTTCTTCCTCTCACTCGCATTCCCTTTTCCTCCCTCTCTCTCTCACGTTTTAGTCTCTCCAACTTAATCAATTATTCCATTTATTGCAATAAACAAAGGCACTTAATGAATTTTCCCTTTATAAGGCTTCTTTGATAAGGACCTTAGAATATACTTGGGGTTTTTTCATTGTTGATATTTTTCTAAGAAATTTTAATTGTTCGAACATACACAATGGATACCACTTTAGCTGACGTTTTGAAGAAGCTCCTGTAGGTTCGAAATAGCACATCATAGAGACTACCTTACCTCACCTTTTTATAAGCCTATTTCACTTTCTCAAGAACACACCGTAGAGACCGCTTTAGTTGATTTTATGCGAACCTTTATTGGTTCCTCAACAATAAAATAATGGTGCTTCATAAGGTTTTACTTGTCTAGTTACTTTGAATTTGACAAAGAGAGAAAGAGATAGCAATGCGATGGCAGATATTTTTCACTTACCATTGAACGTACGTGACAAAAGATGTTCGATAAGGTTTTAATGGTCTATTTTCTATGAATTTGGCCACAAGATGGTGAAAGAGCAATGATGAGTGATTGTCTCTTGTAGCTTGTCAATAAGCTTAGCTCATAAAAGATAAAGAGTTTGAACAAGATACAAAGATATAGAGTAGAAAGATAGACTAATCTTTTCCACTTACCAATGTGTGGGCCTAACAAAAGATGAATGATAAGGATTTACTAGTCCATTTCTAATAAATAAGACCAAGAGACAAAGAGAAGCACTTAGAAGTGACTAAATTTTTTCACTTATCACTAAATTTGGGTAACAAAACATGATTTATAAAGTTTCCTTTTTTGTAAATTGCACTCTAGAATATAAACAAGGAGAAAACTAGAAGAAGGCTAGAGAAAATTATAAGGAATGTTTATAACATTTTCATCTTCTTCGTGGGTAATCCACATATTCTTCAACTTGTTCTTTTAAAGAATGAACACCTTGTGGTGCCTAAAGAGGGGGGAGGGGGATTACAATCATGGATACTTCTAATTAGAAAGACTAGGCATTTCTAAATTATCGTCCTCTCTTTGTGTGTTTGTAGAAGTTAGTCATACATCGTTTCTACCAAATCTTCCAAAGGCCTCACTCGCAATGGCATTCCATAGAGCAGACAAGCAACCAATTGCTTCACTAGCAAACCTCGCTTCCACTTAACTTGATGAGGCAACAAAAGATCTTGCTAAGGCACTACTAAGTTAGGATGCTCTCAGGATAGGAAATCAAAATGTAAATGAAGTCTTCCCTACCCCTATATCACTTACACCACAAAAGAGCACGGTAAATTTTACATGCTTTGACATTGATCCATATCCCCTTGTGGGGATTAATTCACCAAATAAGGAATACTTTCTTGTTATCAATTTGTGGGTGCCACATGTCCTTGAACTTAGCTTCCCATCTAATCAAAGAGTAATTCAAAAGCCACTTATAATCAAGTGCATGACAAAAGTCGCGATCTCTTTTTGGAGTATCCTCCTTTTCTTCCATTTTACCACCTCCAACCTTCCACGTGGGTGATTCTTGTCCAACCTTGATGTGCATCGTCAAATCATCCCAAGGGTTGATTATGTGCCTTAAAAAGAGCTTGTCTTCAAATTCGCCTCTTAGATCTTTGGAGGCTATCAAATTCCACTATCAAGATATCATCAAACCAAATAGAGTTTTGTTGTTTTATGCCATCAACCCACTTCCAATTCTTACTTATGGTGCGTTAGGTTTTCACCATGTTCCACCTTTCCACAAAGAGCACACAAAAATCCAAACCCATAGGAATAACCAAAGACAAACAGAACAAGAGAGTGATTATGTTGAGCTCTTTCTAGTTAGGGATCTTGATGGAAGAAAGGATGTCAATGTTTTTAAAGATAAGCTTGGCCCAAAATTCTTTGGCAATGCTCCAAGCTTTAATCATTCACTTAGCCACCATCTTGTTGGTGAAGGCTTTTAGAGCTAGGATACACAATCCACCTACATCCTTTTGGGCTAGAGTAGATCTCCCATTCGATCTTTGGCACACCTCTTTTGTTGGCATCTCCCATCTAAAGAGAATTTCTAAGAATTCTTTCCAATTGAGCATCTCCTTACTTTACAACCTCTAACAATTTGAAAGGTTGATGATAGACGAGTTAAGTAACGCGTTGATCACCATCGCATGCCCGACCACCTTAAGTTGCATTCTATTCTAGTAATTATGCTTGTTCTTAAGATTGGTAAGCATCCAATGCCATTGTTGGCCCATTGAATCCCCAAAGCCCATAGGAATGCCCACCAGGAAAATACTTGCCCACTAGGAAACTCCTAACACCCTTGAGCCTGCAAAAAAAGAAAGGGTGGAGGCATCCTGAGAAGGGATTGTAAGCAGATTTCACGTGGCTGAGTCTAGAACCAAAGTCCTCGCAGAAAATTTCATGGCAATACTAGAAGTGGAAGAAACATTCAACATTATTCTACATAAACATTTTGGTGTCGTCGGTGATGCATAATCTATGTAAGATTATGGGGTGTATTAGGATAGTTAAGTGGCTGATGATAAGGTCATAAGTCTTGGCTACATTATGCATCATTATGTGTTCATGGTTTGGTTTTGAATATATTAACATAATTAGTAAGATTATGGGGTGTATTGGGATAGTTAAGTGGCTGATGATAAGGTCATAAGTCTTGGCTACATTATGCATCATTATGTGTTCATGGTTTGGTTTTGAATATATTAACATAATTAGGTGTATTAAATCTGTAACATCTTATAATTCGATGGATTTATGATTAGATGGTAAAATTGTTGCTTAAATTTTTTGACGTATAATGTTGGAACTGTAATATATAATTGATATACCAGTGTGCATTTGATAAGTTCATAAGGGAATGTATTTAGTTTGCTCTGTGTGTGTGTCTTTTACTACTCGGCCTCGGCTAGTGTCGTTTAATGCTTCCATCTTGACCTCCAAATATTCTCTCTGCACATCTCTCTCTCTCTCTCTCTCTCTCTCTCTCTCTCTCTCTCTCCTCGTCTTCGTACAGTCTAATTAAAGGATGGTTGGGAGAATGATATGTGTGTGTGTGTGTGTGAGTTGATTTTCAATAGTGAAATTATTATAATCTGTTCCGCAATCTGCCTCTGTGAAAAGGTGGACCTGGAATCAACTGTCTGCTTTTTTGCTTTCTTCATTTGACCATTTCCTCCCCCTTTGTCTCTTTTCTCACCTTCTACTCCGTTCAGTGATGCTGATCTTGTGCCCTTGTCTTCAACACTTGAGCGGCGCGTAGTCTTTAGGAATTTGAAAAAAACATGCTTCTACTTCGTTCCATGACTTTGCCATATCCTAGTCTCCATTCAGTTGTTGTTAGGGTGTGGAAAATGTATAGCCAACACCATGTTTGATGTATGTGTGATCGATAAGGGACTATAAAAGCTGTCCTGGCGGTTGCCTAAGAGAGGACATCCTCGATCTCGATATCCCAATCCCTACCGTTCTCTCTCTCTCTCTCTCTCTCTCTCTCTCTCTCTCTCTCTCTCTCAACTTTTGCTCCTTTTTTATGCACCAAATTTTTATAGTCACTTTATGGTTCAAATTGTAAGTATTGTTAATCATGTATTTGTACATTTGTCTATCTCACTCCCGTTCCTTTTTCCTCCCTCTCTCCTCTCTCTATATCTTTCTCATATCTTTTCGTCCTGTTTTATACACCAACTTGTGTACTCACTCTATGGTTTGAATCATAAGTACTATCACTTATGAATTTGCACATTTATCCCTCTCACTTGCATCCCCTCCCCACCCCCCCTCTCTCTCTGTTTTAGGTTTCTAGTCTCCCAAACTTATTCCATTTGCTGCAACAAACAAAGGCACTTAATGAAATTCTCCCTTTATAATGCTTCTTCGATAAGGACTTTAGAATATGGTTGGGGAATTTTCTTTGTTGATCTTTTTTGTAAGGAAATTTAGTTGTTCACACATACACCATGGATACAACTTTAGCTGACCTTTTCATGAAGCTCCTATAGGTTGTCAATAACAGACCATCGAGACTACCTTACCTCACCTTTTTGTGAACTTATTTTACTTTCTCAAGAACATACCATAGAGACCGCTTTAGATGATTTTATGCAACCGTTTCTTGATTCCTAAAGAATAAACGAGTGGTGCTTCATAAGGTGTTACCTGTAGTTACTCCGGATTCGACATAAAGAGAAAGAGACATGAAAGAGATGTCAAATATATGTTACTTACCATTAAACTTATGTGAAAAAAGATGCTAGATAAAAGTTGAGCGGTCTATTTTCTTTGGATTCGGCCACAAGAGGTAACATACAAGAGAGAAGTGACTGACCTTTCTAACTTGCGAATCAACGTACCTGATAAAAGGTAATAGATCATGTTTTGTGGATCTACACATTATGAGTTTCACCAAGAGACAAAGATAGAGAGCAGCAAGATAGACTGGGCTTTGCCACTTACCAATGTACTTGCCTAACAAAAGATGAAGGATAAAGCTTTACTAGTCGACTTGTTGTGAAGAAGACTAGGGTGTGATGTGTCATCACTTGTTTCAACATATCTAGGAACTAGCAATTTTTGCAAAGTAATAAACCATTCTGCATGACTCGTCATGTGATTTGAAGCACTTGAATCAACATACCAAACATTATCATTCAATTTTGAAACATTAGCAGACATCATATTCATCATGTGATGTTGAACCATGAAGAGCTTCTTAGAATCATCTGCACTTGTAGATGCATAGTTGTTTTGCTACCTTCTGTTATTTTGATTCTTCAACCTACAATCACGTTCAAAGTGTCCAAGTTTACCACAATTCCAGCATCCTTTACTCTCCTCTGCTTCTTCCTCTACCAGAGTAGAATACCTACTTGGAACTAGGTTTTCCTTGGGATTTGGAGTCCTCACCAAGGTTCTTTTCTTCAATAATCAACATGGACACCACATCCGCAAAATTCGGAATATTTTCCCTGATCAGAATAGATGTTCTAAACTTCTTATATGCAACTCCTAAACCACAAAGGCATACTTCCACCTTATCATCATCATCTACATTCATGCAAATAGATGCAAGCGACTCACATATGCTTTTGATTTTTAGGGTGTAGTCACTTATCGACATGCCCTTTTTCTCTAGTGTATGCAGCTTGTTCTTGAGTTGCAATTTTTGTGCCTTTGTATTGGTCTCATACAATGTGACTAGACTATTCCAAGCCTCTTTCGGAGTCTTCGCATTCTGCATTAGGGGAAAAAATGAGCCCTGCATGGGCCTTGTAAGGATTTGGAATAAAGGGCTTAATCTAGGAGATTAAGGAGGCTTGCAAAACCACTAGTTGTTTTCTCAAATAAAATAATATTCCCCAAAACAATGTACTCAAATTCTAAAAGGGAAGAATTTGATGCCTTTGGATGCTTGAAATCAATGGCTCATATTCAAATGGTTGTAACTTTAGTGAGAGAGGATCTGACAATGTAATGATGGAGGGACCTCTCCCACGTTTTGAGACTCTCTCTGTAGGTTTTTAAGCCCTTAGATCAAGGGAAATCCACGGGCAAACCGGATTTCAAGCTGATCTAAAAGTCGGAGGTGCCGTGAGCCATTGGATTGGCCTCCAATCAGATGGAGGAGGTTAAAAGGCGCCTTTTCCTTTGGGGGCTTTAATCTCAGCCATCAGATCTTGTATGCATCCAAAGGCCCATAATTTAGGCGCTCCAACTTGCTTCTTTTCAAGGATCTATGTTTGATTTAAGCTTCAATCCAACGGCCTATGTTGAAGGCCAATGTTGGCCATTGATAAGAAGGCCAATCCAAGGGCCCATAATGAATGTTGCCTTGAGTTTTGTGTTTCCACCTCATCCCTTGATAAGAAGGGGGGATTCAATCTTGGCCATTGATAAGAAGGGGGGATTCAATCTTGGCCATTGAAGGGGGGATTCAATCTTGGCCATTGATAAGAAGGCCAATCCAAGGGCCCATAATGAATGTTGCCTTGAGTTTTGTGTTTCCACCTCATCCCTTGGATCATCTTGCCAATCTAAGGGTCCAAATTGATTCCCAAGCATTTCGAAAACCATTCACGTCTAAAACTACTAGATCTAGATGGTTTTTTGCTCCTTTGACCACAAGAAACCAAGGAAAACCTATGCCTAGTCTATGTGATTAAGTGACTAGGTTGTGGCCACCACCCTCTTCTCATTGGTCCATCAGTAATCAGCCCCCAAGCTAAAAGGCCCAAGGAGGGTTCATTTTTTCCCCTAATGGTATATGCCGAGTCATGCTATCTTGTATGCTAATAGATAGCCAATACATTACCTTTCGTGCTCCTTGATTCCATTGTTCATATGCTCTTAACTGGTGTGTAGTCCGATTCCTCTCTAGTAACTACAGAGCATTTTTGTTCTCTCCTTCGATGTACTTCCAATAGCCTTTTCCCATCAGGAAATTCGTCATTCTGAATCTCCAAGCATGGAAGTTGTTCTTTCTAGCTTATTGCTCATAAGCTGACTCATTCCATCTGCATTTTCCATTTCTGTCACAATTCACAACACTGCAAAACACTACAAGCAACAATTCTGCTTGAACACTATCGCACTATGATGTGACAGTTCCATCTCATAAAAACACAATTTTTATGTGTCAACAGTACACATAATCGCTTGAAATTATAGATTTCGAATATATGAGTGTTGACGAACAGAAAGCAAGTTACGGTTTTTCAAACTCACTTAGTTTTTCTATGGGCCCCACCTTGCAGGCTCGAAATAGAGGTGGAGATGGCTCCAAGACTTTGGTCTGACAAAAATGAGTGACCCTAAAGGGATAACTCATGAAAATATTTTGAGATCTTCTCTCTTCACGCCAATTTTCATAGCAATCTGAGGTCATTTGTGAATCACGCTTTCTCCATGCCTTCTCACGTACTCTTCACTGTCGGCCTTCTCCACGAGCTCTCTGCAGCCACATTGGCTCTGAAACCATGTCACGAGGAAGGAGATAAGGAAGAGAGCTCACACACTCTCACAATCAAGGAGAAGCACACACAAAGATTGAGGCAAGTAAGAGATCTTCTTCTTCTTCTTTTGATACATAAAAGGAATGTACAAGAGTGACCTAAAACAAGAATACAACAAGTGCAATATATAAAGAACAAAACATAAGGAAAAACCTAATGTCCACGGATGAGTGAGCTGGCAAGAAACAAATGTGTTATCACTCTTGGTAGATAAATCTAATAAAGCTCAATGAACTGTCCTTGACATATACCAACGTGACCAATATACATGTCAGAGAAATGAAAAATAATACGTGTGACCTTGGGTCATCACATGTTGAGCTTGATATCTCAACACAAAATACATCTTGTATAAGTATCTTAACAACCATATGTCCTAGCATATTTAGGAGCTCTTACTTTATTTTTGGGTATTCCCATGAATTCTTATGTTTCCCAAAAATATAATTTTATGTTTATTTTTGAGAAGAGTGGTGGATTTAAGCTCAAGGATTCTTGAGAGTATGACTTTTGAGGAAATTCTAAAGGTACATCTTTCCATCTCATGTTTTTACCCCTTAGAAATTTTTAAGTTCTTGCCTTTAGAACTATTGCATCTCTTAAATAAAAATTGTATTGGTCTTTTTCTTGAGAAACAAATGTCTTGAGTGAATGAAGTCTTATCCTAATTTGGAAAGACTTCAAAAACTAGATAATTTTTTAAAGTTTCATGATATATTTGAGTACTTTGTACTATTTCCAAGCTCAATTGCTCATGTTGTACTTCCATTATTGTCTTTGATGTAGCCAAACCATGAGACTTCTTAACACATTTTGGGGTGCCATCCTACTAGATATCTCCCCAAAAATTCCTTTGGAATCATCTCTAAGTATCTTTTATACTTATAGCTAGGGTTGAATATGCTAGGTTCTCCTATACTTATCTATATATGACATTGGGTTCATGTCAAAATGAGAAATATTTGCCCCAAAAAAATTCTACCTCATCAATCAACATAGATGTATTAAGTCGTTCAATATTTCATATATACAATTATTTGATTTGACATCATAGTGAAAAGGTTCCTTTTCTTAGCATTCTATGCTCATATACTCCTTGCGCACAAACTTGTGTTTCTATTCCATGCATCATCATGCGAGTGCACATGAGTTTATGTATTTAAAGTTTTTCAAATCAAGAGTAAACTTGATATGTGCACAAAAGAAAGCTTTGAGTTTGAATTTTGTGCACAATCATCTCGTGTTGATAGAAAATGCACATATATTTCAGTTAATTACATAGATGAATGTAAGTGCTAAAGGTACTTGCTTTTAGTTTCCATGTCTATGTGTTTGTCTATTGTTAAATTCAAATACCTTATCTTCGCATGTGCACTCATACCAAAATTGAACAATTATCCTATGCTTCAAGTATGTGTGCATGCAAAGAAGGCAGTAACTAAGGAGAACAGACATTAATATCAAACAAAAATTTATAAGGAAAAATACTTAGCTTGATCACAAAGCTACATCCAGCCTTTGATGCTTGAGTAAAGCCATCCTTCTCTTTATGTTTGCACCTTAGTTGTTCTTTCATCACATTGCTCATACTCCTTTGTATATGAGTTTTGGCCAGCTCCTTGTTGAAGACAAAGAATTTCAAATGCTCGTTGCACTTTAAGTGCAAGGATGAAACAAAAGAACCTTAAAAGCTCTTCAAATTTTCCCATTATAGAGCAAGACAATCTGTTTGAGGTGCCATAAATGAGGTTAAGAAGCCTCAACGAGGCTATAGTCAAAGAATCGTATGTCAAAACAATAAATGACAAGACAGGCATAGTTGTCCATGAGTTCACATTCAAGAGACATGTGGTCGAGTCGTCTTGCCGGCTTCAAGTAAGGTTGACTTCAAATTTTCTTTGAGGAAGCTCTATTGTAGAGAATCGGGATGGCTGAAGTGATATGTGCACATATATTAAGATATAAACGAAAGCTTTAAATACCCCGTGAGAAGCATGTCTGTATTGATAAGAAAAGGATGAAAGAGCGTCTGTGAACGCTGCCCTATCTCCATATTCAGATATAAAGAAGGTGCTTCGTCGGGCTCCAATGACAGCTAAACTTAATGAGAGCTAGATCTTGCTCTGTGGGGCCCATGAAAATACACAGTGCCACTATTCCTCAGGTAGAAACCCCAAGTGAGAGAAAAGCCAAAGATGATTCGTGAAAATATACGAATCCAAGATCTTCAAATGGCTCTCATACCAATGTTGTGTGAACAAATACAAGTACATGCTAGTCTAAAATCAATCTAAGATAGAGTCTAATCTAAGTACCGCAAGAGTCTAACAAAACCCACAAGACGTGAGCTGTTATGTGAATAAATAAAACAACAAGCTAATATAAAAGCAAAACTACAAGCTAGTATAAAACTACAAGCTAGTATAAAAGCTATCTAAGAGATAGACTAATCTAAGTACCCCAAGAGTCTAACAAAACCCACAAAGGGTGACAGATATGCATATCCACCCAACCAACTCCACCCACATTTATACCTCTAGGCCAAGGGGTAAATGTGAGGACAGCTTGCCAAGTGTCCCCTCTATGGCCTTCTAAGCTTGGAAGCCACATGAAATCACATGGCTCTTACATGGATACTAAAAAGATGCCTCCCAATGTTGTATGTACAAGCTCAAAAGCTTGAGAGGCCTCCTTAAGGATTAAATACCATGCCCTTAATTAAGAAATATGAATCTTAAAGGTCAAAGCCCTTCAATTGGGAGTCCATAAATCCGAATAGCTGAAGGGTTCAAACCATGTCTTGGAGACACTTTCCCGAGGGTTTCTCAATAAACTCCAAGGGTTCTCAAAGTGACTTGGGACCCTCAAAACCCCTTTTTTATTGTTTGGACCCTTAGTTATACAATACAAATCTTGCTTGAGGAATCCATTGGCTTCTCTATTGCTCTCTAGAATGCCATCAAAAGCAAAGATCTTTGGAAATTGTGGAAACAAAGATACACAACTAACTTTGGTAGGCCGCCAAGAGAATGTTCAATAGTAAGGTCTGGTTTAGCCTTTGTAGAAGAATTCGCAATAGTTAAAATTCACCGCCCTTTATACACCATAGAGTTCTTGTTATAGAAACTAATGTGTTGAAAAAGAAATTGATCCCTCACGAAGGGGATAAAAATTTCATTAGCCTTCTTTGTACCTCTCTCCAAAATGCTTGTATCTTAGTTCGTTTTTATATTCTATACTTCTTTTGTTAAACGAAAAACATTAAATATGTACAATTGAAATAATCATAAATATATTAGAGGGACAGGTCTTTTAACCTAAATACATTTTGATAGGAACAAGATTCTTTGAACATAGCATGGATACCTTGGTAAATGAAAAGGAAAGAAAAAATGATATGTTTTTGAACTAATTTGTGTTTGAATATACTAGGGCAATCAAGCGTACGAAAGATTAAAACCATATTTGATAAATATCCATGGAGCTCCCTTTAGATTAAAACTCAAGAGTTAAATACAAGAGTTTTAGAGAGAATTACATCTTTATTTCTTCTCAAGCACTAGTCTTTGAAATCAATTATGTGATTTGGATACTCTATCTTAAAATATAATCCAATGTCTTCTATCTCGGTTTTAGAGGTGCTTCGACATACGAAAGCCTTTGTTCCATAATATTTTTGCTCTTTGAACGTTCTCATACTCAACTCTGTGGATTCCTACAATTGGGAACCATATAGAGTCATGTTTTCTAATGTGAATGGCCTAGTATATTCACTATGCAATAGGACTTCGAATTGTACAACCCTCCCATAAGGAGCACACAAGATCAAAGCCTTTAGGGTCACTTGGAATAAAGAGAATAAGAGAATGAGTAAGTCCAAATCTTTCCACTTGGGAATGCTGACAAGATTAAGGATATCATTGTTTGTGAAGATCAATTCGGGCCATAAATTGTTGTCATTGCTCCTAGCTTTAATAATTCATAAGGCTTTCAACTTGTTGGACATAGTACTAACATTCAAGATACCCAAACACCCATTGTCTTTCTAGCTAGAGAAAATTTTCCTTTTTTTTTTTGGTACTCTCCTCCTATTGAGATCACCATGAAGAGGAAATTTCTAATAAATATGTCTAGCTTCAAAATATCTTTGCCTCTAGTCTCTTGTGGGCTAGAAAGTAAATTACAAAAGAGATAAGGAGTGTATTTATCACCATAGCACGCCCAACCACATTGATTTGAATACCCTTCTCGTAGCAAAGCTTCAAGCTTCATGAGCACCACATCCAAATGTTGACTCATCGAGACACCAAAACCCATTGGGATTCCTAGCAAACAAAAGACTTGACTGCTAGGAAGCTAACGATCACCTTAGTAAAGAAGGAACTATGGTGATAGATGATGGAGGGACTTGAACATAGTTTTATTTTTTGTGGCTCTTTAAAGAAGATTTACAACTAATCTCCTCTTCAAATCTAAGAATGCATCTAACTTAGAAAAGGCCATTTTGAAGATGAGAGTTGCCTTTACTAACTTGGGTCTCACGAAAAATGCATACTTTTATAGACACTTTCCCTTCTATTTCTCTAGGTCTTTTAGATTTCCTTCTTATTTTCCCACAAAATAGTCTCGATAATTACCAACTTCCAACACTTGTTTGGAGAGGAGTGGGTACTAAAGGTTCGGTTCCAAGCAATGGAGATTTAATGTTGGGTAGAGGGGAGAGAGAAGATCATAGGATCAACATGCAACTTGGGTGATTTTCTATACTTGAGGTATGGTTTGAATGATAGAACTATCACATGGTGATCTAACACCCTTAAATCTAATCTTTGGGAGAGTGAAGGGGTCCCAAAATCTCAATGATGATGGGTGACATAGCCCTTCTCCAATCTAGCTTCGCACAAATTGTTACCCAAATGGAGGTTTGATGAAACAAAGCCTAAAGAGTCATTGACCTCGACTAGGTCATGGTGAATCTTTAACTCCTCCCGATAGTCTGCCGGATGATCCCTCTTACTTTGAAACCCTATATGCATGCCAAACGAGGTTGATGACAGATCTTTGAGTGAATTTGCATGGATCCATATATTTGAATATCCGTGCGGCCATGCATTTATCCATTCATATATATATATATATATATATATATATATATATATATATATATATATATATATATATATATATATATAGAGAGAGAGAGAGAGAGAGAGATGGATTCTCACATGAGTGCCACATGGCACGTACTCATGTGAGAGGCCACCTACATCCAAGTAGAGGGTGGGTTCATACCAACTCTAGTTTCTTTAATACTTGAGACCATATGACATTTCCTTCCCCTTTAATTCCACTTTTGTCCTCAAAACGCTACAAGGAATATGGGGGCGTAGTGGTTGTTGACGTGATACAATTTTGTCACTTCATGAGTGTTGAGCATGCACCATAATTTAAATGACACTAAGGTTAATTCTATTTCTAAGTCTATTAGTGAATTTTATTCAAGTGTTGCTAATGTGAGAGTCACACATGCGACACACTCAGAGCATCACATATGTGACACTAAAGTGCATCGCATATGCAATGGTAAAATGCATCACATATGCAATGCTAAAATGCATCACATATGCAACGACAAAGAATGTCGCATATGTGATGCTCACTAATATCGCACATACAATGCTTTAGAGGATCGCATATAGAACACGTGCACATTGCTTATGCAATGGTTACTTTTGACCAAAATAAAAAAAGAATGTGTGGATCTTCAATCATCATTTTGAGTGCATTTGGTTGAAGAGAAATCCATGGTTCATATATATGCTATGCATATGAGCTCAAGCTCTCTATTTCTCAATCTTTCTCTCTTCTACTCTTTGTATCTCTATATATATATGTCTCTCTCTCTTTCTCTCTCTCTCTTTCTTTCTCTCTCTCTTTCTTTCTCTCTCTCTCTCTTGATCTCTCTCTCTCTATTCAAGAAGTTCACCAAGCAAAATATATGGCTAATTATTGTAAGTATAATTTTCATTGTTTGTATATCATTTAAATTGTTTTGTTATCATTAATTAGCATGCTCACACTTACACATTCACATGCACATATACAAATATATATATGCACATGCATGCTCATGCATAAAGATACACATACACACATACACATAATTATAAACATACACATCCACATGTGAGGTGATGGAGAGATAGGCTCCAAATATGAGCTAGTGTTGCACAAAAACTGTTCTACACCTACCAGGTTAACTCTAGGGATGCTTAATATACTCCTTTAGCTTCAAAATAAAGCATTTGGAACTACTAAGTCCTTTGGAGCATCAATTCCAAATGTTTGCACCAAAACAGATAACTTGCATATACTAGAAATGTAAAGAAACCTTCTATTTTGGGAATAGAGGTGCTTAGTATTATGCTCAAAGCTCAAAACCTAGTATGAATTGACCAGGGAGCTTTTACATACATCTAATTGGAGTGTGTAGCTAAATAAATCAAGTTATTTCAGTAATTTAGATGTACCATACACTGAGAAATGATCCTAACAAGTCATGGGGGGTATCACGACTTTTTAGGATCTAGCAGGTATGCAAACACAATCATCCTCTACACTTCTTATCTCAGGCTCCATTAAACCAAACTTGATGAAAATTGATATGCAAGTAGTAAACACTTCAGTCAATCTAACTAGTCCAAGTTAAATTATAGAAAATGAGTGAGTACACATGGATAAATCGATTCCATAAAGTGGTTGCAATGATGAAGATGTAGTAGAGAAAAGTAGATAGAGATGTACTTGAAGAAATTTATCAAAATATATATGCTAATAAACATCTGAGACAAGGGAATTTTAGAGGACTACTCATACATGCTGTGAGTGCAATGTATGCTCACTGAAATAGCTCAATGTCCCTCATAATATCTCTGTTGTCCCACGACTAAAAACATGTCTATTTATACTCATAGTTTGAGTTTAAATTTGAATTTTCCCTCACCTAAAAGTGGTCCTACACTTTAGGGATGATTTGAATTGATTCTTCCTAACACATGAGTTGTGCGTCCAACTCTTGAACTTCATGAGATTCCTTATTCTCTTAGATTTTAAAATTATCGAAAGTAACTTTGCCCAAAGTGACTAGCATAGGTTCACATGTAGTTCTTTCTTGTGAAGGGATAAATGGATGAGTAGTCCTAAGGCTTTGGCAATGCACTTAAGCTTGCCGATTGTAGCAATAGCTCCCCTCAAGCCTAAGATACTTGAGTCTTCACTCCATAATTTCCTATAATCCAATCATTGATTTGAACCTATTCAATTTTTTCTTCCATGCAATGCTTTTGTCATCATGTCTTCACATTGTTGATTTGTAGATGCATATGAAAGTTGTATCTCCTTAATCATGATCTTGTCCGTGACATAATGATAGTGAACTTCTATATGTTTAGTCCTTGCATGATAGATAGCATTGGCTGCAAGATGTAATCAACTAATGTTGTCTCAAAATATATGTGGAGTAGAAGTATTCAACCGTAGATCTAAATAGAGAGTCCTAATCCACATAGCTTCTTGTGTTACATTTTGTGAGTCCTCTATATTCAACCGTTGTTGATGAAAGAGCAACTATAGGTTGTTTCTTGGAAGACCATGAAATCAACTTTGTAGCTACCAAAGTAAGGTACCTTGAGGTGCTTCTCCTATCATCTTTAGAGCCTGCCAAATCTACATGAGAGAAGAGTTTTATATCTATTTTAGATGTTTATGGATAGTACAACCCTTCATTGATTGTACCCTTCAAGTACTTCAAAATTTTATTGGCTTCTTTCATGTTAGGCTTCCTTGGAGTGTGCATGAACGGACTTAGCACACTATCTCCATAGTAGATATCTACTCTAGTTAGAGTAGCATTATTCAAGCTCCCAACTAAGCTTTGATAGCTAGTAACATCTTTAATTAACTCACCTTCATGAGTAATTAGCTTTAGATTTACCTTCATGGGTGTACCTACAAGCTTTGTATTTTTCATCTTGAACTTAGAGAGCATGTCTCCAATGTACTTTCTCTGAGTGAGGAACATACCTTTGTTTCTATATACCACTTCCAAACCTAGGAAGTATGTGAGAAGGCCAATATCAATGATCTTTTTTTTTAATATAAAGGAAGTTCGGCATTAGCCTCCTCTCCCGGACTTGAATTAAATAAAGAAAAGTACAAGAGAAGGGGACTAGTGCCCACGGGACCCCCCAAATCCCACAAAGCAGGGGAAGCTTTTACAGAGCTTAGATGGCATTACAAAGAAGGTTAATCACCCTCTCATCACCCTCATGAGGGGCCCACTTGGGTTTAAGCTTGTTATTAATCAAAAGGAGTACTTGATGATGCCTGGAGGGGGGGGGAATTTCTTACAGTTAACAATCCTTTTTCCAAGGAGGAACAACGATTTATCAATTGATCACTCTTTGGGGGAGTCACCAAAGTTGAAAGCACATCTTTCCTGCCATATTTTCCATAGGACCTCCCCTCTGATGGCATTCCAGAGAGTCGTGGAGCAGCCGATTGCTTCTCCTAGCAGGGCTTGTTGCCAACTAAGATGTTTTTGAAGTCTAATTTTCTTTCCAACCGTCTCCTAGAGTCTTTGGAGTTGGGGTAGGTAAAGAAGATGTGTGAAACATCTTTGATAGACCGGTAGCAGCATTTGCACTAAGGAGGAATCCCACAAAATTTGCTAGCCTTAAGGTTAGTCCAGATTCCATGATGAAGAGTTTGCCATAAGAGGACAGACTTTTTGATTTCTATGAGGGGGTGCTAGATAGCCATGAACTTCATGTCCCATGGAAGCCGCGTCCATGACAAGCACCACATCTTGTTGAGGTTAACCTGATAGTCAATTGTTTCTTTGATGTTCGGGATTTTTGATAGGCTATTCCCATTGTTCCATTTGAGACCAAGCGAGCTCGACGTGTCGTGTCCCATGAGAAGGCGAACTTTGTGTGGGTCCCAGGTGAGACATCTGCTTTGCAAAGTGTTCCATTCTTCGTACGAAATGTTGATGCAAGGGTCAATATCCTCAAAGTTGATCCAGCGGTTGGTGTCTTGTTTCCAGAGATGTTTCCATTTTTTGAAGCCTTTATTCCATAACTTCTTGGCATTTTGAATGTTCTAAGATTCCACACTCCGGATGCCATGGATCGGAAACTAGATAGAGTCGTTTTGTCTGATACCGGCTGCCCACTTCCAGTCTTCACTAATTCTTGTGTAGCTTTTGACTTTGTTCCAACTCTTCCATAGGGAGCACAGGAGATTAGAGCCTTTCGGGAAGACGGGAATCGGGGAAAACAACAAGGTCAAGATGTCAAGATTCTTCCAATTTGGGAAACCCATGAGAGCCAACTCATTCTTGTTTCTGAAGATCAACTTGGCCCAGGAGGCCTCCCCATTGCACCAAGCCTTAATCATCCATTTGGTTGCCAGTTTGTTAGCCATGCACCCAATGTCCAGGATACCAGGTCCCCCTCTATCTCTATGGTTGGTGTAGATGGACCATTTGATTTTAGGCACCCCCCTCCTATTGTGGTCACCCGTCCAAAGGAAGTTTCTACAAATACTATCCAGTTTGGACAGATCTTGCTCTTTCGGTCTCCAACAAGAAAGGAAATAAATGGTAGATGATAGGAGGAACGTGTTGATAACCATAGCACGACCAGCAAGATTGATTTGCATACCTTTCCAATAGTTAAGCTTGTTTTCGAGTTTGGCCAACACGCAATTCCATCGTTGTTCCATAGAGATGCCAAACCCCAAGGGGATCCCAAGAAGCCGAAAAATCTGGCCCTACGGAATGATTTGAGAGCCATGATCAATGAGAAGGTTGGCAGTGACCCAACAATAGCTCTAAAGGCGATCTTAGAGTGCTTGATTGTGGATCCAGAGGCTTCACAAAAAGTAGCCACACACCTCCAGAACGTCTCTAGGCTGGTATGATCATTGTGAACAAATGCGTTCATATCATCAGCAAAAAGTCTCAAGGTGATCTGGTTGTGGTCATGAGGCAAACGGCGGCCTTTGATATTACCAGCTTCCACCTGATGATCCACCAACCTGCTAAGCCCTTCCGTGGCAATGGCAAAGAGAAGGGGAGCCAATGGGCACGCTTGTCTGATAGATCTTCTAAGTTTGATCACCTTCCAAAGTTTGCAGTTAATGTTAATTTGGGTCGATGCGTTTTTGAGAAGGGTTGCGATCATCTTGGTGAATTTCTGACTACATCCAAGATCTTGGAGCGACTGCAGAATATAGTCCCATTCCATCCTGTCGTATGCTTTATCAAAGTGGATCTTGAGGAAGACCACGTCTTGTTTAGATTCATTTGCAAATTCAAGACCTTCCTAGATATCTATAATGGTTTCCAAAATTGACCTGGCTTTGATGAAACCTTTTTGGTCCTCGATTAACCATGCTCTCAAGTGGCAAGAGATTCTATTGGCAATGACTTTGGCGATGATCTTGTATCCTGTTTGGAGCATCGTAATAGGATGCCAGTTCTCTATTATGTTGTTTTCCCCTTTTTTGCTTATTAACTTGATAATGCCATTGTTGAGACAAGAAGGAAGCGCACCAAACTTGAGCGCCTCTTGCCAAACCAGACGAAGAGGGGTGGCAACCACCAACTTGAAGGATTTAAAGAACTTGTTAATGAGCCCGTCGAGTCCTCGGCTTTTACCAGAAGGGAGGGCATCAATGACCTCAATGATTTCTGGTTTAGAGATAGGGGCATGTAGTAGGGAGCGAAGGTTGAGTGGTATCCTGTGAGGGGAAACCCTAGATATGGTTGCCATACAGTCCCTTCTATGGTGGGATAGGGGGTTCGAGGTCCCCAGGAGTCTCGTGAAGTGCCCTTCAATGATCCCAAAATTATCTTCTTTCGTATTGCATACATTGCCATTTAAGTCTAGCAATAAGGGGATCGATTCTCTGTTATGTTTCCTTTTAAGGATACGATACATCTCTTTGGTGGGTTTGTCAGCTTTGCCAGCCCACCACTCCTTGAAGAAAATTTGAAAATTTTTTCTTTGTATTTCTTCCTTGTATCTCAATAGCGCTCTGATTTTTCGAAGACCTTTCTGGGCTTGAGATTTTCCTTTGTTCACTTCCTCCTCGAGCCTCCAGAGTCTGTGATATAGAGCTTCTCTACGAGCCCGCCGCACAGTCTCGAGCATCTTCCTGGATTTAATCATGATCTGTTGTGACTTATCGACCACACTTATCCAGCACTTGGCTGGGGACAAGCCGGAGGTGAAGGCATCCTTCCACACATCAGCAATTTCTTGATAGACGGAGGGGAGAGAGAAGGAGGGTGCACTAGCGTGGAACCAAGGAGCCTTACAGATCTTGGTGGAAGGTTGGAAAGTGATAACGATCGGGTAGTGATCAGAGATGGTGAGGTCGGTGCGTTGCGAGAGGGAAGGGTGGCCCCACTGGTGAGTAAAACTCTGAGAGATGTAGCATCTATCAAGTCTAGCTTTCCTCAGGTCCTCGCCAGCTTGGAGATTTGACCAAGAAAAGCCATTCGAGTCTTTGAATTTGACCAAATCCAAGTGTAGTTTGGTTTTGTCCCACGTTTCTTTCTCCCAACTATCGATGACCCTGCCCTTGCCCATCCATCTGTGCATAGGGTCCTCCACCATGTTGAAGTCACCACAAATAAGCACGTTGTGGGGGAGCGAGTCCAAGGAGGCCCAAGTGTTCAGTCTCTCTAACTCCCCATTAGGGGCATACAAAGAAACTAAAGTAAAACAATAAGAGCACCAAAAGAAACAGCAATCCATCGATGGCATTCATCTTCAATGGAGTTCTCAAGCTTTTCAAAACAAAATTTATTAATACCGATTACTGTTCCACCGGACCCCCACTGGTGCGCTGTTGAAATCCAAACATGGGTCCAGGAGACATGTCTAAGCTGTTTCTGGAGGTCTTCTCCGTCAATTTTAATCTCTTGAATACATATAAATTATGGGTTTGTCTAATGTCACGAAGCCATTGACCAATGATGGTCCCTCTTGAGGGGTCAGTTAGCCCTCTAGCATTTAACGAGATGATGATCATTGTCGTAGTGAGCCCTCTTTGTGGGAGGGAGCTTTGTCCTTTCTCTTCTTGGATTCATCTTTCTTTTTCGTTGGGATCGGATCTCGAAGTAGCACTAGGTTCTTGTGGGGGCTTTTCCAGGTTAACTCCATAGGTTGTTTTCCTTTGCGGGATGCTGTTGGCAGCAGTCAGGGAACCGAAGGAGCCACAAGACGAAGAGAGTCAGAGCGAAGGGACAGCACAAGCAGACATGGCAGTCAAAGAAGATCTGGCAAGTAGGCCATCTAATTTTTCAGACATCAAGGAGTTGAGCACACAAGAAGAAAGAGCAAGTAGGGAGCTCAAAGAGGTGTATGACAAATCAACAGAGAAAATCCCTACACAAATAGTGATTTTCATCACTAAAAACCATTGTAAATATCATTTCGTATTTTTGTAGCTCCATTTTGTGCAAGCCAAGGAGTCCTTGAGCTTGAGGAGCTTTAGAAGTATCTACCTGCCAATTTTCATATTTTTTAGATCTCGTTTGAGCCCTCTAATAAGCCCTGGAACCTAATTTTTAACTAGGCCAGACATTAGGTCTGAACAGGGCCAAAGCTAGTCAAAAACTATAAAAGGAGCTAGAGAGCTCATTTTTGAGGTTGGATTGTAATTGAAATGAACTTGTAAGAGCTTTTTGAAAGTAATCTAAGAACTCCATTGCTTCTCACTCTTTGTCTTGCCGTGTGTGCGCGTGTGCGTGTATGTGTGTGCATGCTTGTGTGCTTCTCACTCTCGCACTTGTGCCTCCACTTGCTCGAGGTCTTCATACCATCCTCACGTCTTCCCGGATTGACATTAAAGGAGGTGCTACTCATCACTGAGCTACACCAAATTTTGGCGCCGTTGCCGGGGATCGAGCTTTGAGGACGAGCGTGTGATGGTAAGACGTAGATTGGAGACGTTGGCGTTGTAGGTAATTTCGTTACTTTTCCTATTTTTCTCCTTCTTACCTTACCACCATCATCACCATCATCATCATCACCATCTTCCACCTCCATCTCCATCATCGCGAAAAATTCAGTTTTTTGATCATATCACCTTCTCCACCTCATTTCCCTCATTTCACATGTGAGAGAGAGCGAGAGAGCGAAATTGTGTGTGCTGTTTTTGCATGTTTCTTGAGCTGTCTTGCAGGTACAGGCCACATCATCGTCCCCAGCACTCTGCGCAGGTACGGAATTCGCAGTAACTGTCTGTGTGTCGCCGACCTCTGTCAATCGCGACCGACAGAAAAAATGCTCAAATTGCCAAACAAAGTGCATATCCATGACCTACAGGCCTAGAGCTTCCCAAAAATGTGTTTAGTTTTTTGAAATTCATCAGATTTCTGTCAATCGCCATCGTTCTGTCAATCGCGATCATTCTGTCAATCGCGATCGACAAACCACGACGAACAGACCTGTCAATCGCGATCGACACGTCAATCGTGACTGATAGCCCACGACGGCTCTGTCAATCGCGACCGACAGAGTCAACGACCGATTGACCACGACCGACGGATCATACGCGTGACACGTGTCAATTGTGATCGAGTCATCAATCGCGATCGACCCATCAATCACGATTGACAGCCCACGACGGCTCTATCAATTGCGACCGACACAGTCAACGACTGTTTGACCACGACGGACAGACCCTCGCGACCGACCTGTCAATCACGATCGACACATCAATCGCGATCGACAGAGTCAACGACCCTTTGACCATGATTGACTGAATTTTCGGCCACGTGTCAATCGCGACTGACAGCCACGACGGACCTGTCAATCGCGATCGACGTGACCTGTCAATCACGACCGACAGACTTTGCGAACACGTTAGAAGGGCAAATTAGGTCAAATTTTTAAGACAAAAATAATGGTCTAAATTTTTGCCAAGTGTGGGACAAACACTAGGGTGTAGTATTGCATTATGAGGGCATGAACCAAGTAACCCGAGAATTCCTGTTTGCCTATTAACCTAGTTTAATCCTGTTTTAGCCCCAAAACCCTGAACTGGCATAACTTCCTCATACGAAATCCGTTTGCCGTGATTTTTGTTTTGTTGGAAAGCTCGCGGTTAAATTAAGATCAGGAATATTAGATAGGGTATTTGGAAGTTGACCATACCCAGGGGGAACAAAATTCAAGGATCTCTAGAGTTGTGTCCAAAAAGTCATAGTGCAAATTGGTGAAGTGTTACATGAATGAAAGTGATTGGTTCTGTCTTTTGAATTTAAGTCTTGAGCTAACAGTGGGCCTTTTACAGGTCCTTTGAGAGCATCAAAGGGTACGCAAAGCAAGAGTAAGTGCAGGCTTGGGAACGCGCGTCCTGGGCACACCAGGGCAACAACACAAGGAAAGGAACTCAAGGTTGGAAAACCCGCAACACCCTCTGTCAATTCTTAGTTTAGGCTAAGTGGGTAGCGTTAGAAGTAATTCCAGGCAACGATAGGCACGAGATAAATCAAAGACTATCTAAGGAATCAAGTTCAAGACAAGAGATAACCTGTATGTGTGAATGACAACCTTAAAGGAAAAGAACCTAACGTGAAACGACCAAACTAAAGTGCGAAAGTAAACTCAAGTATTCCTAACGACGTGAGATCAGACAAGAGTTTAAACATGATAATCAACATAAACAGGGGATTAAGTAATTGATACAAAGGACTCAGAAACGTGGTTGTACCTGGGAAAAATTGGGTTAATCAGTTAGGCATATGAACCTTAGATCAGGACGACATCTAGTAAGAGATAGACAAAGCCTTAGGTCTTCAGAGGCTAGTGTCAATCATACTGCAAGGTCTTGGGACCAGCAGTTGAGTCACCACTCGCATTACCCTAGCTCTGATACCAGTGAATCAGAGATGTCTCAAGGCATGGACAGACCTACGGGAAGTTCAGGAGTGCCATACTTGCACAGGGTAGAAGGCCCTTACAAAACACAGTTGGAATACCTTAGGACCAACCGATTAGGTGCCAGCATCTATGAGGACGGCCTAGGAAGATCTGTGGTACAGATTAAGAATCCTGATCAATCCATAGGACTAGAGCACCCAGCTGTCAAGTTTGAAAATGGAGCATACTTGGACAAAGAAGGAACCATATACGTAGTCACCAGTCACCCAGATAGGACGGACGAATTTGGAAATGTGATCCCAGAAGCGGACTTAGGTGACCTAGAGCAAGGAAACATGGGTACAGAACCTAGAACCCCTCGAGGCAAATTGGTTCTCACTAGGATTATCACACCAGAGTGGATTCCCCAAGATAATAAGAGCATATATTTGCTCCTCAATCGAGAAACTGACGAAGCCTTTTGGAGGTATAAATCTGATCAGCCAACTGATATTGGAACAATCATGATCTATGAGTTTAAGGATCCTGATAGCCCAGGCAGAGTGACCTACTTAGATCACGCTTCGGAGAGGATCTTTGTGGTTACGGAAAATGATAGGCATGCTTACACTTGGAAGGGTGAATTCGTTTTCCCCCAACCAAGATCGAACATGTCCTTTGGTCACCCAGGAGCTGGAACCTCCCACGCTCACGGAACTCAAAGAGACAGACATAGAGATAGGCCAGAAGTAAGCTTTGCCACCCCAGGGGGCATAGAAAGAAAGAGAATGGAAACGAATAGAGTAGAACCTGAGATGCTTAGAGCTCACAGGAATCAAAGAAATGCGGATGAATTCCCTCTACCATGACCTAGAGAGCACACAAGGGCTTTGAGACCAACTCAGCTAGTTAAGTCCATGAAGAATTACTTCGATGGCACAAGAGACCCATACGATCATGTGGCAGAGTTTAGACAAGTCCTGAGAGCTGAACAAGTGGAGGATCTATTCACGCAGTACAACGCCTTTGGTCTAACCCTTAGGAACACTGCCCTGACATGGTTTCAACCACTAAACGAGAGATAGTTCAGGAGCATAGACCAACTCCTAGAGGCTTTCATCATTGAATTTTCTAAGAGTGGCATAAGACATAATACCTCCTCACTAATTCACAGCTTCAAGCAAACCCCTCAAGAGACCGTGAGACTTGCAGGAAGGAGATTTAGGCAATATCTTGAAAGATGCCCTGTCCCTGAGTTACCCACACCAGCTAAGCAAGTGGCTTTATTCTTGGATGGATTGCTAAGTACCAAATTGAGATCTTATGTGTACTTGAAGGACCCTAGGACCATAGAAGAGTGTGTACGCATGTGCATTGACATCGAGGATAACCTAGGGGAAGAGTTAGAGCTTTCCAAGATATACAAAGATTCAGATAGTGCCTCTAGCCTCTCTTCCACGCAATCCACATCGATTGAGGAACTTGCAGAGAAAGTTGCTCAGAAACTAGGTGTCTCTAGTAAACAAATCCCAAGGTTCGCCCCTGTGAAAAGGTGCTATACTTGTGGTGGCGACCACATGGCGAACGTATGTCCCATTATGGCTCAGCCCCAAGTAAATCCTAGTAGCCAGTACTGCACCATAGAACGGAGGTACACCAATCACACCACACAAGATTGCCCCTACAATAAGCAAACAGTTAGGCAAACTTACCCTCAACCCTATCCACCGTAGGGAAGATACCAGAACCCGTACCCTCCACAGCCATATGGCAGGCCACAACAACCTTATCAGCAACCCTACCAAAACCAACAAAGGCCTCAGCCTGTGCTAGCACAACAACCCCCATCTCCAGCTAATGTGATTCCGGTAAAGTATACTGCTGCAGAAGAGAACCTGAATAGAGCTATAGTCCCCGTAACATCATTGCTTTCTGAAAGTGACCCGAGTGACCATAGCTTTGATTCTACACATGTTGATAGCCCCCAGGCCTACTACATGCAGTCTCCTGAGCATGGTGAGTCTTACTATAGTGAAGAGCCAAATGAACCTAGTTGGGAGTCAGATTACACAAACGTCATGTATGCAAACCCCAACCCTAGGCCTCAATCTAGGCAGGTAAGACCCCCATTCCCTAGAGGACCATGCTAGAGATGTCAGGGAGATCACCTCATTCGTGATTGTCCCTTACCTCCACTCACACAACCCCAGTCAGTAACAATTCAGGGCTTTTGCCAAGAATGTGGAAAGGAGCATCTTTTACGAGATCGCCCTAAGAATCCTAATAATATGCCAAAAATCACTCCTATTAACGTTATTGGGTTGGTGGTAGATTCCACAGGAAGTGTGACATCCACCGCACCAGTACAGGTTGTGACTAGAGCTCAGGCATTGCAGCAGAACCAAGGGGTAAACCAGGATAAGAACCCAGAGGCTAGTGAAACCGAGAGCGTGACAAAGAAAAGGACTAGAGCGTGGAAAGATAGCCGGGAAAGAATGAAAAGACAATGGGCCAAAAAGATGAGTGAACTTGAGGAAAGCATAAGGGAAACCAAAGCTAGGATAACTGAACTCACATCTCAAACTCCCTCTCACACTACCCCACCACCACCATTCCCATCGCCATCCGACCCGCCACCTTCCAACCCACCTCATACGATTCCACCACCCCCTAGAGTAGGATCAGTATTAGCTGATCCCACTCCTGAAGACATAGACATGATGCTTAAACCATATCAGGCCAGAATCCAAGAAGGGCCAAATGTAACGGATCATGACAAGTGCTACCCTAGAGCTGACCTAGAGATAGAAAGAACCAAGCTTTGCGCGAAAATGGTCGCATTGGCTCAGACTATGTTTGAAGCCAGTCGCCTTTTCAATTACTCGGGCTCAGCCAAGACGCAATTACACTTGGATGGACTCCTAGAGAAGTTAGAGGGCATAATTGCAAGATCTGCCAAGGAAGAAAAAAATCAAGAAAGAGATAAAGCAAGCAAAAACATGACCCATCCCCCATCGGAAGTTTATGTGCCCAATCCCACTGAACCAAACAACCCCCCTTCCCTAGGAAAAATAGAGAATCTAATGGCAGAATCACAAAAGGAACTCGCCCCTCAACACCATGACAAGGCTAGTGAAAGAGCAGGTCTTCCTACCCAGACAGCCTATGTGCCTGAGGCCTACGTGCCTAACTCTACGGAGCCAGACACCTCTTCTTCTAAAATTCCTACGCGAGATTCAAGAAGACAAATGGGCTAAAGAAAGTGAAGTCCCTCCTCCAATTGAACTTGTGGATGAGGCACATGACCAATTCCCACAAGACATCCCATCCATTTATGGAGAGCAGGAGAGTGCCCAATCTCAAGAAAGATTAGACTTCGAGTCTAATTCTTTACAAGAACTACCCCATTTCACAGGCCCATGGGAAGCAAAGTCCACCTGTATGAGAGCACCTACAGTCATGGTAAGAAACGAAGATTCAGTCATACCTAGGAACACAGAGGTAGTGAAGAACACCAAAGTGCAGTGCAATCTCACTTTGGAAGAGTTGCTTAGGGTTAGACCAGAGGTGTGGAAACATGTAGCCAATCAAGTGCCCGAGATAGTAAAACCTCGTTCCCAGGTAGGATCACATAGGACAGTGCCAGAGATACCCTTGGATAAGATAGGAGATATGTGTGAAGGTGAAGAAGGGAACACCTATCTTCCCATTACCTACCAGGAGTACACCACCAAGGCAATTTTGGACTCAGGTGCAGGAGTTGCAATTGCCACCACTTCCCTATGGAAGCGTTGGGGCAAGCCAGCACTCAGGCCAACAAGAATGAAATTGCAGATGGCCGATGGTCATATTGAGAGACCCTTAGGATTGCTAGAAGGAATAACTCTCACCACCTGTGGTGTCGAGTTTGAGCACACATTTTCCATATGTGACTTCAGCAAAAATCATGCCTACGAGATGATCTTGGGACGGCCTTTTATGCGACAGTTGCAAGTGGTACAGGATTGGGGAACCAATTCTTTGTACCTGCAGCACTTAGGTGTTACGACCAAAGTCAATCTTAAGGATTACTCTCATAGAGATGTACCACCTATTCAATGGAATCCCATCCATAGAGCCAAAGATGAGACTGAGTCTGTGCATTCCATAGAATCCAGATCCTCGTGGATGCATGAAGACACCCACTTATGGATGTGTAAGGTAGCAGTAGAAGAAGAGAAGAGAGAGAAAGCCAGAGAGGTAGGTGCAAAAGAAAACCATAGATCAATTCAAGACCCAGCCTATGCACTTGTAGTCTTTCCTGATGAGGAATTTGAACCCCATGGCTGGGCAGAAATCCTAGCAACAATGGATGTAGCCATCAATGAGGAACAATGGACACCTCACTATGATGAGGATGGCTATGACATTTCAGTCTTCTCCATAGAGCCAATCATGGGAGAGGCTGTTCTAGAAGAATGCGAACCTAGCCCTGATGCATTTGAGGATGCAAGTGACTCTGATCTAGAGTCGATCATTATGGATTCCACCTTTTGCATCAGATGAAGAATACTTCCATGAAGTAGAATTTCAACCCCAGAGGCATGGAGAGCTTACAAATGATGTAAGATTAGCCACACATGTGACCCCGAATGAAGAAGGAAAGAAACGAAAGAAGAGACAAGTCTCCCCAGAAGAGGAAGAATCTTTGTTTGAGGTCCCGGAAAATTTTAAGAAGTATGAGATAGACGACAGGAGAGTCATGATAAGAATGCCTAAACGAGAGGCACAATCAGGAGAGGCCTATGATAACAAAGAAACCACCAAGAAGATAGTAGTGGCCCTAGAAGAAGGAGAGGAGAGATGCACATACATAGGCCATGACCTAACAGAGGAAGAAGAGCATGCGTTAATAGCCTTGCTAAGAGAATACAGAGATGTATTCGCCTGGAGTTACAAGGATTTGAAAGGTGTTGACCCTGACATATGTTCACACACCATCCCCATGACCTCAGATGCTAAACCCTCTAAGCAAAAGCCCTATACATATAACGATAATTACGCTGCCAAGATTAAAGAGGAGATAGATAGACTGGTTGAAGCTGGATTCATCTATGAAATTGAGCACACTGAGTGGGTATCCCCCATCGTAGTGGTGCCCAAGAAGAATGGCAAGCTGCGTGTATGCATTAACTTGAAGAAGGTCAATGCAACCACAATTCGAGATAACTATCCGCTTCCCATCACAGAACATCTCTTGGAAAGAGTAGCAGGCAAGGAAGTGTACAGCTTCCTCGATGGATTTTCGGGCTACAATCAAGTAGCCATAGCTCCAGAAGATCAGCATAAGACAGCTTTTGCCACAGAGTGGGGTATATTTGCCTTTCGTGTAATGCCATTTGGGCTTACCAATGCACGAGCTACCTTCCAGAGACTAATGTGCCATGTATTTAAGGAGTTCCTGAGGAAGAATTTAGAGGTCTATGTTGATGACCTTTGTGCTCATTCCAACATCAGACAAACCCATATTCCTGAACTCAGACAAATCTTTGACAAATGTAGAGAATATCAAGTTTGCCTAAACCCAGAAAAATGTGTTTTTATGGTCAGGCAAGGCAAGATTCTAGGGCACATAGTGTCAAAGAATGGCATATCTACTGACGAAGAGAAAGTGAGAGCCATAGCAGAGCTACCTAGGCCAAGGAATGTCAAGGAAGTACAAGCTTTCATGGGACATTGTGGTTACTACCGCCGATTCATTCACATGTATGCTGTCATTGCAAAGCCCATGTACGGACTTCTGACAAACTTTGAGTGGACTGAGGAATGCGAGAATTCCTTCAATGAGCTTAAACGGCAATTATGTTCAGCACCAATCTTGACCACACCAGATTGGAATAAGCCATTCCATGTTCATGTGGATGCATCCAATTATGCTATTGGGTGTGTGCTTGCTCAACCTACTGGTGAAGGTAATATGGATCTTCCAATTGCCTATGCCAGCAGACAATTGAATGCAGCTGAACGAAATTATACCACTACGGAGAGAGAAGGACTAGGCATGGTATATGCAGTTAAAAAGTTTAGACATTATTTACTTGCAAATAAGTTTAAATTTTTTACTGATCATCAGGCATTGCTATACCTCGTAAACAAGCCATGCAATACAGGAAGATTAGTAAGATGGTTTCTCTTGCTAATGGAATATGATTTTGAAGTCGTGGTAAGGAAAGGTAAGACTCATTTGAGAGCGGATCATCTCTCTAGGCTCACATCTGGAGAAGCCCCACAAGGAGTGTCAGATGACCTTCCTGATGCTTACTTGTTTAATTTGGAAGTGGTGCCGCAGTGGGCTAAGCCATTGGTACCAGTGTTAACATACGGGCCTAACCATCCAGTAGTAAACACACAAAATAGAGAGGTTGTGAAAGCCCAAAAGTACCACATCCTGGCTGGAAGTATGTACAAGCACACAGATCAAGGAATCTTGGCCTGTTGTGTAGAAGAGGACGAGTATGCGAAGTGGTTGCAATTAGCACATGTAGGTGCATTAGAGCAACACTACTCAAAACAACGAACCCTACAGACACTAAGGAGACTCGGAGTGCATTGGCCAACTATGGAAGCTGATGTCCAAAAGTTGTGCAAGGAATGCCCAATCTGTTGCACTAAACCACCTGTGGAACATGCCACTCTTTATCAAGTGTCCATAGTGCCGGATTGGAGTGAACCACTAGTATCCTTTCTAAGGACGAAAACATTCCCTCCAGACATGACTCTGACAAGGAAAAGGAGTTTAGAACAAGAGGCCCAGGATTACTCTCTCATTGGCGATAATCTATACAAACGTGGTAAAGACGGTTACTTGAGACTATGTGTCCATGAGAGTGAGTATCTCAAGATCTTGGAAACTGCTCACCAAGGTGTAGCAGGAGGACACTTTGGACCAGATCGGGTGATCAAGGCAATACTATTTGCAGGCTTCTGGTGGCCAACCCTTCACATGGATGCACATACCTATGTGAAACAGTGTGATGTCTGTCAGCGAACTCAGTATCCTATACGCAAAGATGAGATGCCACTGAAACC
Organism: Ceratopteris richardii; assembly: GCA_020310875.1. Lineage (NCBI taxonomy): Eukaryota > Viridiplantae > Streptophyta > Polypodiopsida > Polypodiales > Pteridaceae > Ceratopteris > Ceratopteris richardii. Next base: position 11,135,963 of record CM035429.1, read on the forward strand.
TATGATGGGTGGACGTGCATTCTCTAAGTGGGGAATAGACTTTGTAGGCCCTATTAATCCCCCAGCTAAGGGTTCACATGCTGAATATATCATTGTGGCCACGGATTATCTCACCAAGTGGGTGGAGGTAAAAACTACGACAAAGAACGACGCTCAGACAACTGCTAAATTCTTGTTTGAAAATGTATTCACAAGATATGGGCTACCTATAGAGCTAGTAAGTGATAGAGGCACTCATTTCTTGAACGAAGTGATTGAAAATCTGCTCCAAGAATTCTTGGTAGTACATAAGAAATCTGCCCCCTATCACCCTCAAGAAAATGGCCAGGCTGAGAGAACCAACAAGATCTTATGCAATGTATTGACGAAATTAGTGAACAATAAACGCTCTGATTGGGACAAACAGCTACACCATGCTGTTTGGGCATACCGAGTCGCCTACAAAACGGTACTCCAAGCCACCCCCTTTCAGATGGTATTTGGCCAAAACGCCATGCTACCTTTGGACTTCTTAATACCTACATTGAAAGTAGCACAAGAGCATGAATGGACGGGTCATGAACTCTCCTCAAGACTTTTTGATCTTGAACGATTAGGAGAAACAAGACTGAGAGCAGCTGCAGGGATATATGCAGCTAAGAAACGACAGAAGGCCTACTTTGATGCCCACGTTAAGGATAAAGGTTTAAAGGTAGGCGACTTAGTTTTAGTCTACACATTGAAGCAACATGCGAGGAAACTAGAGAAGAGAGGCTACCGACCCATGATCATTAACAGAATCTCAACAAGTGGAGCAGTACAACTAGCCACATTAGAAGGCGATGTTCTCCCAAGTTATATCAGCGGATGCAGAGTCAAGTTGTATCAGGAACCTCTCACAGAGGAAATGCTAAGTCGACTCAATACTGCTAAGAAACGCAAAGAGGAAGAAAAGCGAATCCGAGAAGAATCTCAAGCAGAAGCCCTAGAGCACATACGGAGAATGAAATTAAGAAGACAAGGTAGAGAGCACCCTAGGCAAGATGCATATGCAGATCAAGGATACGACGTGGCTATGTGTGAAGTTTTAGGTGTTAGCTCTCATAGGATAACTGATCGACGTCCTTTCATAACCTTAGATATAGGACAAGGAAAGAGTGCAAGGACTGTAAGAGCCTTGATTGACTCAGGTGCAGCCACTAGTGCTGTTAAACTGTCTTACTGTCAAGAGTTGCAATTAACTGTCAATCCTGTGGAAGCATATCTCATAGGATTGGGAGGCGTGGAAACCCCTTGCATGGGCGAGGTGGAACTTCCCCTCTATATTCATGATGAGGCAATGACAGTTAAAGTACTAGTGTGTCAAGATGAGGACCTCACTGAGCCCCTTGTCTTGAGTCAAGACTAGATCTATGACCAAGCCGTCAACTTAAACCTAAGAAGTGGACTTCTTCAGGTATGGGTGAATCAGACTAGAATTACAATGGAGTTAAATAATGGAGCACTCAAGGAACTAGGAAAGGCATAGACTCCTGGTCCCTCCAGGGGTACACATGAAGTTGACCATGCTGTTCTTGTCCAAGGCTATGTGATACAGAAGAACGAAGATCTCAAAGAAGGAGCCAGAACCACAATGGAACTCCCTTCTTTTCCAAAGGCCAGAAGGAGGCAGCAACTAAGGGCAGATCAATCACTCAAGATTCTCCAGGCGAGAGACCAAAAGAACGCGTGAAGCAGAACAACTCAGCCGATGAAACAAATGTGGGTGCGGAAAGACGAGCTGCTGGCCGTAACTAAGTTGCAACAACGGTCTCAACTTCCTATTAGTAATCGACGACTTGATGCTAATACGAGGACTCCTAAAACCTCTATTGAGAAAGTGAAATCCATTTGGGTACCCAAGAAGTCGATGGAGGCTGACCCACAATCAAGACAAATTTGGGTGCCTAAGGCTTGCTTGCGGGCTCAACTAACCCCACACAATTCACATCATACACGACAGGGTTCACGCGCTCAAGCAGCCGCCACCCACTCTTGCCTGATACACTCGAACACACTGCCACTTAGATGCACACACAGACTCACTCGTAAATGGGTCCCAATGACACAACAACTCCCAGCAGAATCACTCATGCAACCCTCCCGAATCTCCACAAAACCAAGACCAAAAGCCATTCATGGTGTTTGGCAACCCAAGACTTGTAATAAACCCCCGGACCCCAATCTGTGAATTCATCTCCACTTACTAACTGCAGTAGTCAGACAGTGCATCTTTCCATCTAGCTCCTAGGACTATCCAGGCATTAACTACACACACTGTCATCGTGCACTTACTAACCACTGACTCATCATCTACCTCACGTTAATGTTGTAAGGGGGACAACAACGGGTTTATTCTGTCCATTACGATGTTAACACCTGGTTCTATATTCTCACAGAACCAACAAGCAAGCAGGGCCATGGCAGAAGCTGGAGGTGCCAGTTCTCACGCCGGATCCAGCGCACAGATTGTGGATATAGAAACACTCCTCCTCGAACCACATCTCACCGAAAGACCGCAAGAATTTCAAGCTGTGCATGTGCTCCCAATTCAAGATCCTCCTCAAGGACACACCTCTCAGGTGGGCAAACATGCTCATTAGTTCAGTGATGTTGCAGGACCATTGGGTGATGGAACCTATTTTTGGGAAGCTGAATTGGAGTTTAATGGTAAATGGGGACGCTACCATTTTTTCACGCGCGAATTTGAGAGCTATCAGAATGCCGAAGTCATGCGTTCAGTATGGACCAAAGCTGGCCTGGAAAGTTATTTCAGGGCCCACTTATCAAAGCCAGATTTCTTACGTTGTTCTTATCTTATCAGTACCATCACTCCTAGCAGGGCCAAGGGAGGCGACAGCACTTTTGTGTTACCCTCAGTATTGCCGGGCCACGAACTTAAAAGATTCAAACTGACCCTCAATCTGGTACGAGAAGCATTGGGCATGTATGGTATGCACATTCCTACTGAAAAGGAAACAATGGTTCCAGGCAAAATGAAACATAAAGATCTCAATAAGCTGAAGGATATGGTCGCAATGACACCGACCATCGCTCTTCACCTATGGACTATCATGCAGCATTTTGCTTTCCCCGCCCAGAAAAGATTCACCATGCCCCCAAAGAAGATATGGTTTAGCTTGTATTTGGCAGAGACAGAAAACCTCCCTATCAACGTACCACATTGGATCATAGATCAGATTCACCTAGCCCATCAACGGTGGAACAAGAAGCAGAAAAATGTGCTCCACGGATGTTGTGCTCTGACCAAGATAATCTATCGATGTCTAGCCTATGACGTGCCTATTCAGCGAGCACTCGTATGGTCTCGGGCCCAGGAATTCCAGAGAAGGCTATCAGCGGCAGGTCCTCCATCAAAGAAGATGAGAGGGGGAGTCGAATTACCCTGCGCTCAACCAAGGGAAGCCACCACTACACCAGAGATTACCCCTCCCCAGACACGACGCATTAGACCATTCACCATTCGGCTACCAAGACCAAGTACAGAGGGACCCAATCTGGTGTTTCCACCCGTCCCATCGGACTTGGAATTTCCACAGGGCTTTACTCTCAATGATCTCACTGATGAAGAAGTGGCTAGACTAATCTACGACTCTAATCTCGAAACGGAAACAGAGCGAGCTCAGGAACCCCAAACCCATACAACAACGTCAGCCCCCACCCAACCGCAAGGTGTAGAAGTCGACGTCGATGAACAAGAGACCGAACAAGGGGAAGAAGCCTACGAAGAACAAGAGTATGATGAACTTTCAGAGTGTGCAAGTGCCCCCGCGTATTCGGCACAAATAAAAAGACTATATCGAACCATGCAGCTAGTTCAAGAACAGCATAAAATGTTACTTGAAGCAGGCAAGAACCTCATGAACCAATTGCTGGCAGAGGAAGGCGTGGATGATATGTTCATCGAGTCCATCAACCTACATGCAGATGCAGTAGGATTGGATGAGGCCATTCATGAGGCAATGGCCTACATTCACCGATTTGAGAAAAGACTTCCCGCCCGTCCCATGAGGTCCGGGAAACAAATTCATATCAACGTATCAGCACCAGGAGATACAACGCAAGCAGACGAACATCAGGAAGCACCAATGTCACCACCCTCCCCACCTCTCACTACACAACTCGCTCCACCACATGACACCATCACCACCACGTCCACTACCACCACAATCGTCACGGGAATTCCACTCTCTCCGGGAATCCAATTCGGGGGAGTCACCATGCCCACTTTCACCACTCTCTTCACTAACGTCACTTCCACCCCACCCACGATCCCCATTTACACGGTCACTCAAACATTTGACACTATGGAAACATCTCCTGCCACTACACCGCTCCCTCCCCCCATGCAACTTCCGTCTCCCATACCCCCTCCACCCACATCTCCACTTGCATCCACATCATTCACAACTCCCTTTCCCGCCCCCATTCCACCTGATCTTCACCTCTCCCTGCATCATTTAATGTAAATAGTATATTTCTAGCATTAAATCAATGTGTATATCAGCTTCAGAATGAGTACAGAGCTGTTGACGACCGGTATCAACAACTGACAACAAATCACCAGAACTTACAAAGGCAATTCACAATTCTTGAAGAGGAAAATGCAGATGTGAATCAACGTTATACAACGCTTGAGCAGGCTCACCAAGCACTACTAGAGGCACCCCAACCATCGAAAGAATCAGGCGTCAAACAACTAGAAGCCTTGCTCGAAGTATACCAGGCCGATAACCTACGAGTCAGATGTAACTTGGCGCTACTCAGGAAACATATGGCCACAGCACTTGAAGAGAACAAGAGACTGCAGAAACAAAATGAAGAGAATCTGGAAGCGGCAATGGAAGGCTCTCCCCACGAGATAGATCCAGAGCAGTTCAAAGCAGTTCCCTCGGAGACAATGAAAACTATTTTGGAAAGCTATGCAGATCTTCTGGAAGCCCATGATGACTTGGAAATAGAACGTGACACACTACGGAGCAGACTTAAGGAACAGGAAGAACAATCGAAGAGTGTCCCATCAACCTCTACCTCAGATGAGGTAAAGGCCTTAACTGAGCAGGTGGCAGAATTACAAAAGAGGTTACTGACATACGAGAGGCAGCCCTCTCCAGTAGTAGAACAAGAGCCAGAAGAGTTGGTCCCTATTGAGGTAGATGATTCGTACGAAGAACCGTATGTTCCTATGCCGATGCCAGGAGGGCAACGAACCTCAGAGGGACTAGACACCTTGGAAGTGGAAGCACCCGAGTGGCTTCAGACACTGGAAAAGACAGCGAACACCCACGAAGAACGGGTGGCCATTCATATCCAATCACTAGTGAACCTAGAAGAAATTGTCATAAAGTCACAATATTTCAGAAGCATGTCTCATCATAGATGGATCGGCACCAATAATGACCAATATGTGCCATACTGCATACTTTTGGCCGATTACAACGCCGAGATTCAACGACAATGCGGCAAGCCTCCCACATTTGCTACACAATTTGGTCCAGAGGATATACCGGAAAGTGCTAAGCGTGGGTCCATCGATCAACCCACCTGGAGGATCAAACTTTTGGAAACATATCTTGAAATGGTCCGAACCTGGAATAATATGCCGTTGTTTATTGAATATAATCCTTGTTACGTTCCAGTTCTTCGAAGACGCACCTGGCCTGAATTCACTATTGCCGTCAGAGACATCAAAGCCTGCACAAAATGGTTAAATTACGTTTATCTAGCACCTCCACGAGGACCCCCCACGGTGAACTACATGATTTCTACAATCCGTCACTGGAGCATTCGGCTACGCAATAATCCCGACGTGATGGCCCAGATGTGTATGAAAATATTTGAATTAATGCTGATCACTTTCAGGACGTTTAAGAACATTAAGGACCCCCACTTCTCAGGAGCAGGCTTCGTGACAGGAAACCAGGATCTGGTGTACGATATGAGTACCACCCCATCAATTGAAGTAATATATGCTTGGCACGCCAGAATCAAGTACCTCCCAGCCTGCTTTAAACAGACATTTGAGGAGATGTTCATCACAGGATTCTGGGAATATCACTCCAAAATCTTTATACCCAGACCATCACATCTCCTCCAATTATTTGCTGTGGAGAGAACTATTCACTCAGAACAATTGAGGGTGCCTCATCCAGATGTTCCCGGACCTGTGAATTGGGATGATTTGCTCACAGATCTAGCACACGGCTTACGACTCGAAGAACACCACCTAGCCTCCGATGTCGTCCAATATTATGTTCAAAAAACCTCTAGACAAGGGTCTATCAGGGGTGACAGACGCGAGAGTGGGGGGGGTGTTGGCAGCAGTCAGGGAACCGAAGGAGCCACAAGACGAAGAGAGTCAGAGCGAAGGGACAGCACAAGGAGACATGGCAGTCAAAGAAGATCTGGCAAGTAGGCCATCTAATTTTTCAGACATCAAGGAGTTGAGCACACAAGAAGAAAGAGCAAGTAGGGAGCTCAAAGAGGTGTATGACAAATCAACAGAGAAAATGCCTACACAAATAGTGATTTTCATCACTAAAAACCATTGTAAATATCATTTCGTATTTTTGTAGCTCCATTTTGTGCAAGCCAAGGAGTCCTTGAGCTTGAGGAGCTTTAGAAGTATCTACCTGCCAATTTTCATATTTTTTAGATCTTGTTTGAGCCCTCTAATAAGCCCTGGAACCTAATTTTTAACTAGGCCGGACACTAGGTCTGAACAGGGCCAAAGCTAGTCAAAAACTATAAAAGGAGCTAGAGAGCTCATTTTTGAGGTTGGATTGTAATTTTAAATGAACTTGTAAGAGCTTTTTGGAAGTAATCTAAGAACTCCATTGCTTCTCACTCTTTGTCTTGCCGTGTGTGCGCGTGTGCGTGTATGTGTGTGCATGCTTGTGTGCTTCTCACTCTCGCACTTGTGCCTCCACTTGCTCGAGGTCTTCATACCATCCTCACGTCTTCCCGGATTGACATTAAAGGAGGTGCTACTCATCACTGAGCTACAGATGCCTACTGCTGGAAAGACCTGGGCAGCGTTTTCAACACCGTTTCCGGAATAGTCGATCCGATGATGGAACTTTCACTATCCGTGTTATCTTCGTTACTAGTAGTAAAGCCGTCTTCTTTGCTTGTAGTGTAACCCTCTTGGAAGGTTTCTTTATTGTTAGGGATCTCTAGGGCTTTGTTGTTGGTGTCCACCTCAAGTTGGTTCTCACCTGGGTAGTCAAACTCATTGATCTCCTTTTCCAGATTGCAATACAAGTTGCTGGAGGGGGTAACTGACATGTTGTTTCACTCAGAAGTCACCCTAGGGCTTCTTTTCTATCTTAATAATACTCATAAAATCATCTGGATGATCCCGTATGTGCTCAAGCAAGCATCAATATCCACAATTTGTAGCAAATCTGATTTCCTTTTTTGTAGGATAACGATCATAATCCTTTTGTTGCATTGAAGAAAATAAAAAATTTAATAATTAGTGTTTTAAATAAAATAAGAAATATTTTTTAATAATGCATATACTTAAAAATGTAGCAACAAAACCGTGATGACCCATTTGACCTAAGCATGATGTATGACCTCACTCAACTCTCTTCTTTGCAGGAGCCTAAATTTATTTAATAAAACAAAAGTACATAGATTAAATGTAAAATATTTATAAAACATATGAGAATTATAACTCACAATAACATAAACTAATTTTCATACCTTTTGTTGAGGAAATGATTCCTGAAGATGTAGCTGTCTGGGAAAATACTGCCACATCTCAGGTGGTATGTCAGCTCTTTTCTTATTTTTTTCTACCATACAATATCTTCTACTATTTCCATCTCAAACGAAAAGAAAGGATCACTATAAAAAAAAAAATTTAATTTATAAGCATGCATACACACATACATACACTTACACATACATACATACACTTACACATACAAACATACACATACACACACATACATATATATACACATATACATACACACACATACATGAGCATGAAAATAGTCATGAACCACCACACATGACCAGACATATATTTATATTCCATAATGTGTATCTCTGTATATGTGAATATGTGTGTATGTGTAAATTTGTACATGTGAATGTGTATGTATGTAAATAATTAGATTATTAATATCTAGTACCTTGTTTAGCTACACAATCAAATTCTCATCAATTAGAGGGAACTCCGCCACCATCTCCTATCCATGCAAGGAATACTTACTGTAAGTATATCAAACTTTTAATTCTAATATTTGATAGATACATATATGATTGATATATGTTTTTTTCTTATTCTTATATTATAATTAGATTCTGATCAATCAGAGGGTACGAAGTAATGAGAATTCTAGTAGATAGTGCACCTTTTCAACATATTGTTCTAGATGGTCTGATTTTACACAAGAGCCACACAATCTAAAGTTAGGTGTTGCATTAGATGTGGCTAATCCATTCTCAATGAAATCTAGTAAATGGTCAACACGGCCAATGGTAGTCAATCAACAACAATCGCCCACCATACCTGAGCATTAAAAAAGAAAATTTCATGCTTTCACCTTTAATCGCAAGAAAAAGACAAGTTAAAGACATGAACGTATATTTTGATCCTCTCATTAATGATCTCCAAGAGTTATGGAGATGTATTAATGTCATTGATGTATCTAAAATCATGAATCAAAGACTCATTATGGTTTTTAGATTGCAGCTTGGACTGTACACGATTTTCTAAGATATGACATCTATTCAAGTAATGATGTAATTCTTTTATTTAATATATATATACAATTTTATCTAAGTTAAGTTAGTTATATTTTTATGGTTTTCATGCATGTAAGAATATCTACTAAGGGATATGAGGCTTTTCCTTACTGTGATGATTGGTTGAAATTAGTTTATAGTAAGAATCTCCACAAAAATATTTATCATTGACATCGATGGTTCTTGCTTGATGATCATCCATTACGATGGAAAAGAGAAACGATACATTTTAATGGAAAGACTGAAATAGTTCAATGTACAAAACTAATGAAACCTATGGATTGGTATTGGAAATGGAAAAAGGGCCTCTTATAGATCCACAATCCGAAAACTTTAGTAACGATGAAGATGAAGAGAATGTGAAGATTAGAGGTAAAGGAAAATTATCACTAATAGAGGATATATCGATATGGTATTCTTTGGAGTATTGAAGATCTCTCATCTTCTTGATGCTATGCATATATTTAAGAATGTTGGTTATTCATTATAGAAACATCTTCTTGGATTAAAAGACACAAGAGCATCAAGAAATGATATAAAAGACCAAAACTCAAAACCAAAGTTATGGGTAATTTTTGATAAAAATCGATAGGATAAAACTTATGGACTTGCTCCTTGGATACTTACGATAAAGGTGCAAACTATCAACAATAGGATTCTTTTTTTTAACTCCAAATCATGCTTGATGTATATTATATTCCCATCATGTGCTACGTCACACTAGTATGTCTTCGTAGGTACCTCTAATGTGCTCTCATGAGCTAGAGGTGGTATAGGTGTCTGAAAAATATCAAATAAAATGACTAAAAAAATTGTGTTATAATATCAATAAATATTACACTATAATAACAAAACATACCTATGTGCAAGCAACTCTCTTCCTACAAATGGTGTAGTAGAGGAGCCTTCCTCTAGCAGTTGGGTAAGCATCTAGATCTTGTAGTCTTATTCCATATCATGCATGTTTGTATGCTCATACATGACAGCTCCTAAGGAATCAAATGGAACTTTTCCTCTCATAAGATTCTTTGTGAGAGTAAGTTTTGTCTTTTGCTATCTACAACGATCGATAATACATGTATACATAAAACAAAATGCATATATATATATATAAATATATATATATATATATATATATATATATATATATATATATATATATATATATATATATATATATATATATATATATGCATGTATGTATGTATGTATGTGTGTATGCATGTGTTTGTATGTATGAGTATGCATTTATATGTGTGTATACATATGTATGTGTGTATTCATGTGTATGTGTGTATGTGTGTATGCATGTGTGTATATGCATGTATTTGTGTGTATGTGTGTGTATGTATATGTGTGTATGTGTATGCATGTGTGTTTGCATTTATGTGTATGTATATGCATGCATGAATGTATGCATGTGTGTATTGTATGCATGTGTTCATGTATACATGTATGTGTGTGTATATGTGTGTATGTATATGTGTGTGCATCTATATGTGTGGATGCATATATGTGTATGTGATTGTATGTGTGTGTATATGTGTATGTGTGTGTATGTGAGTGTCTATGTGTGTGTAGGTACATGTGTGTGTATGTGTGAGTATGTGTTTGTATGTATATGTGTATGTGTGTGTATGTGAGTATATGTGTTTATGCATGTGTGTATATGTATGTGTGTGTATGTATGTGTGTATATGCATATGTGTGTGTATGTGTATGTGTTTGTATACATGTATGTATTGATGTATGCATATGTATGTGTCTGTATTTATGCATGTATGTGTACCTATGCATGTGTGTGTATCTATGAGTGTATGTGTGTGTATGTATATGTGTATATGTGTATGTGTGTATGTGTCTATGTGTATGTGTGTGTATGTGTATGTGTGTATATGCATGTGTGTATATGCATGTATGTGTGTGTATGTGTATGTATGTATGTATGTCTGTATGTATGTATGTATGTATGTATGTATGTATGTATGTATGTATGTATGTATGTGTGTATATATATATATATATATATATATATATATATATATATATATATATATATATATATATATATATATATATATATATATATATATGTATGTGTGTGTGTGTATGTAACTTTATGTATGTGTATATGTGTATATGTGTATATGTGTATATGTGTATATGTGTATATGTGTATATGTGTATATGTGTATATGTGTATATGTGTATATGTGTATATGTGTATATGTGTATATGTGTATATGTGTATGTGTGTGTATATATATATATATATGTATGTGTATATGTGTGTATGCATGTATGTATGCATATACTTGTGTATGCATGTTTGTGTATGTATGCATGTGACTATATGTATATGTGTATATGTGTATGTGTGTGTGTAAGTGTCTATATGTACATGTGTGTGTATGTGTATATGTGTGTGCGTCTATGTGTATGTATGTACATGTGTGTATATGTGTATATGTGTATGTGTCTATGTGTGTATGTGTACATGTGTGTGTATGTGTATGTGTATGTATGTGTATGTATGTGTATGTATGTGTATGTATGTGTATGTACGTGTATGTGTGTGTATGCATGTGTATACATATGTGTGTGTATGTGTCTATGTATGCATATGCATGTGTATACATGCATGTTTATGCATGTGAGTTTATGTGTGTGTGTGTGTCTATGTGTGTATGTATATGTGTGTAATTTTGTGTCTATATACGTGATTATATGTGTATGTGTGTATGTATACTTGTGTGTATGTATATCTGTGTGTATGTGTATGTGTGTGTATGCATGTGCATACATATGTGTGTGTGAATATGTGTATGTGTGTGTGTATGTGTATATGTTTGTATGCATGTGTGTATGTATGTATGCATATACTTGTGTATGCATGTGTGTCTATGTATGCATGTAACTGTATGTATGTGTGTGTATATGTGCATGTGTGTGTGTGTGCCTATCTGTGTGTATGTACATGTGTCTATATGTGTATGTTTGTGTATGTACATTTGTATGTATGTGTATGTGTGTATGTGTGTATGCATGTGTAAGTATGTGTATGTGTGTATATGCATGTGTATGTGGCTGTGTATGTGTGTGTATATGTGTATGTGTGTGTATATGTGTATGTGTGTATGTGTGTATGCATATGTGTGTATATGTGCATATGTGTATATGTGTGTATGCATGTCTGTATGTTTGTATGCATATGCATGTGTATACATATGTGTGTATGTGTATGTATATGCATATGCATGTGATTGTATGTATATGTGTGTATATGTGTGTATGCATATGTGTGTTTATCTGTATATATGTGTATGCATGTATGTATGTTTGTATGCATGTGAGTTTATATGTGTGTGTGTGTGTGTCTATTTGTGTATGTGTATGTGTATGTGTATGTGTATGTGTGTGTGTATGTATCTATATGTGTATCTATGTGTGGATATGTATATGTATTTGTATTTGTATGTTTGTATGTGTGTGTGTGTTTATGTGGGTGTATGTGTATGTGTATGTGTGTCTTTGCATGCATATTTATATATGTATATGTGAGTGTGTATGTGTGTGTATATGTGTATCTGTGTGTATGTATGTGTGTATGCATATGTGTGTGTATGCATATGTGTGTGTATGTATATGTGTGTATATGTGTGTGTGTATGTATATATGCATTCGCATCTGTGTATGCATGCATGCATATGCATGTGTGCATGTATGCATGTCGGTGTATGTGTGTGAATATGTGTGTGTGTCTATGTGTGTGTATGTACATATGTGTGTGTATGTGTGTGTATGTATATGTGTGCATATGCATGTATATGTATGTGTGTCCATACATTGTGTATGTGTGTGTGAGTGTGAGTATGTATCCATGTGTGATTATGTATGCATGTGTGTGTATGTATGCATGTGATTATGTATATGTGTATATGTGTATGTGTGTGTGTATGTATGTGTATGTGTGTGTATGAATGTGTGTGTATGTGTATATGTGTGTATGCATGTGCATCCATGTGTGTATGTGTGTTTATATATGTGTGTCTTGTTGGAGATAGACGCCTGCGGAAGCACGCAAACAACACAAGGAATGTTGCTCTAGCACAATGGTGAGAACCACGTTAAGAAGCTTCACCTCCTTAATGTCAATCCGCGGAAGAGATAGGAGTGATATGAAGATCGTGAATGTGAGATGAAGTGAGAGTGAAGGTGAGAAGCATAGAAATGCACACACACATGCACACACACTACGAAGAGACAAGCAAGACACAATGGAAGGTGGGAAATTAGCTCTATTACTCAAGAACACTATTACAAGCTCAAAATAGCTCTAAGCTCACACTAGCCAACACTAACCACCTTCAAAAATGAGCTCTCTAGCTCTTTTTATAGTTTCTAGACTAGTTTTGACCGGTTTCACATCTAGTGACCGGCATAGTTAAAAATTAGGTCCTAGATGCTATTTGGAAGGGTAAACGGTATCTAAAAAACACGAAAATTGGTACGCGCATTCTACCTAAGCTCCTCAAGCTCGAGGACTCCTCGGCTTGCACAAAATGGAGCTATGGATTACAAAATGGGGTTTTCTATGTTACATATGTTACAATAGTGATAAAAATCACTGTTGGAGGTTTTGGGAAAGTATTTGAAAACATAATTCTTTGAAAAACGATTCGACTGGCTCACTGCTCTGTCGTTACATGCTTCCGTGTCGTCTGTGCCTCTGGCTGCTTCCAGCATCCCCCTCCCTCTCGCTTCTATCGTCCCTGACAGAACCTTGCTGTGAGGTCTGCCGGATATAGTTCTGTAGGAGGTCTTGAGCGAGGGTGTGCTCGGAGATACGAATGCCTCGGGCCACGTGTGCCTCGAGTTTCTCCCAGTTGATTGGTTGCGGTTCTTCCGGTGGCAGGAGCTGATAGTGTGTGGAATAGACCATTCGTTCACAGGCAAATAATTGAAATAAATGTGTAGGCCTGCTTATGAATACCTCTGAATGGTATTCCCAGAAGCCGGTTGTGAACATCTCTTCGAATGTCTGCTTGTAGCACGCCGGTAGGTACTTTATTCTGCAGTGCCAGGCATAACACACTTGTAGCGATGGTGTTGTACTCATATCATATACCAGATCAAAATTGCCATGCTCAAAGCCCGGGGTGTTGACATGGGGTGCCTTGACGCGTCGGAAGACTTTAAAAATCATTTGCATCATGTCAAAAATTTTGACAGTCATATGCGCTGCTATATCATCCATATGCTTTAATCTAGGGAGCCAGTGGCGAATTGTAGCCATCATGTAGCCAACAGTTGGTAACTGAATGGGTGGCTTAAAATAGGGGTAATTCAACCAGTCTTGGCACTGCTTATTGTTTTGTACCTTAATAGCAAAGGCAAACCAGGAGCGGCGTCGTGGCACTGGTCCCCAACACGGGTTGTACTTTAAGTGCAAAGGTGCCTTTACCCATGTACTCATCATTTCTGGATACTTCTGTAGTAAATCTTTTCGCCACTCTGGTTGATAGATCCTTCCTTTCTGTGCATCTGGTGGTAGATCAGCCGCCTCGAATTAAGTTGCATGCGATGGTTTCTTACCTGTCTCTTTCTCAATGGCTAACTGGTATTCGGCCATTAACATGAAATACGGTTTATACTGTAGCTCGTGCCCAGATATGTATCGTCGCGGGGCCAAATGAGCAAAGAATGGAGATTGTAATATGCGTTCTTCTATCATCGCCATGGCATGTAATTGTGCCTCTACTCTAGCTGAGTGCGTTGTTCCAAGTTCCTCAATAGTTTTCATCCACGCGGGGGTCGGAAGGTCGTACGTCATCTGACCTTCAACCGTGACGCGTCCGCCTGGGATGGGTTGTGGCTCGTACGCTTCTTCAAACGTTTCCTCCACCGGGATGGTGACCGTTTCTTCCTCAGCTGGAAGCTCAGGTGGGGAATCTGGCCTTGGTGGCGCTTCGTATACTGCAATCCTTGATTCAAGGGTCGATACCTGGGCCCGTAATGAGTTGAGTTCCTCCAGGAGGTCAGGAGAGGGGTCCACAGGTGCTGGTATGTCGTGGTGTGCCGGTTCTCGTAACTGGAGTAATTTGTGATCTTCTTTGAGTTTCTGTAACTCCTCGTTCATGCGCTCATATTCATCTAGCAGTCTTACATGATCTTCTAGCAGCATCCTCATCGAGTCTGAAGGAATGGCTTTGAACCTGCTAGGACTGAGTGGTTGGTCTGGGTGGTCGAGCGCTGCTTCTAAGTTTTCTCGGTTCTGATCCTGTAAGCGCTGGTTTTCTTCCTTGGCGGTTGCTAGGTGTCTTCGTAGTAAGCCCATGTTTCGTGTTAGCGTTGCATTGCGGACTGTCTGGGTTCTTAATAAGTTATCCAGGTCAGCAGTGGCTTCCTTGGTCTTTTCTTCGCTTTCTAGTTCCAATTTGTGATAAGCCTCGCGTAATTCCTGGTAGCGGGTGTTCAGAGAGGCATTCTCAATGGACAATAAATTAAGCTGCGACTGTAAGTCATTGGTTGTCCTCTGCAGCTGCTGATAATTATCACCAAGAGATGTGAACTCATCTCTGACTTGCGTCATACACATGAACATCTGTCGAAATGCATTATCTACAGTGGGTGATAGTATTAACGGGGTGCTAAATGAAGATGCAGTTGGTGTAGATGCAACGAGAACGGGGAATGGGGATGGGAAGGTGGATGATGTAGTGATTGTTGAAAATTGGGATGTGCCTAAAAATGTTTGTGCCGTGAGTGAAGTGAGTGATGGTGCTGTGGGTGGTGAGATGTCCATGTCAATGGACGTATCTAGTGCGGTGACCGTGAATATGGGTGTGATCGTGGGTGCTCGTGCTGGTGTAAATACGGGATTTACAAATGTTGAGGGGTAATTTACAGGGGGGCTGGCTGGAGCAGCTTGGTGGAAAGGGGAAAGGGGGGTTACAGTGGGTCGGGGAGGTGAGACGGGGGAGAAGGTTAATGGCTGGGGGAATGGGAAGAGGGGTCTTGGAGTTGTGGGGAAAGATGGAAAAGATTGATGAAGGAATGGGTTGGGTAGAAAGGTGGGTGTGGGAGGGGGTAGACTAGGGTTAATGGGTACGGGAATTGTGGGGTTAGTGGTCGTAAAGACGGTTTTTGCAACACCACCGGCGAATGAAGATGTGGGTCTGGGGGAAGGAGGGTGAAGAGGGGAGGCTGGATGGACGGGTGGTGAGAGAGGAGCGGTTGGGGTGGTCGGTACTTCAGTGACTACTGAGGTAGGTACAGTTGTAGCGCGGGGTGGGGAATCTACAATGATGGTTTCTACGGCCAATGAACGTTCGGGGACGAGGCGTGCCTCCCTCGCTTGTTCTAAAGATTGTGCTCCGGTTGGTACACGAATGTATTCGCCGGGCTTTGAAAGTAGTCGTACTCTGCGGGGGTCAAACTGTGGCAGTGGCTTTCGTTGCAAGTACCTGAGTGCCTCGTTGGAGCCTACTGATTGGACTAATTCTTTGAATCCTTTGATATATGCGTCTTCGAATCCGCCTGTGACAAGTTCTTGTTCTATTATTTTTTGGCTCTCTTCCTCTGTCAGCTTCTTGCGTGCCCAAACTTTTTCCATAGTTCTATACAGCTTCTTGATAGCTAGAGTGTAAGCTGCTGCCTCGTAAGTTTCATCTTCATGGGTACTTGTATCACCATGTGTGTCGGTTTGTTGGCCTTGGCCATCTGTCTGTTCCTGCTCTTGGGATTCATGTGTTCCCTGGCTAGCTTCGTCGTCACCTTCGTCGTCATCGGTTGCTGTTCTTTCGTCATCAGAGCTGGACACGACCTGTCCTTGTGGCTGATCCCTGGGTGTGGTAGGGTAGCTAGGCCTTTCAAATTCTTGAGAAAACATTTGTCCTTCTGAAAACTAGAACTCATTGGAGAATGCATCGGGCATCTCAAAATCAAAAGTTTGGTCCAGTGGCTCTGCTTGTCCTGGTTCTAAATGCGGTATTGGAAAAGAGAAAGCTTCTGCACCAATAGTGGTGGGAAGTTCAGCTGCTGTGGTGATAGGTTCTGTGGTTGTGGCTACTTAGGGTGCGACAGTACTGGTGGTGCCCTCCGTTACCACTGGTCTAGATAACCTTATGCGAATAGGTTGTACTGTGGGAGTGGCTGCTGTTGGTGACTGCTCTGGAGATGGTTGTGGCGAGGGTGATTCGGGGACTTGTAGGCATGGGATAGTACCTCTCATCCGCTTTCCGGCTCTGCCTTTGCTAGACTTTCTAGCCTTCCTAGCGGTCCCTTTGAATGCTTTCAGTTCCTCATTGGTCATGGCGCGCTCTATGGGTAAATCATATGCCAAGCACATATATATGATCCTGGTGAGGGTGCAGCACCCATTGATTACCTTCTTTCGCTCCCATCTATGTTGTGCCAAATAGAGCTGATGAATGATCCAGCTGGCTAGATCAACCGTTTGCGGTCCAGTACATGCTAAGTACAATCCAAACCAGATTCTCTTGTGGGGCATGGTAAAACGATCCTGAGCTGGGAAAGCAAAATGCTGCATGCATATCCGTAATGGCTTAGAGAGCTCAGGTGTTATAGTAGAAATATCCTCCCACTTAGTTACGTCACCACGCTTCATCTGCTCTGGGACTAGCCATTCTTTCTCCGTTGGAGTGTGTGTTCCATGAATCTTGATGGCCGCTCTAATTAAATCCTTCGAAAGATAAAATCTTTTGTAAGGTGGATCATCCACTAAAGAAGGCAGAATAAAGGTTCCTGGGATGTCCTTATTCTCTGAGGCCAGCAAAGTGGTGATTAAGTAATAACACCTATAAAAGTCAGGTTTGGGCAGAGGATCACTGAAATACTCCGTGAAGCCGGCTCTAGCCCAAACATGAGTTAAGTCCTGGGTGTTCTGTAGGCCTTCGAATTCTCTTGAGAAGAATTGATACTTGCCCCATGTGCGGTCATCAAATGTCATATTTGCTTCAAAAATGAAGTCAGCATCAGCTAATGGTCGTGCTAGGCCTTGGAACCAGTGAGAGTTACGGTGTATCTTCTCTGTGTATCCCAAAGGTGGGTTATCGATTGGCATGGGTCCCGGAAATCCTTGGAACTCTTGCGGTGGAGCGGTCGAGTGGGATCTTGCGCGTAAAACATTGAGGGGCACCGCAGCCACGCTGGGGCCTGCTTCCGATGGTCCTGCTTCGGTTTGCATGATGACTGATGAGCTAATGGAAAAGATCTGCTACAAAAGATTAACACATTAGTATGGAAATTAATTATGATCCCATTAAGGTGAGACCGCAATCCCTTTCCATAACCGATGTGTAACCCGTGTAGCCAAGTGTCGTGAAGTGATTAATGCAATGATTATTTGCAAAACTAATGCAGGTCTCTAGACACCTACATGGTTCAGATTATGCATACATTTCTTGATGAGCGTTTATTATGCATGATTTGGGGTTTGGGTGTATGAATTTATACAAGGTTTGGTTGAGGGTGAATTAGTACAAGGGTGGAGTTTAAACGGGGTGGGAGAATTGTTAGATAAGGGGGTACAAGAAGACGTTTGGATACGTTTCGGTATCCATTTCCTAAGAGTCTTGGAGTGGGTGGTATGTTTCTGCTGAGGGACAAAAAGCGGTATCAGGTTTGGTGGTATTGAAGGATGAAAAGATTTCGGAGGGGTATATATTACATGGCTAGAGGGTTGGGCTATAATACATTGTTTGGGTACCCAAATCTGCATGGGTGTGGGTCTATGGATAAGGTATTTCTTGGCGATCCAAATCTGTCGAGTACTGGTACGTGTAGAAGAAGATCGAGGGGACTTTGGATGCGAACTCTACTTCTGTTGCAACTTTATCCTGTTCTCGTCTGCAGTGTTGCCAATAGCTTGTGGTTGCTGTCCTTTTCGCACCCATATTTGTTTCGTGCCACTTGTTCCGTGATGTTGATACTGCGGTTCTCCTTGCCTTGTCTGGTGTTGTCGTCGGTCTGGGTTCCTCTGTTGTGGTTGACTTGTTCGTGATTGGGTTTGAGAGGTCCATTGGGCGCTCTGCTTTGGAAAAGAAGGGAGATCCAACACTTGCGTGACCTGCCCATTAGGAAGTGATTCGTTCTTTATCTTTAATCTAGGCCAGTCCGCAGCAAGTTTGGAAGGATGAGCACCGCAGGGTGTTGTGCTCATTTGGCCGCTGATGCAACCCACCTGACCGCTGATTGTGTTCATCTGCCCTAGTGGTTGGGTAGCTGCCCCTTCTAGTTTGTAGGAAGCCCCAGGGAAGATCTCCTGTCGTTCTTCTGATTGACAATTGTCCCTACCCAAGCCCGAGTGGGTTGGAGTAGGCGTAATGTGACTGGTCTGACCCAAGATTTTCCGGTCTTCCGTCGCATGGGTTTCATAGGGTCTAGGGTTACAAACCTCAATCGGAATGCCGTTAGGGAAGTCAAGCGGTATCACTCGCTTCTATTCTAAGGTTCCAATCTGTAAGGAGCCTTGTCTAAGATTTAGGTCCACTGAGTGATCGTATAGCCAATCTTGGCCAAGGATTAGGGGTTCTATCAGGTCGTCATCATGGCACACTAGTAGCTTCGCTGTCATGGTCACATCCTTAATGAGGATAGGAAGGTCCACCTCACCCATGCAAGGGGTTTCCATGCCTCCTAGCCCTATGAGGTATGCCTCAATTGGCCGCATTTCTATTCCTAAATCCTTATAGTGGGACCATCTAATCGCACTAGTCGCAGCACCTGAATCAATTAAAGCCCTGAGCTCTTGGCAAGGGTTGTCGTGCTCTAGCCTGACTGTAATGAATGGTCTCCTGTCCACTATACTAGGATGAGTGGTTGACTTTACTTGACACATGGCCATGGGATATCTGGGTGTAGTTTCCAGATGGTTATAATGTTCTCTGCCTAGTCCTTGTCTTCTTAACTTCATGCGTTTAATGCGTTCTATTGCTTCTGCCTGAGCTTCCCCTCGTATTCTATTTTCTTCCTCCTTACGCTTCTTTGCCAACGTGAGTCGTCTAAGCATATCCTCAGTAAGAGGTTCCTGATATAGCTTGACTCTATAGCCACTAATATAATTAGGCATTATATCTCCTTCTAAAGTGGCTAATTGTACTGCTCCACTTGTTGAGAGTCTGTTAATGATCATAGGTCCATAACCTCGCTTTTCTAGCTTACGTGCGTGTTGCTTTAGCGTATATACTAGAACTAAATCTCCTTCTTTTAGGCCTTTATCTTTCACATGTGCATCAAAATATGCTTTCTGTCGCTTCTTCGCTGCATATATTCTTGCTGCTACCTTTAGCCTGGTTTCTCCTAATCGTTCCAAGTCCATTATTCTCGCTGATAATTCATGGCCGGTCCACTGATGTTCTTGTGCAACCTTAAGGGTCGGTATCAAGAAGTCCAAAGGGAGCACTGCATTCTGACCAAAAACCATCTGAAAGGGAGTTGCATTGAGTACGGTCTTGTAGGCCACTCGATATGCCCAAACAGCGTGGTGTAACTGTTTGTCCCAATCTGAACGTTTGTTGTTCACGAGTTTCGTCAGTACGTTACAAAGGATCTTATTAGTGCTTTCAGCCTGACCATTGGCCTGAGGATGATATGGTGCGGATTTCTTGTGAATCACCATAAAATCCTGTAACAAATATTCAATGACTTGGTTTAGAAAGTGAGTGCCTCGATCGCTCACTAACTCTATAGGCAATCCATATCTTGTAAAGACATTTTCAAATAAAAATTTTGCAGTTGTGTGTGCATCATTCTTTTTTGTGGCTTTTGCCTCTACCCATTTCGTAAGATAATCTGTGGCAACAATAATGTATTCCGCATGTGTACCTTTTGCAGGGGGGTTAATGGGTCCTACAAAGTCTATACCCCACTTAGAAAATGCACGTCCGCCCATCATGGGTTTCAATGGCATTTCATCTCTGTGAGTAGGAAACTGAGTTCTTTGGCACACATCACATCTCTTTACATAGGTATGAGCATCCATGTGAAGAGTGGGCCACCATAATCCTGCAAAGAGGATGGCTTTGATTATCCTATCGGGTCCAAAATGACCTCCTGCAACACCTTGGTGTGCAGTCTCTAGTATGCTCAGATAATCGCTCTCATGAACACATTGTCTTAGATATCCATCTCGTCCTCTTTTGTATAGATTATCGCCAATAAGTGAATAGTCGTGAGCTTCCTGCTCTAAACTACGTTGTCGTGCTAAGGTCATTCCTTGAGGGAATGTCTTCGTCCTCAAGTATGTCACTAATTGTTCACTCCAGTCTGGTGTGAGAGACACATGATATAATGTAGCATGCTCTACTGGTGGTCTTTCACAACAAACGTGGCATTCTTTACACAACTTGTAGACATCTGCTTCCATCGAAGGCCAATATACTCCTAATCTATGCAGAGTCTGTAATGTTCGATGTTTTGACTGATGTTGCTTTAGTGCACCTACATGTGCTAATTGCAACCAATTCGCATGTTCTGATTCATCTACACAACAAGCAAGAATCTTTTGATTATCTTGTTTATATATGCTTCCTGCCATTATTTGGTATCTCTGAGACCTGGTAATCTCTCCTTCTTTGATCGTTATCCTAGGATTCTTGGGTCCATATGTGAGAATAGGGACTATAGGTTAAGCTCATTCTGGTGCTATCTCAAGGTTAAACAAGTATGCATCTGGTAGATCATCCGCTACCCCTTGAGGAGCTTCTCCTGAGGTTAATCTTGAAAGGTGGTCAGCTCTGAGATGTGTCTTTCCTTTCCTGACTACGACTTCAAAATCATACTCCATGAGTAATAGAAACCAACGTATCAATCGTCCTGTGTTACATGGTTTGTTGACTAAGTATAATAGGGCTTGATGATCTGTAAAGAACTTGAATTTGTTTGCCAACAAATAGTGTCTAAACTTCTTTACTGCGTAGATCATCCCTAATCCTTCTCGTTCCGTAGTGGTGTAATTTCTTTCTGCTGCGTTCAATTGTCTGCTAGCGTAAGCGATGGGGAGATCTATGTTACCTTCACTCGTGGGTTGTGCTAACACACATCCTATGGCATAATTGGATGCATCCACATGTACATGGAATGGCTTACTCCAATCTGGGGTAGTCAATATAGGTGCTGAGCACAAGCATCGTTTAAGTTCATTGAATGAATTTTCACATTCATCTGTCCATTCAAAGTTGGTTAAAAGAGAGTACAAAGGCTTGGCTATGATTGCATACATGTGTATGAATCTCCTATAATAACCGCAATGGCCCATAAATGCCTGTACCTCTTTCACATTAGTTGGTCTAGGTAAATCTGCAATTACCTTCACCTTTTCTTCATCCGTAGAGATTCCATTTTTTGACACAATGTGTCCTAGAATTTTGCCTTGTCTGACCATGAAAACACATTTTTCTGGGTTCAAACAAACCTGATATTCTCGACATTTGTCAAATATTTGCCTTAACTCTGGGATATGTGTCTGTCTTACATTTGAATGAGCACATATGTCATCGACATAAACTTCCAAACTCTTGCGTAAGAATTCCTTAAAAACATGACACATGAGTCGCTGGAAAGTGGCGGGTGCATTTGTTAAGCCAAATGGCATCACCCGAAATGCAAATATGCCCCATTCAGTGGCAAATGCCGTCTTGTGTTGATCTTCTAGAGCAATGGCTACTTGATTATAGCCTGAAAAACCATCAAGGAAGCTGTAAACTTCCTTGCCCGCAACTCTTTCCAATAGATGTTCTGTGATAGGAAGAGGATAACTGTCTCTAATCGTTGCGGCATTAACTTTTTTAAGGTTAATACACACAGGCAATTTTCCATTCTTCTTGGGCACAACCACAATGGGAGATACCCATTCTGTATGCTCAATTTCGTAAATGAATCCTTCTTCTATCAAGCGATCTATCTCCTCTTTAATCTTCGCAGCGTAGTTATCATTGTACGTGTAAGGTTTCTGTTTTGTCGGTTTTGCATCTGGAGTCATAGGGATTCTATGAGAACATATATCTGGATCTACTCCTTTCAAACCTTTGTAACTCCAAGCAAAAACATCTCTATATTCGCGCAATAGGGCAACTAGCTCTTCTTCTTCTTCAGTTGTCAAATCATGCCCTATGTATGTACATTTTTCTTCTTCTCCTTCTATAGCAACGATTATTTTCTTGGTTTTCTCTCGGTTATCATATACTTGACCGTCATTCGCTTTTCTATTAGGCATTCGTACCATGATTCTTCTATCTTCGATTTCGTATTTCTTGAAGTTCTCGGGTACTTCAAATAAAGATTCTTCTTTTTCTGACATGGTTTCTTTCTTCTTTCTTTTCTTGCATTCACTCTTAGTAGTCACTTGTGTGGTTAATCTCACCTCATTTGTAACTTCCTCGTGTCTCTGAGTGCGAGTCTCTACCTCGTGAAAGTATTCTTCCTCTGATGCAAAGGGAGAATCCATGATAATTGATTCTAAATCGAAATCGCTTGCATCCTCAAATGCATCAGTGTTAGGTTCACACTCTTCTAAAATTGCATCGCACATGATTGGCTCTATCGTGAAAACTGAAATGTCATAGCCATCCTCGTCATAGTGGGGTGTCCATTGTTCTTCATTGATGGCTACATCCATGGTTGCTAGGATTTCTGCCCAACCATGGGGTTCAAACTCTTCGTCTGGGAATACTACAGGTGCGTAGGCTAGATCTTGAAGGGTTCGTGGATGTTGTTCTGCACCTAAGGTCCTGGCTTCTAACCTTTCTTCCTCTTGTTTGGCTACTTTACACATCCATAAATGAGTATCCTCATGCAACCAAGAAGGATCTGATTCTAATGAGTGCACAGATTCCGTCTCTACTTGTGTCTTATGGATGGTTTTCCATTGTATTGGGGGTACATCTCGATGTGAATAGTCTTTAAGATTGACTTTGGTAGTCACTCCTAAATGTTGCAAGTACAAAGAATTAGTTCCCCAATCTTGTACAATTTGCAACTGACGCATGAATGGTCGTCCCAATATCATCTCATAAGCATGATTTTTTGCAAAGTCACAAATGGCGAAAGTATGCTCAAATTCTACACCACAAGTGGTGAGAGATATGCCTTCTAGTAAGCCTAATGGTTTTTCTATGTGTCCGTCAGCCATTTGTAGCTTCATCCTGGTGGGTCTCAATGCTGGCTTACCCCAACGTTTCCATAAGGCGGTGGTAGCTATGGCTACTCCGGCTCCTGAATCTAAGATGGCTTTCGTGGTGTCGCCCTGATGGGTTATCGGAAGATAAGTGTTACCTTCCTCTCCTTCGCTTACATCTCCGATCTTTTCTACGGGTATTTCTGGCACCTTATTTTGTGATCCTATTTGTGAGGGAGTAGTAGCAAGCTTGGGGAATTGATTTGCTACATGTTTCCACAATTCTGGTTTTACCTTCAATAACTCCTCCAGAGTAAGGTGTACTTTGGTATTCTTGATCACTTCCATGTTTCTAGGGACTACTGATTCTTCATTCCTCACTATTATCGTGGGTGCTCTCATACTAATAGACTTTGCTTCCCAAGGTCCTATGAACTGAGGTAATTCTTGTAAAGAATTAGATTCAAATCTTGTGTGTTCACTCAGTTGTTCTTCCTCTACATCATCGTAAATAGAGGGAATGTCTTGGGGAAATTGTTCTTGCAAGTCATCTATTTCTTGAATAGGAGGATGGGTTCCTGGTTCCTTTCTCCATTTCTCTTCTTGTATTTCTCTCAAAAATTCATGTGAGTACCTATGTATGGAAGACAAATTGTCTTGACTTTCTGTGTTGGGTACTTGAGGCAGGGATGGCGCATTCCTTTCCTGTGTCTCTGGGACAATAGGGCTCCTAGGCTGATCCTTTTTCTCTTTGCTCTCTATCAAATATTCTAGCCTCTCCATTAGTCCTTGAAAGTGTAATTCCGGTTTTGCCATGTTATTCCAATTAAGATATATAGAGGCTTCGAACAAAGCTTGTGCTAGTTCTACCATTTTCATGCAAAGTTTAGTTCTCTCAATTTCTAGATCAGCCCGAGGGTAGTTTTTGCTCGTTTGAGCTACCTGAGGTCCCTCTTTTAATCTAGCCTGATATGCACGAAACATCATGTCTAGATTTTCTGGTATGGGTTCCGCTAAAACTGATCCTGATGTTTGAGCTGGATTCTCTTGATTCAATTCCTGTGAAGTCAATTCTCGGATTTTGGCTCTAGATTCCTTCAAAATTCCTTCCAACTCACTTATCTTTTTACTCCATTTTCTCTTAATTCTTTCTCTAGAATCTTTCCAAGATTTTGTCTTTTTACTGCTAGATTCTGCAACTTCACTACTTCCGGCTACTTTTTCCTGATTAAGCTGTTGGTTCTGTAAGAGCGCCTGGGCTCTTGTGATAGCTTGGATAGGCACGTATGTAGGGTTGGATCCATCTGCGTTATTTACAATACCTATCACATTGATCGGTGTCACATTCGAAGCATTAACAGGGTTCTTAGGACAATCTTTGATTATGTGCTCTTTGCCACAATCGGCGCAAAAGCCTTGGATGTTATAGTACTGTGATTGTCCTGCTATCGGAGGATGTGGACAATCCTTTATGAAATGATCTCCTTGGCACCTAAAGCATGGTCCTCTAGGGCCTTGTGGTCTCTGTTGTCTTAATTGGGGCCGTGGATTTGGGTTTGTGTACATCACATTAGCATAGTCTGGCTCCCAACTAGGTTCCACTTGTGGACTATCGTAATGATATGTCTCCACATGTTCTGGTGACTCTGTGTAATATGCGGGTGGACTATCTACATGAGTGGAGTCAAAACTGTTTGAGTTTGGGTCACTTTATGTAATCAAAGGTGAAGAGGGCACTAAGGCCCTACTTAGGTTCTCTTCTGCAGCAGCGTATTTGACTGAGATGACATTCGTTGGTGGGGGTGGCTGCTGAGCTAAGACAGGTTGAGGTCTCTGTTGAGCCTGGTATGGGTAGTTCTGAGGAGGCCTATAGTAATAAGGCTGAGCATTGTATTGGCCTTGATACCTACCTGGCTGCGGGTATGCTTGCGGGTAGTTCTGTCTCACGGTTTGTTTGTTGTATGGGCAGTCCTGAGCCGTATAATTCGTGTATCTTCTCTCAATGGTGCAGTATTGGCCACTAGGGTTGGCTTGTGGTTGTGGTGCATTGGGACACACATTTACCATATGGTCTCCACCACAGTTGTAACAACGCTTGTTTGTTAGCACCCTAGGTTTACTAGAAACTCCTAGTTTCTGGGCCACTTTTTCTACAAGGTCTTCTATTGAGCTAGACAATTTTGTGGATGCTAGAGATGAACAGTCTGAGTCCTTATAGACCTTTGAGAGTTCCAACTCGTCTCCTAAGTTGTCCTCAATGTCTATACAAATTCTTACACATTGCTCTAGCGTTCTGGGTTCTTTTAGGTACACGTAGGAGCGTAGTTTAGAGCTCAACAAGCCATCTAGAAACAATGACACCTGCTTGGCTTGTGAGGGTAGCTCTTGCATTGGACATCGTTCAACATATTGTCTAAACCTACGTCCTGCCAGTCTTACTGTTTCTTGAGGAGTCTGTTTAAAGCTATGAATCAACGAAGACGTGTCATGTCTAATCCCACTTTTAGAGAATTCAGTGATGAATGACTCTAAAAAGTGATGGATGTCTCTAAATTGCCTTTGTTGCAAAGGTTGGAACCAAGTTAAAGCGGTATTCTTTAACGTTAGTCCAAATGCGTTATATTGCGTGAACATGTCTTCAACTTGTTCGGCTCTTAGTACTTGCTTGAATTCTGCGACGTGGTCATAGGGATCTCCTGTCCCATCAAAGTAATTCTTCATTGATTTTACTAACTGTGTGGGTCTCAATATTCTTGCGTGTTCACGTGGTCTAGGTAGAGGAAAATCATCTCTACCACCCGGTATTCCATGATCTCTTTGTCTATCTGCTCTATTAGTGTCTGTGGTTGTTCTATCTCTCCCTATGGGATGAGTGAAGCTTACTTCTTGTCTCTCTTTATTTTTTTTCTCTTTGATTTCCATGGGCTGAGGATGTTCCTGCCCCTTGTTGACTTGTATTCATGTTTGTTCTAGATGGAGGGAATACCAATTCACCTCTCCATGTGTATGTGTTTTTAGCGCAGTCAGGCACCACAAAGACTCTTTCTGAAGTCTCATCCAGGTATACAACCTTTCCAGGTGTATCCGGGTCCTTGAGCTTGTATATAGTGATGATACCTACCTCACTAAGTATTTCGGTCTTGTATCTCCAAAAGGCTTCATCAGTTTCTTTATTTACAAACAACTCTATGCTTCTGTTATCCTGAGGGATCCAATCCGGGATTAGTACTCATGTCAGTACAGATTTCCCTCTAGGTGTTCTAGGCTCTTCTAATGGTTCTTTTCCTTGAGATTTTGTTTCCGTCTCTGGTTGAATCACGCCAAACTCGTTGGTATTGTTTGGCTGCGTACTTAAGATGTACATCGTTCCTTCCTTGTCTATGTAAGCGTCTCTCTCGAATTTCACCACTGGATGTTCCAATCTGATGGGTTGATCGGGGTTGTGCATTTGCACCACTTGCCTTCGCAAACCATCCTCATAGATGCGAGCACCTAATCGGTTGGTTCGGAGAAACTCTAGTTGCGTTCTATAGGGTCCTTCTGGTTTTTCTAAATAGGCTACATTCGACCCTCCTTCTGGTCTTTCTGTGCTAAATGCCATTTCTGAATCACTAGTATCTGAGCTCTCGTAGGGGTAATTACTATTCAATTGCTGAGCCCACGATCGTGCAGTAGTTCTTACACTTGCCTCTGATGATCTAAGGCTTCTCCGGTCTGACTTGCCTATATGTTTGCCCGATCTAAGGTTCATTAATTTTCTTCCTTGCACACTTGGTACTCGCTCAGATCGTCAATGATTCTTTGTTATTACTGTCTTGATTCTTTTTTAATTTCTTTAGATTCTTGTCTTACTGTTTGCGTCAGGAATTCGACTTTCCGTTATAATTTTGAGTTCTCGTTCCATCAGATTTAGGTTCTTTCCTTTAGGTTTTCGTGTCACACACCTTTACTTTAGTCTTGGACTTGATAAATTTAATTCTCTTGAACTTGAGGCGTTCCTATCGTCTTAAATCCACAATTCTATCGTTTAGCCTAAGCTAAGAATTAACTGAGGGGGTTGAGTAATCTTCCAACCTCGAGTCAGCTTTTCTGGTTGCTCTGATGCCCAAGAAGCCGCGCTTCCCAAGCTTTATGCCCTTCACTACCTTGCCTTGGTTGCCCTTGATTGCCCTTGCTAGACCTGGACAAATCCAATATTAGACCAATTCACCGTCGCGATGGCGTGAACTTGGACAATCGCGATGGCGTGGATTTGCACAATCGCGATGGCGTGAAAGTGCACCGTCGCGATGGTCTGGATTTGCACAATCGCGATGGCGTGAACTTGGACAATCGCGATGGTCTGGATTTGCACAATCGCGATGGTCTGGATTTGCACAATCGCGATGGCGTGAACTTGGACAATCGCGATGGTCTAGATTTGCACAATCGCGATGGCGTGAACTTGGACAATCGCGATGGCGTGAAAGTGCACCGTCGCGATGGTGTCAATCAACGGCCAACGTGGACAATCGCGATGGTCCAAAGTGAGCCAATCGCGATGGTCTGGGCGCGATGGCGTGAGCCAATCGCGATGGTCTGAATTTTTGAAGTGTCGCGATGATGTGAGGGTGTCGTCGCGATGGTCTGAAGTGCACCGTCGCGATGGTCTGAATTACCATGTGGCACCGTCGTCACGATGGCATGAGCCAATCGCGATGGCGTGACACAATCGCGATGGTCAGAGACCGTCGCGATGGTCCGGCCAAGCCGTCTCGATGGCGTGAGCCAATCGCGATGGTGTGACACAATCGCGATGGTCAGAGACCGTCACGATGGTCCACCAAAATGCAAATTTTGTGAATGCAGCTATGGATTCCTGTAGGCGCAGGTGTGCTCTTCACGCTGGTGTGGTCGCCTTCTCCAAATTCCGAACTTTGCAGACCATCGCGATGGTCTGACACAGACGGAAATTTTCTGACAGAAACTGAAGTTTTTACCTTTTTGCAGCCTTCCTGATGCACTGGAGCTCTGTACCTGCAAGAAAACTCAAGAAAGCAAAAGCACACACAAGCACAAAAGCTCTCTCTCACTCTCTCGCATGCACAAATGAGGGGAAATGAGGAGAATGGGTGGATATGGTGAATTTTTTGATTTTTTTGGAGATGAAGATGATGATGCGGTGATGAAGATGGAGTGTGGGGGAGGTGAAAAACACTAAAAACTAAGTAAAAACAACAACAAAAACTGAAATTTTTATCTTCCAACGCCACTTCTTGCTATACTCTTACCATCACACATTTGTCCTATACTCGATCCCCGGCAACGGCGCCAAATTTGGTGTTGCTCTAGCACAATGGTGAGAACCACGTTAAGAAGCTTCACCTCCTTAATGTCAATCCGCGGAAGAGATAGGAGTGATATGAAGATCGTGAATGTGAGATGAAGTGAGAGTGAAGGTGAGAAGCATAGAAATGCACACACACATGCACACACACTACGAAGAGACAAGCAAGACACAATGGAAGGTGGGAAATTAGCTCTATTACTCAAGAACACTATTACAAGCTCAAAATAGCTCTAAGCTCACACTAGCCAACACTAACCACCTTCAAAAATGAGCTCTCTAGCTCTTTTTATAGTTTCTAGACTAGTTTTGACCGGTTTCACATCTAGTGACCGGCATAGTTAAAAATTAGGTCCTAGATGCTATTTGGAAGGGTAAACGGTATCTAAAAATAACGAAAACTGGTACGCGCATTCTACCTAAGCTCCTCAAGCTCGAGCACTCCTCGGCTTGCACAAAATGGAGCTATGGATTACAAAATGGGGTTTTCTATGTTACATATGTTACAATAGTGATAAAAATCACTGTTGGAGGTTTTGGGAAAGTATTTGAAAACATAATTCTTTGAAAAACGATTCGACTGGCTCACTGCTCTGTCGTTACATGCTTCCGTGTCGTCTATGCCTCTGGCTGCTTCCAACAAGGAAGAAGAAGAAGCTTGGAGCACAAACACACAATACTGAAAGTATTACTAGAGAATGTACAAAGATAAGTAGCCCATTAGGGCAATAGGCGTATATACAAGCCGGGGGAAAAAAACCTCCTAAAGAGGGAAAAAAGTACCCCGGCGGTCCTAGTGTGTTCACACACATCACTACCTAAATATATCAACAAATCCCCCCTGGGAGTGCTGCGGTGAACAAGGAGCTGGCACTCATGTATAAGGAAGTGCCAAGCTATGTGGAAATCACTCCACAAAAGGAAGTAAGCCGAAAGCTTTGCGGAAAGCTTCAAACTTCTCCCTAGGTAGAGCCTTCGTGAAAAGGTCAGCAATGTTCTCGTGCATGGGCACATATGCCAAGCTGATCTCCCCAGCAGAGAACCTCTCCCTGACATAGTGATAATGCACCTCAATGTCCTTAGTGCGAGCATGGAACATAGGGTTCCTCACAACTCCCAATGCGCTCTGTCTGTCAGTGAAGATGGTGGTGGCAGAAGACTGGCCAACACCCAAATCAGCCATAAGGCGTCTGAGCCACACACACTCAACAATCGTTGTGAAAGCTCGCCTATACTCAGCCTCACAACTGGAAGTGGCCACAGTAGGCTGCTTCTTGCTCAACCAAGATATACATGAGCTACCAAGCATGAAGCAAAAACCACTCGTGGACACACGAGTGTCATAGCAACCAGCCCAATCTGAGTCAGAAAAAGCATGCAAATCTGGCGGTAGTGATCCCCCCTTGGGATAAAACAACCCAAGTAGCCGAGTACCACTCAAGTAGCGAAAGATGCGCTTAACCGCCTTCCAATGCGTGACTCCTGGGCAAAATGCATAAACCTGCTCATCTGTGAGACAGCAAATTGAATATCTGGCCGAGTAATGCATAAGTAAATCAAGCATCCAACAGCCTGCTGATAGAGAACAGCATCAAATGCATCTCCAGCATCATGAAGACTCAATCGTAAACCTGTCTCCATAGGAGTGGCAATAGGCTTACAGTCTTCAAGGCCAAAACGCTGCAATAATGTGTCAATATATTTCATTTGACACAAAGCCATTCCACCATCAATGTGCATAAACTGAATGCCCAAATAGTGATGCAAATGCCCCAAATCAGACATCTCAAATGAGGCATGCAAATTAGCCTTAAAATCAGCAATATGCGTCTCAATAGGACCAGTGAGCAACATGTCATCAACATAGACAACAATGATCAGAAGCACATCATTAGCACGCTTAACATATAAAGTGCTTTCAATTGGACTATTCTCAAAACCATGTGCAATCAGATAGGCATGTATCTTCTCATACCAAGCACGTGGTGCTTGCTTTAAACCATATAATGCCTTCTTTAACCTGCAAACCTGGTTTTCATGCCCTTTCTGCCCAAAGCCACGGGGCAGAAAAACATACACTTCTTCATGCAAATCACCATTCAGAAATGCAGTTTTAATGTCCAACTGATGTACATTCCAACCATGATGGGCTGCAAGTGCACAGATGCTCCGAACAGTAGTCATACGACATGTGGGTGCAAAGGTCTCATCAAAATCAATGCCTCTTTCCTGTGCATAAGCCTTTGCAACAAGCCTAACCTTATACCTGTCAACTGTACCATCCGGTTTACGCTTTAGCTTGTATACCCACTTAGTGCCAATGGCCTTCTTGCCAGGAGGCAAGTCACATAAAGACCAAGTACCATTCTTCATTATAGCATCATATTCAGATTGCATAGCAGCCATCCAATTTTCTGAATTTTGTGCTTTATCAAAAGAAAGAGGCTCATTCTCATCACAGAGACTAGACGCAGCCATAGCATAGCAATCTAATGCAAAGGAGGCACTATGAGAGCCTGAACGAGTACGATATGACAAAGGTGCATCTAATTTGCTGTCACGCAAAGTCTGCACCAGCCATTTTGGCATAGTTTTTGCCTGATCAATATCAGCTCTCTCATCAACAAGTGCATCATGTAAATCTGCATCAGAAATGGAATGATCTGCATCATCATATGAAGCCTGCAAAGGTTGAGAAGTTGCCTCATTAGGACCAGCACTAGACTGTCCACCTGTAAAAAGAGGCATCAAAGTATCATACATGTCTTTGGAGCTCACAGATGTCTCCTTAGTACATGAAAGCAATGGCTGAATTGCATCTTCCACAAAAACAACATCATGGCTAACTAGAATGGGTTTTGTCTGTGGATGATACAGACGATAGCCTTTACTTTCAGAACTGTACCCAACAAAAGTACATTTTATCGCTTTTTCATCCAATTTTCTACGATGTTGTTCAGGCACTAGTGCATATGCCAAACAACCAAAAACATGCAGATGAGCAACAGATGGCTTGCGGTCATGCCAAGCCTCATACGGAGTGATAGACTGCACCGCTTTAGTGGGACACCTGTTCAGTACATATGCTGCACACATGACAGCCTCAAGCCAGAAACTATGTGGTAAAGCCTGACTTTTGACCATGCACCTCGCCATCTCCATGAGTGACCTATTCTTTCGTTCAGCAACTCCATTCTATTGAGGTGTATACCGCACTGTACACTGGTGTTTTATCCCACGTTCAGCCAGAAATGCATTAAATCAGAAGACATATATTCCCCCCCTCGATCAGAATGGAGGGTGCCCATTTTACATGCTGACAGATTTTCAGCCAAAACTAAAAACTGTTTGAAGCACATGAACACTTCGGACTTTGCTTTAAGTGGATATACCCATGCATGCCTGGAAAAATCATCAATGAAAGTCACGAAGTAAAGGTAATTTCCAAAAGAGAGTGTCTACATAGGACCATAGACATCACTGTGTACAAGCTGCAATTTCTGTGTAGCCCGAACTGAACCATCTTTTGGAAAGGATAAATGCTGCATTTTGCCCAAAATATAGCCTTCACAAACATGTTTTCCAAGTGCCTCAAGTTTGGGCAAAGAGGACACCATTTCAGATTTCTGCAGGCATAGCAAACTAGCAAAATTTAGATGACCAAAGCGTGCATGCCAAAGCTTTGCATCTGACATAGCTTGAGAATCATGAACTGCACATGACGAATCATTCACAGATCTTTCATAGTCTATGAGCTTATACAACCCACGACATAAAATGCCAGAAGCAATAATCACATCGCCATTTGATAGATCATGAACTGTACACTTGTCATCAACAAATTTCACAACCAAGCCAATCTTGGCTAATGCAAAAACTGATAACAGATTCTTCTTGATTGTTGGAAGTAGCCAGAGGCATAGAAGACGTGGAAGCATGTAACGACGGAGCAGGGAGCCAGTGGAATCTTTTTTTCAAAGAATTATGTTTTCAAATACTTTTCAAAAACCTCCAACAGTGATTTCTATCACTATTGTAACATATATAACATAGAAAAACCCTTTTCTTAATTTCTAGCTCCATTTTGTGCAAGCCGAGGAGTCCTCGAGCTTGAGGAGCTTAGTTTGAATGTGCGTATCAATTTTTGTTATTTTTAGACACCGTTTACCCTTTCAAATAGCATCTAGGACCTAGTTTTTAACTATGCCGGTCACTAAATGTGAAACCGGTCAAAACTAGTCTAGAAACTATAAAAAGAGCTAGAGAGCTCATTTTTGAGGTTAGCTTGTTTGAGTAGAGAAAAACTTAGAGTTATTTGGAGTTTGTAAGAGTGTTCTTGAGTAATAGAGTGGATTTCTCACCTTCCATTGTGTCTTGCTTGTCTCTTCGTAGTGTGTGTGTATGTGTGTGCATTTCTATGCTTCTCACCTTCACTCTCACTTCATCTCACGTTCACGATCTTCATATCACTCCTATTTCTTCCGCGGATTGACATTAAGGAGGTGGAGCTTCTTAACATGGTTCTCACCAATGTGCTAGAGCAACACCAAATTTGGCGTCGTTGCCGGGGATCGAGTCTAGGACGAATGTGTGATGGTAAGAGTATAGCAAGAAGTGGTGTTGGAAGGTAAAAATTTCAGTTTTTGTTGTTGTTTTTACTTAGTTTTTAGTGTTTTGCACCTCCCCCACACTCCATCTTCATCACCGCATCATCATCTTCATCTCCAAAAAAATCAGAAAATTCACCATATCCACCCATTCTCCTCATTTCCCCTCATTTCTGCATGCGAGAGAGTGAGAGAGAGCTTTTGTGCTTGCATGTGCTTTTGTCTTCTTGAGTTTTCTTGCAGGTACAGTGCTCCAGAGCATCAGGAAAGCTTGGAAAAGGTAAAATTTTTAGTTTCTGTCAGAGATTTCCATCTGTGTCAGACCATCGCGATGGTCTGCCAAGTGCGGAATTTTTGGTAAGCGACCACACCACGGGATAGGCGACACAAGCGCACACACGAATCCACAGATGCATCTACAAAATTCTCAGTTTGGTGGACCATCGCGATGGTCTCAGACCATCGCGATTGTGTCACACCATTGCGATTGGCTCACGCCATCGCGACGGCTCGGCCGGACCATCGCGATTGTCTCACGCCATCGCGACGGTTCATTTGGACCATCGCGACGGTTCGCGGACCATCGCGACTGTTCGGTTGACCCCACACCATCGCGATTGGCTCACGCCATCGTGCCAACGGTGCCACGTGGCAAGCTAGACCATCGCGACGGTTCACACTTCACGCCATCGCGACGACACCCTTACACCATCGCGACAACTCGAATTTTGGACCATCGCGATTGGCTCACGCCATCGCGCCCTGACCATCGCGATTGGCTCACGCCATCGCATCTGTGACCATCGCGACGGTTCACTTTGGACCATCACGATTGTTCACGTTGACGGTTGACTGACGCCATCGCGATTGTCTGCCTGATCAAGCCATCGTGACGGTTCACATTCAGCCATCGCGATTGTTCGCCTGATCATGCCATCGCGATTGCTCACCTTCACGCCATCGCGACGGTCCGAGACCATCGCGATTGTCTCACGCCATCGCGATTGTGCGCCCCCATCGCAAATTTTAGGGTTTCATT
This sequence comes from Ceratopteris richardii, assembly GCA_020310875.1. Lineage (NCBI taxonomy): Eukaryota > Viridiplantae > Streptophyta > Polypodiopsida > Polypodiales > Pteridaceae > Ceratopteris > Ceratopteris richardii. The sequence continues at coordinate 11,170,873 of CM035429.1, forward strand.
TTTTGGCCAATTTTGGGGCTATTTTTGGGAAATTTTTGGGTGATTATACTCATAGGAGACCCCTTAGCTCATATTTGGAGAAAAACCTGTTTGTCAGTTTTTACCCCCCAGGGCCTGAACGGTCATAACTTTTTCATCCGAAGTCCGTTTTTTGAGCTTAATAGCTCATTAGAAAGCTCTTGACGAGTACTACATGATCTCAACTATTTTTTCCTTAAAGAATACGTCTATTTTTTGATAAGCTATTTTGAGGTTGACCTAGTTTGGGACTAGAAAGCCAGGGGGCAAGCATTAAAAAGTTGGGCAAAAGGGAAGGGACTTAAAGGGTGTATATACTCAAGTGCTTGATCATCCAACTGTGAATTGGTCTAATATTGGATTTTTCCAGGTCTAGCAAAGGCAATCAAGGGCAACCAAAGCAAGGCAGTGAAGGGCATAAAGCTTGGGAAGCGCGGCTTCTTGGGCATCAGAGCAACCAGAAAAGCTGACTTGAGGTTGGAAGATTACTCAACCCCCTCAGTCAATTCTTAGCTTAGGATAAACGGTAGCATTGTGGATTAAAGACGAGAAGAACGCCTCAAGTTCAAGAGAATTAAATTTATCAAGTTCAAGACTAAAGATAAAGGTGTGTGACACGAAAACCTAAAGGAAAGAACATAAGTCTGACGGAACGAGAACTCAAAGTACCACGGAAAGTCGAATTCCTGACGCATACATTAAGACAAGAATCTAAAGAAATCTAAAAAGAATCAAGAAAGTAATAACAAAGAATCATTGACGATCTGAGCGTGTACTGAGTGTGCAAGGAAGAAAATTAATGAACCTTAGATCGGGCAAACATATAGGTAAGTCAGACCGACGAAGCCTTAGATCATCAGAGGCAAGTGTAAGAACTACTGCACGATCGTGGGCTCAACAATTGAACACTAGCTATCCCTACGAGAGCACAGATACTAGCGATTCAGAAATGGCATTTAGCACAGAAAGACCAGAAGGAGGGTCGAACATAGCACATTTAGAAAAACCGGAAGGACCCTATAGAACGCAACTAGAGTTTCTCCGAACCAACCGATTAGGTGCTCGCATCTATGAGGATGGTTTGCGAAGGCAAGTGGTGCAAATGCACAACCCCGATCAACCCATTGGATTGGAACGTCCAGTGGTGAAATTCGAGAGAGACGTGTACATAGACAAGGAAGGAACGATGTACATCTAAAGTACGCAGCCAAACAATACCAATGAGTTTGGCGTGATTCAGATAGAGACGGAAACAAAATCTCAAGGAAAAGAACCATTAGAAGAGCCTAGAACACTTAGAGGGAAATCTGTACTGACACGAGTACTAGTTCTAGAATGGACTCCTCAGGACAACAGAAGCATAGAGCTGTTTGTAAATAAAGAAACAGATGAAGCCTTTTGGAGATACAAGACAGAACTACTTAGTGAGGTAGGTATCATCACGATATACGAGTTCAAGGACCCGAATACACCTGGAAAGGTTGTATACCTGGATGAGACTTCAGAAAGAGTCTTTGTGGTGCCTGACCACGCTAAAAACACATACACATGGAGAGGTGAATTGGTATTCCCTCCATCTAGAACGAACATGAATACAAGTCAACAAGGGGCAGGAACATCCTCAGCCCATGGAAATCAAAGAGAAAAGAATAAAGAAAGACCCGAAGTAAGCTTCACTCATCCCATAGGGAGAGATAGAACAACCACGGACACTAATAGAGCGGATAGACAAAGAGATCATGGAATACCAGGTGGTAGAGATGATTTTCCTCTACCTAGACCACGGGAACATGCAAGAATATTGAGACCCACTCAGTTAGTGAAATCCATGAAAAATTACTTTGATGGGACAGGAGATCCCTATGACCATGTTGCAGAATTCAAGCAAGTACTAAGAGCCAAACAAGTTGAAGACATGTTCACGCAATACAACGCATTTGGACTAATGTTAAAAAATACCGCTTTAACTTGGTTCCAACCATTGCAACAAAGGCAATTTAGAGACATCCATCACTTTTTAGAGTCATTCATCACTGAATTCTCTAAAAGTGGAATCAGACATGACACGTCTTCGCTGATTCATAGCTTTAAAGAAACCCCTCAAGAAACAGTTAGACTAGCAAGACGTAGGTTTAGACAATATGTTGAACGATGTCCAATGCAAGAGCTACCCTCACAAGCCAAGCAAGTGTCATTGTTTCTAGATGGCTTGTTGAGCTCTAAACTACGCTCCTATGTGTACCTAAAGGAACCCAGAACGCTAGAGCAATGTGTAAGAATCTGTATAGACATTGAGGACAACTTAGGAGATGAGTTGGAACTCTCAAAAGTCTACAAGGACTTAGACTGTTCATCTCTAGCATCCACAAAAATTGTCTAACTCGATGGAAGACCTAGCAGAAAAAGTGGCCCAGAAACTAGGAGTTTCTAGTAAACCTAGGGTACTAACAAACAAGCATTGTTACACTTGTGGTGGAAATCATTTGGCAAATGTGTGCCCCAATGCACCACAACCTCAAGCCAACCCTAGTGGCCAATACTGTACAATTGAGAGAAGATACACGAATCATACGGCTCAGGACTACCCATACAACAAGCAAACCGTGAGACAGAACTACCCGCAAGCATACCCGCAGCCAGGTAGGTATCAAGGCCAATACAATGCTCAGCCTTATTACTATAGGCCTCATCAGAACTACCCATACCAAGCTCAACTGAGACCTCAACCTGTCTTAGCTCAGCAGCCACCCCCACCCGCGAACGTTATCTCAGTCAAATACGCTGCTGCAGAAGAGAACCTAAGTAGAGCCTTAGTGCCTTCTTCACCTTTGATCACAGAGAGTGACCCGAACTCAAACAGTTTTGACTCTACGCATGTAGATAGTCCACCCGCATATTACACGGAGTCACCAGAACATGTGGAGACATATCATTATGATAGTCCACCAGTGGAACCTAGTTGGGAGCCAGACTATGCTAATGTGATGTACACAAACTCAAATCCACGGCCCCAAGTAAGACAACAAAGACCACAGGGCCCTAGAGGACCATGCTTTAGGTGCCAAGGAGACCATTTCATAAAGGATTGTCCACATCCCCCGATATCAAGACAATCACAGTACTATAACATCCAAGGCTTTTGTGCCGATTGTGGCAAAGAGCACATCATAAAAGATTGTCCTAAGAACCCTGTTAATGCTTCGAGTGTGACACCGATCAACGTGATAGGTATTGTAAACAACGTAGATGGATCCAACCCTACCTACGTGCCTATCCAAGCTATAACAAGAGCCCAGGCGCTCTTACAGAACCAACAGCGTAATCAGGAGGAAACAACTGGAAGTAGTGAAGTTGCAGAATCTAGCAGTAAAAAGACGAAATCTTGGAAAGATTCTAGAGAAAGAATTAAGAGAAAATGGAGTAAAAAGATAACTGAGTTGGAAGGAAGTTTAAAGGAATCTAGAGCCAAAATTCTAGAATTGACTTCGCAAGACTTGAATCAAGAGAATCCAGCTCAGAAATCAGGATCAGTTCTAGCGGAACCCATACCAGAAAATCTAGACATGATGTTTTGTGCATATCAGGCTAGATTAAAAGAGGGACCTCAGGAAGCTGAAAATGAGTAAAAACTACCCTCGAATTGATCTAGAAATTGAGAGAACTAAACTTTGCATGAAGATGGTAGAATTAGCACAAGCTTTGTTCGAAGCCTCTAGATATCTTAATTGGAATAACATGGCAAAACCCGAATTACACTTTCAAGGACTAATGGAGAGGCTAGAATACTTGATAGAAAGCAAAGAGAAAAAGGATCAGCATAGGAACCCTATTGTCCCAGAGACACAGGAAAGGAATGCACCATCCCTGTCTCAAGTACCCAATACAGAAAGTCAAGACAATTTGTCTTCCATACATAGGTACTCACATGAATTTTTGAGAGAAATCCAAGAAGAGAAGTGGAGAAAAGAACAAGGAACTCATCCTCCTATTCAAGAAATAGATGACTTGAAGGAGCAATTTCCCCAAGACATTCCCTCTATTTACGATGGTGTAGAGGAAGAACAACTGAGTGAAAACACAAGATTTGAATCTAATTCTTTACAAGAATTACCTCAGTTCACAGGACCTTGAGAAGCAAAGTCTATTAATATGAGAGCACCCACGATAATAGTGAGGAATGAAGAATCCATAATCCCTAGAAACACGGAAGTGATCAAGAATACCAAAGTACAGTGTAATCTCACTCTAGAGGAGTTGTTAAAGGTAAAACCAGAATTGTGGAAACATGTAGCAAATCAATTCCCCGAGCTTGCTACTACTCCCTCACAAATAGGATCACAAAATAAGGTACGAGAGATACCCGTAGAAAAGATTGGAGATGTAAGCGAAGGAGAGGAAGGTAACACTTATCTTCCAATAACCCATCAGGGCTACACCACGAAAGCCATCTTAGATTCAGGAGCCGGAGTAGCCATAGCTACCACCGCTTTATGGAAACGTTGGGGTAAGCAAGCCCTCAGACCTACCAGGATGAAGCTACAAATGGCTGACGGACACATAGAAAAACCATTAGGCTTACTAGAAGGCATATCTCTCACCACTTATGGTGTAGAATTTGAGCATACTTTCGCGATTTGTGATTTTAGTAAAAATCATGCTTATGAGATGATATTGGGACGACCATTCATGCGTCAGTTGCAAATTGTACAAGATTGGGGAACTAATTCTTTGTACTTGCAACATTTAGGAGTGACTACCAAAGTCAATCTTAAAGACTATTCACATAGAGACGTACCCCCAATACAATGGAATACCATCCATAAGACACAGGTAGAGACGGAATCCGTGCACTCATTAGAATCAGATCCTTCTTGGTTGCATTAGGATACTCATTTATGGATGTGTAAAGTAGCCAAACAAGAGGAAGAACGATTAGAAGCCAGGACCTTAGGTGCAGAACAACATCCACGAACCCTTCAAGATCCAGCCTACGCACCTGTAGTATTCCCAGACGAAGAGTTTGAACCCCATGGTTGGGCAGAAATCCTAGCAACCATGGACGTAGCCATCAATGAAGAACAATGGACACCCCACTGTGACGAGGATGGCTATGACATTTCAGTTTTCACGATAGAGCCAATCATGTGCGATGCAATTTTAGAAGAGTGTGAACCGAACACTGATGCATTTGAGGATGCAAGCGATTTCGATTTAGAATCAATTATCATGGAACCACCCTTTGCATCAGAGGAAGAATATTTCTACGAAGTAGAGACTCACCCTCAGAGACACGAGGAAATTAGGAATGAGGTGAGGTTAGCCACAGAAGTGACTAACAAGAGTGAGGGCAAGAAAAGAAAGAAGAAAGAAACCATGTCAGAAAAAGAAGAATCTTTGTTTGAAGTACCCGAGAACTTCAAGAAATATGAAATCGAAGATAGAAGAATCATGGTACGAATGCCTAATAGAAAGGTGAATGACGGACAAGTATATGATAACCGAGAGAAAACCAAGAAAATAATAGTAGCCATAGAAGGAGAAGAAGAAAAATGTACATACATAGGGCATGATTTGACGAAGGAAGAAGAAGAAGAGCTAGTTGCCCTATTGCGCGAATATAGAGATGTGTTCGCATGGAGTTACAAAGATTTGAAAGGAGTAGATCTAGATATATGTTCTCATAGAATCCCTATGACTCCAGATGCAAAACCTACGAAACAGAAACCGTACACGTACAATGATAACTACGCTGCGGAAATTAAAGAGGAGATAGACTGCTTGATAGAAGCAGGATTCATTTATGATATTGAGCATACCGAATGGGTATCCCCCATTGTGGTAGTGCCCAAGAAGAATGGAAAATTGCGTGTGTGTATTAACCTTAAAAAAGTTAATGCCACCAGGATTAGAGATAGTTACCCTCTTCCTATCACGGAACACTTATTGGAAAGATTTGCGGGCAAGGAAGTTTACAGCTTCCTTGATGGTTTTTCAGGCTATAATCAAGTAGTCATTGCTCCAGAAGACCAACACAAGATGGCATTTGCCACTGAATGGGGCATATTTGCATTTCGTGTGATGCCATTTGGCTTAACAAATGCACCCGCCACTTTCCAGCGACTCATGTGTCATGTTTTTAAGGAATTCTTACGAAAGAGTTTGGAAGTTTACATCGATGACATATGTGCTGATTCTAATATCAAGCAGACACATATCCCAGAGTTAAGACAAATATTTGACAAATGTCGAGAATATCAGGTTTGTTTGAACCCAGAAAAATGCGTTTTCATGGTCAAACAAGGAAAAATTCTAAGACACATTGTGTCAAAAAATGGAATCTCTATGGATGAAGAAAAGGTAAAAGTAATTGCAGAATTACCTAGACCAACTAATGTGAAAGAGGTACAGGCATTTATGGGCCATTGCGGTTATTATAGACGATTCATACACATGTATGCAATCATAGCCAAGCCTTTGTACTCTCTTTTAACCAATTTTGAATGGACAGATGAATGTGAAAATTCATTCAATGAACTTAAACGACGCTTGTGCTCAGCACCTATATTGACAACCCCAGATTGGAGTAAGCCATTCCATGTACATGTGGATGCATCCAATTACGCCATAGGATGTGTGTTAGCACAACCCACGAATGAAGGTAACATAGATCTCCCCATAGCTTACGCGAGCAGACAATTGAATGCAGCAGAAAGAAATTACACCACGACGGAACGAGAAGGATTAGGGATGATCTACGCAGTAAAGAAGTTTAGGCACTACTTGTTGGCCAACAAATTCAAGTTCTTTACAGATCATCAAGCCCTATTGTACCTAGTCAATAAGCCATGTAACACGGGACGACTGATACGTTGGTTTCTATTACTCATGGAGTACGATTTTGAAGTAGTAGTCAGGAAAGGAAAGACACATCTCAGAGCTGACCACCTTTCGAGATTAACCTCAGGAGAAGCTCCTCAAGGAGTAGCGGATGAGTTACCAGATGCATATTTATTTAACCTTGAGATAGCACCAGAATGGGCTAAGCCTATAGTCCCTATTCTGACATACGGACCCAAGAATCCTAGGATAAGGATCAAAGAAGGAGAGATTACCAAGTCTCAGAGATACCAAATCATTGCAGGAAGCATATATAAACAAGATAATCAAAAGATTCTTGCTTGTTGTGTAGATGAATCAGAACATGCAAATTGGTTGCAATTAGCACATGTAGGTGCACTAAAGCAACATCATTCAAAACATCGTACATTGCAGACTCTGCATAGATTAGGAGTATATTGGCCTTCGATGGAAGCAGATGTCTACAAGTTGTGTAAAGAATGCCATGTTTGTTGTGAAAGACCACCAGTAGAACATGCTACATTATATCACGTGTCTCTCACACCAGACTGGAGTGAACCTTTAGTGACATACTTGAGGACGAAGACATTCCCTCAAGGAATGACCTTAGCTCGACAACGCAGTCTGGAGCAGGAAGCTCAAGACTATTCACTTATTGGCGATAATCTATACAAAGAGGATGAGATGGATATCTAAGACAATGTGTTCATGAAAGCGATTATCTGAGCATACTAGAGACTGCACACCAAGGTGTTGCAGGAGGTCATTTTGGACCAGTTAGGATAATCAAAGCCATCCTCTTTGCAGGATTATGGTGGCCCACTCTTCATATGGATGCTCATACCTATGTTAAGAGATGTGATGTGTGCCAAAGAACTCAATTTCCTACTCGCAGAGATGAAATGCCATTGAAACCCATGATGGGCGGACGTGCATTTTCAAAGTGGGGTATAGACTTTGTAGGACCCATCAATCCCCCTGCAAAAGGTACACATGCGGAATACATTATTGTGGCCACAGATCATCTTACGAAATGGGTAGAGGCAAAAGCCACAAAAAAGAATGATGCACACACAACTGCAAAATTCTTATTTGAGAATGTCTTTACAAGATATGGATTGCCTATAGAGTTAGTGAGCGATCGCGGAACTCACTTTCTAAACCAAGTCATTGAATATTTGTTACAGGATTTTATGGTGATTCACAGACAACTGTCTATAGCCAAGCCCGAGTGGGTTGGTGTAGACGTAACGTCACTGATCTGACCAAAGATCTTCCGGTCTTCCGTCGCATGTATTTCATAGGGTCTAGGGTTACAAACCTCAGTTGGAATGCCGTTAGGGAAGTCAAGCGGTATCACTCGCTTCTGTTCTAAGGTTCCAATCTGTAAGGAGCCTTGTCTAAGATTTAGGTCCACCGAGTGATCGTATAGCCAATCTTGGCCAAGGATTAGGGGTTCTATTAGGTCGTCATCATGGCACACTAGTAGCTTCACTGTCAAGGTCACTTCGTTTATGAGGATAGGAAGGTCCACCTCACCCATGCAAGGGGTTTCCATGCCTCCTAGCCCTATGAGGTATGCCTCAATTGGCCGCATTTCTATTCCTGAATCCTTATAGTGGGACCATCTAATCGCACTAGTCGCAGCACCTGAGTCAATTAAAGCCTTGAGCTCTTCGCAAGGGTTGCCGTGCTCTAGCCTAACTGTAATGAATGGTCTCCTGTCCACTATACTAGGATGAGTGGTTGACTTTACTTGACACATGGCCATGGGATATCTGGATGTAGTTTCCAGATGGTTATAATGTTCTCTCCCTAGTCCTTGTCTTCTTAGCTTCATGCGCTTAATGCGTTCTATGGCTTCTGCCTGAGCTTCAGCTCGTATTCTATTTTCTTCCTCCTTATGCTTATTTGCCAACGTGAGTCGTCTAAGCATATCCTCAATAAGAGGTTCTTGGTATAACTAGACTCTACAGCCACTAATGTAATTAGGCATTATATCTCCTTCTAAAGTGGCTAATTGTACTGCTCCACTTGTTGAGAGTCTGTTAATGATCATAGGTCCATAACCTCACTTTTCTAACTTCCATGCGTGCTGTTTCAGCGTATATACTAGAACTACATCTCCTTCTTTTAGGCCTTTATCTTTCACATGTGCATCAAAATAGGCTTTCTATTGCTTCTTTGCTGCGTATATGCCTGCCTGCCTTTAGCCTGGTTTCTCCAAATCGTTCCAAGTCCATTATTCTTGCTGATAATTCATGACCGGTCCACTGATGTTCTTGTGCAACCTTAAGGGTCGGTATCAAGAAGTCCAAAGGAAGCACAGCATTCTGACCAAAAACCATATGAAAGGGAGTTGCATTGAGTACGGTCTTGTAGGCCACTCGATATGCCCAAACAACGTGGTGTAACTGTTTGTCCCAATCTGAACGTTTGTTGTTCACGAGTTTCGTCAGTACGTTACAAAGGATCTTATTAGTGCTTTCAGCTTGACCATTGGCCTGAGGATGATATGGTGCGGATTTCGCATGCGGAAGCAAAATGAAACATAAAGTACTCTCACAAAACAAAGAATGTGTGAGACACAAAATGAGTAGACCATGAAATGGGTAAACTCATGTGGATTATAAATGATCTTGCCAAGAGCATGGAGTAGGCTCCTCAAGCTTCTAACCAACTACAAATGAGGGGAGAGTCCCTCCTTATATAGATTTGGGAGGGGCTCTCAAAACTACATCATATGTGGGATAAGTCTCCTGAAAGGAGAATGTGTACAACTGGTAGAAGCACATGGCAAGGTACCCAAATACAAAGGAAATACAATATAAAATGGAAATAGACTAGAAATGGAGTGCCTCCTGGATACAAAATGAAGATGCACTCATGCGAATACAAATGTAGATGAAGTAGGAGCAATCATGTCCTCAACACTTGTAACACTCATCTATAGTGTGATTTGATAAACGACAAATATTACATGGGGAAGAGTTGAAAGGTCTCCCCCTACCTTGCTTACCTCCTCTGCCTCTACCTCTTGAGTTTCTACCTCTCCTTGCATAGTTCACTTGAGAGGTTGTACCTTCATCCTCAATCTTTTTGCTTTTGGCTTTCTCTTTAGACTTGCCTTTATCTGTATATAGAGCAGAAGAGTTGTTACCTCTTGATGAATCTCCATTCTTGTTGAGCTTGTCTTTATGGTTAAACAGTTGCCCCATGAATGAGGTAAGATCTGGAATCTACATATCCATGTACAAGTCCATAGTAGTTGTGAAGCTTTCCCATTTTTCATCTACCTTAATACCATTGATTACTTGTCTCATGATTTTCTCCTCTTCAATCTCCTCTCCTATGCTTGATAATTGGTCAGCCACATCCTTGACTTTGGTTACATACTCTGAGATGCTTTGTGTGGGTTGCTTTCTTTGAGTGGTAAACTCAATCCACAATTGGTTCTTCGTAGCCCTTGTGTTGGAAGAAAAATATGATGAAAATCTCTCCAAAGTCTCTTGGGATGTCTTACAGTTCCTAATGTGTGGAAGAAGAAATCCAGAGATAGAGTTAAGTAAGTATGACCTTGCTAATGCATCTTTGGCACACCATGAATTGAGCCTTTCATGCTCCTCTCTTGTAGGTTGTCCTTTGCTTCTAAAAATGGGCATCTCCTCATCTCCTGAGATGTATCCATAGAGACTCCTTCCTTGCAAGTATGTCTTCATCCTCAAGGACCATGCTTGGTAGTTGTTCCTCTCCAATATATGAATGAAAGGAGGAAAACCATCTCCCATTTTACCTTAACTTTTCTCTGTTACCACTATTGGGAAAGATGGATGGACACTCCAAGAAATGAATTGGTACTGCTAATCCCTACTTTGTACCAGCCCACTTTCACTTCAAAGTTGTGTTGTAGGTCCTTTTTTCTTTCCAATGAAACTAAATACGTTCCTATGTACTTTGGAGATGATCCATGTAATGCTTCGTCCAAAACAGATAACTTCACAATTCACAAATCATCAAAAACTTTCTATTTGGGTTCACACACATACTGCTTGTTAAGATCAATGCTTCCAGTATAGTAGGAATTAGAAAAAATTCCTTTTGGAGATATCCAATTAGCTTATAGAGCTAATGATTCCAAGTGGAATCACTTAAAATGATTGACTATACATAGAGCAATCGATTTAGCAAGTGTAGCATTACCCGTGATTTTTTAGGACTTCTGTAGAGAATGACTAGTGACCACTCTGAGGTGCTTTTCTCCCAGTCCATTGAATGGAATCTCTTAAACATTTTTCATCATGTAGTAGACTTAGAGCGGATTCCAACAAGTGATAGAATATTGAAGATGGTGGAGTAATGACTGCGATATGAGCAAGCCAAAAAACATTGTTCTAGTTGACAATGAGAGAGTGATCAATAGATGTAAGCAATGATCTATTGTATTATATGACAATGTCGTACATGATCATTGGCATGATAATCAATGCCGAATGATAGTGAGAAGTGTAGGCTATGAAGTGAGCCACACATTCTCTACAATGTGATCAACTAAAGGTTCAGAAAATGGAGAGGTACCCGCGACATTTTACAACATCTTTTATAGATGCTTTGATCAAATTTGAATTTGAATTCAAATTGGGCTCTCACTAAAAAGTGATCCATTAATCTAGGAGATATTCTCTCTAAATGAAGTCGTGGTTTTTCAGTCTATCTACTTCCATGAATTTAGTGTCTTTTAGAAAGACTATTTTGATGTAAAAGTCTTTTACAAAAGATAAAAAGTAACAATCCATAAGCAATGGTTCTTATGGGACCTCAATCATTTGCACATAAAGACTTCTCATGCCTAGCCAAGTGTGTAGGATTGGCACTTGCACCAACATTCTTTGTCTTCATGCATCACTTCCATTCCCTTGTTGCTAGAGCTTCCATGTATACAAAGTGTTTGCACCAGGTGGAACACTTTCTTGACATTATCAGGGGCCATACTAGTCCTTGGTTCTCGCTTCTTTTCTTTCCCCTTCCTAAGTGGATATTTCCATTGTGAATGGCTAGGAAACAAACACTTAAAGCAATTTTACGCTATTGGTCCTCTCATACTGCTCAGTGGGTAACTTGGGTCCTTTTGATCTTTGTTTCTCAATAAGGAATTTTTTTTCCCCATGGTTTCTTTTTTAAATTGGTTATGCTAACCAGTTTGAGGGGCTGATTTGTCTCCATAGGAGTGCACTGAGGATGGTTATGGTCCTCATACATTTGAGCATATTTGATCCCATCCTCAAAAGTCTCAGGTGTGTTTCTTCTCACCTCTCTCCTAATGGTCTTATCTAAACCCTTAACAAACCCTCTAGTCTTTTGATGGTCATCTAACCCCTTAAGCTTGTGTATGATCTCCCTATAGTGGGATATGTTGATAGACAAAGGCCTACCTCTCTGTGTAACTCTATCCCAGTCATCCCAATTCATCTCTTCCTCATTCTTAGGAAGAAACACTTTAAAGAAAAGAGTTTCAAATTGAGTCCAATCTGTTGGAATCAAACTTACCTCCTTGAGGCTTATCCACTACTTACAAGCATGTGGGCCAAGAGAGATACTCATGTCTAGCACATGATACTCAGGGTAGGGCACCCTTTAGTTGATGCAAGAAAGTCATTCCACTTTTGCAAGAATTCTAGACCACATCCTCATTCCTCTCATGATCATCCCCCATAAATGTTGGTGGCTTGAGGTCTTTCAAAAGGGGAGCCTCCCTAGAACTCTCTCTTTTATGTTTGTCAGGAAAAAGAATGTCCTTTCTAGCCATCTCTAATATAGGAAGAGTAGGAATCCCATTTTTCTTCCTAGATAGGAAAGAGGTAACTTGAGTCTCTAGTGAGATCATCTCAGACTTAAGTTGTCTTATTAGAGAGTTCATGCTAGCAATGTCCCTCTCTAGCCTAAGGGTTTGCTCTTTGAGCTCTATGAATTGTTTGTGTGATACAAACTCATCATGAAGCTCTACATGGGAATATTCCTCTTCTTGCTTGACCTTTTGCTTCTTCTTGCTCTACCTCTTTCATTATATGGTCTAAATCCTCTAGATGTTGTTCCCTAGGTGTACAAGTATGATCTATAGGTTTCTCCCTTAGCTTCCATGTTTAGTCCCCCCAACTTAAATAACTAGAGTGTTTAAAAAAAATGGACATAAAGTTTATAAAGCAAGAAAGAGAGAAGAATAACACTAGAACACTTCCCTAATACAATTGAAGCTTTCCAAATCTAATTTGAAGTTACCTTCCAAGTGTTGAGGCTCTAATTTTCACTCCTCACTAGGTCCAAAAAAAAAAAGAAATGTCTGCTTGGTCCGAGAGGGGTCTTGTAACCAAAAACCAATTATGAAAACAATTCTAAATGCTAGTGGCAATAGCTCAAAACATCATAATTGATCAAAACTTATGCATTTATGCTCCTTGTCAGTCCTCCTCGATCAAATGTAAATGGCCCAACAACTGAAAATGAAATCTATGATGGCAAACCAAGTGGCATAAGTCAATTTGGACACCAAATGATAAAAGATGAGGCCCGAAAGTGATTTCCTAGTGTCTACTGAAGCACTGCAAAGAGATTTTCATCCACCAAACTTCTCCAAATCAAGTGCATTTTTATGTTTGTGAAGGGAATGTATCTTCAAAACATGATAAAAATTGCTTTGATCCGATCTTGGCCCACCAAGCTATGGCTCAAAGAAGACCGGCTGTGAGTGTGGGAAGGTGAAATACAAAATGATGAAGGGGAAAATATGGAAACTTCAAAGAGCGTGCTTCAGAGGTCTTTCACCTACTTTTCTTGCCCAATCTCCCTCTCCAAATCCTAGATTACATGTGTGTATATTGATCTCCCGAAGAAAGGCTCTCACACCTCTCCTTTTTGCTCTTCAAAATCGAAAAAGAAACTCAATTAGAATACTTATTTACGTCTTTCAAGGGGTAGTGGAGACTTTGGTTTTTCATGTCGGCAACTTGGAAGAGGGGAAATTATCCCATAAGTAAGCGCAACAGCTAGATTTTTGGGTATATGTAGTGGAGCTTGTCTTGCTTGCCTTCAGCTTTGGGGGGGGGGGGAGAGTTGTGCAGGTGAGCAATTGTCTACCTTTGTGGTGTGAATGGCTCTATATTTGAACATCCTTAGGCTAGTGAGCTTCTGTTGACGTTGTAGCATCACAACTCATACTTGTCAAACCAGGAAGCATCTCATGAGACCCAAATGTTTGCGTAGAAGCACTCAGCAGACGTAATGGCGCTTCGTCAACATATGATTAACAACGTCATCAACAAGAAGATACAACATAAGCATCGAGAATGATACACCTAATCGTAATCACAAGTATAATAACGACGTAATCATACATCAACGTGTCACAAGCGTTAGACAAGAAGAGAACAAGCATGCACGCACATCATGACGATGAGAGAGCAAGAGTCTATCTACAAACTAGCATAATCTCATTACTTCTCAAAAGAGCTCCCCCCAAAAGAAGAGGTGGAGACCTCTTTATATACAAAATGGCAAAAAAGCATGCTATGTGGGATTTCTCAACTGAAAGGAGAATGAACCCCACTTATTCTCTAGTGTGGCACTCACACACACCTATACAAGAGTGCTTTATTAACTAAATGAAAGGTAGAAAAAGGTACAAACGATGATGAAAATGAAGTGGATCCAAGAAATACATGTTGTATCCTTCAACACTCCCCCCCTCTTTGACTTTGTCGTCCTCGACAAAGCTTTTGCCAGTATGGAGCTTCTGTGGAAGAGCGTGTAGGAGTCCCTTTTGATTTGCATGATCCTTGCATCATTGGAGTGCTTTGCGTTATTGCTTTTCTTCATCTTGCTTTTTGTTTGGAGTCGAGTGCTTTAACTTGGTTCTTTTGCCTCATATGGATGAATATGCTAGAAATATATATATATATATATATATATATATATATATATATATATATTATCTTTTTTTTTTTTTTTTTTTTTGTTTTTTTTTTTTTTTTTTTTTTTGTGTGGTAATGGATGGATGATGCATGAGAATGATACGATAAGAATGTAGATGATATATACAACTAGATGAAATTAATTCATCTCTTCTTAGTCCAAATGCATGAGTGGGGACTAAGGGTGCATGGGCGGAAAACAAAAAAGTGTCTATGCACGGTCTTGTAATGTGACCCTATCTTATGCATACTCTAAAGATGCATACAATAAAAAAATGGTGCAAAAATGGACGGGTCTTGAGCAAAGTGCTCACGGGTGAGGCGATGATGAGGCTTTCTCCAAATGTCCAACTCCAAGAGCCGCTTCTTTTCTATCAACCATTTGAAATGGATGCCACCTTTATCCACCAACCTGAAAAAAGAAAAATGAAAAGAAAATTTTTCAAATCTATGTACATGTGCCCTCTTTGTGCTTGGGTTAAACTAAGTGTGCCTAATGCTTGGCCTTTGGATGAGGCCCTATTCGTGTGCATACTTGGTGTGCATCTTAAACATATGCTGTGCATTGGGCAAGGTTGGGTCCGACACCCATGGATGCTGCACGAAGAGGTTTTAGGCCGCCAATATGTCTTCGCTTTGTTGGTCTTAGCCTTGAGGTTTCTCCTTGGATCTTTTCTAAGTGTTGGCTTGATTTCTTTGGATCCCTTGGTGAGAAGTGCTCGTTGTTGATGATAAGGCATGGTGAATCTAGACCGTAGATGAGGGGGTTGAGTTTGTATAAGAGCTTTCTTTGGTACCCATATCATAGTGCGATTTGGTTGGGCTCTAAGTAAGTTCTTGGCCACCCAAATTTGCTTTATATTACAAAGGGAAGGTGATTTCTTTTTTTTGGCAATAGGGTCTTTTGGGCCTTCTATGTGAGTCTTTAGGGATAACTCATCTTCACAAGGGAAATTCAACAAAGGTTGAGTTTTGTTACATACATCATGCTCATCCAATGGATCATAGGGTTGTGTGGTTTGAGATTGATCTGGAGATTCAGCGATGCATTTATCTGTATTACACATAGAATCTCTAGATATCACTTTATCTTCCATAGAACTCATACAAAATTCGTGAGAAGATTCCAAACTTAGAGGAAGGGAGGGCCCTTCCATATCCTCCAAGCACTTGGAGTCCTCCACTTCATCATTCGTCAAGGTTTCCTGTGACTTACTCAAAGAAAGGTTAGATGAAAAAGCATGAGTGGAAAGACTATTTTGTGAATTAAGAGCACAATCTTTGAATAGATGATTATGTCCACAATCCATACAATGAGGATAATCATTAGGATTTCCAAAAGACTCACTAGTGGGGATGGACATAATAGATGGACAAGGCGCTTCAAACCCTTGATGTTCAAAAAACCTTTGAGTGCCTATGACCAAGTCTTCATCTATACCTTCCATGACAAAAAATGTTTCAAAAAATTCCATACCATTCACCACAATAGGCAACACAACTTGACCCATGCAATCATAATTTTCACCATTCATGAGGATAGGGGAATGCGTGGTTAGTTGGATGTTGTCCAAAATAATAGTCACTAAATCAATATGAATTAAATTCCACTCACAATTAGGGTTAACGTAAGCACACATATTTCTATGGTCATGACCAATGAATACATTTACAAGAGTGTTGCTATGTTCCCTAGTTGCAACTATGGAACCCACCCCTTTAGAAATCCCACCAATTTCCTCTACCCCTCGTAAATTTTCTCTATTTTCACCTTGATCATGTGTGATTACTGCATGCATTTCAATTTTTTCTTCCTTATTTTGTGCAACCTTTTCCCCCTTCCTTCTCTCTTTTGCCTTTTTCTTTCCCATGTTTTGTTGAAACAATTTTTGGTTTTTTGAGTGTTTTTAATATTTGTTTGGTATTTTAAGAGGTTTTTAGAATTTGTTTGAGGTTTTGTGTGTGTTTTTTTTGAATGTTTTCTAAGATGTGTAAATAAGTTCTAATGGGGTTCTTCTAACAAAAATCAAAACGAGATTTAATACATGATTCATATCATGCAAACTATAAAAATGAGAAATTAGCCATTTTCTCAAACCCTAAGAGCAATCAATCATTTGATGACAATGAATTGACACAGATAAGGATTCATGTTACTTCAATCATTGATTTTGGAGTCCCAACCTTCATATTTTGCATTTCAAAAACAAATGTTGTGGAGAAAGCAAATTGTCACTCATGGTACCATCTTGAAATGAATCAAAGATATCTTAATACATTCTTTATGTTAGTACCAATTATGAGCAAAGCCATTGTAAGAGAGATAAGTATTATTCTTCTCTTTCGAGTGCGTATGCTAAGGGAACACTTTAGAAAAATATGATGCTACATATTCCCCCTTTGATCACTCATTGGGAAGCATGAATTCGTTTAACTATCTTCTTCCAAAGTATTGTATATACATCAAGATCATTCTATCATGCCATTATCAATAGTTCATAAACATTAAGTTTTGAAAAGACAAAAATTAAAAATATGAGAATATGAGACCCTCTTTTCCCATGTTTAAAATTCTTTTCCTTAGTCTTTACCTTTCTCACAACCCCATTTCCTACTTTTTACGAGCTTTTGATCTCATGTGGAGAGTGAAGTCCACACAAAAGAACCCAATTGCAATCAATTCTTAAAGTATGCATTGAGATGGATGGTTTCTATGAATACACATCATGATCTCTCCATTTCTCTCTCTCTCTCTCTCCCCCAGGTCCCCTGTTTTCTCTCATTTACCTTTTTGCCATTCGTCTAGTGATTTTCATTCGTATTTTTAAGAAACTTATATTGGGAATCTCACCTCTTCGCGCAATGCCTATGACTGACATGTTTTTTAGGCTCTGAGCCTTTTCTATGTGTGTAATATCTACTGCAGATGCTTTTGTTCTGTACACAGCTAGAAGTGTGCCATGGCCTCTGACTCACGTACCTTGAAGTGCGCCGAATTCTTTGCACCGGTTTTGGTAGGTCGAAGCCCCTCCAAATATGCCGCTTATAGGCTCCCAGGAGTCAAGTTGCTTTGAATCTTCTAATGCATAGCTCACATATCAAAAGTTGAAGCTGCTTCTAGGTTCTTCCGAATATGCGCATTGTGTCTGCATGCAATCTCAGGAAATAGATAAGCCGCCTGGAGGTTCGCCAGTTTGTGGCAAAAAAGTGCAGAAAGTGCCCAGATTCCCGACTGACACATATGCATTGTACAATCGTTAGAGTTTTTGGTTCTTTTTCTTCATGGAGCTGTGAGCATCCCGATTTCCATGTGCGCAGACTCGTGAGTTACTCAAACTCTGGACGGTGAAGTTTTACTTACCCGATTTTTTCCTCTAATGCACAACCAGGCAGATGGTTCTCACTTCTTCACCCAGGTCCATATGTGATCATTCACAGCTTCACGTTGTTGACTTCTCACTACTTCTTCGAGAGAAAACAGACAAAATCCATAGTTGATCAATGATGCAATGAAACCTTATGTGGTCCATTGTGAAAGCACGCAGGGTAGGAAGTGCATTTAGGGTACAATACGTAGTGTGTGTTGCCTTGCTGGCCACCGCTTATCCCATGTTGCCTTGCCTTGCATAATCTAATGCAGATCTGGCGCAATCTGTTGTGCTAGACCGAGCATAGGCACACGCACTTACACTTACTGAGCCATTTGAAGTAAAACACCGTGGAGAAAAATAAGGCAGGTTGGATGCCACCCCCGCCATTGATAAGGTCATGCTTCGCAGGCACAAAATGTTCCGAGATTGTTGACATTTGCTGACAAATTTGCTGAACAGGTTGTAGAAGCAGCCTCTCCAACAGTTAGTTCACTTGCCCTTATTGATATGGCTTGACTGCTCTAGTACCAATTAAAATTGGTGGGGAATCTGCCACCACTACTCCTCCATCATCATTTCAGTGCCACATAGAGCATGGCCTGATCGAAGCCAACCCCCCTCATGGACGAGTAATATGGTTAAAGATCCATGAATTCTGTAGTGAAGCTCTCTGAGTTTTCGCACTACCAAATGTTATGTATGCTGGCCTACACTTTTTCTGAATAGGAGAGTATTGCCCATTCTCAATTGTCAACTTTTGCATCTGTAAGCCATCCCTCAAATTGAACCCTCATAGTTTCACCCTCCATAAACTGATGTTCAATACCTCCAGATAAATTATGACTACAAGTGTCGAGCAGCAGCCAAGCCCACCGAGCTTCTCCTCAAGTTTCAGCTATTGCTTTTTCACTTGAATAGCTTTTTCTTGTTTCGATCGACTCCTCTACACTTGCCCTATTTGTATGTTCTTTCAAGCTCATCCATCTCCTTGTGACTTGCTTCAATTGATCTCTAGCTCTTTTTTGTATCAGAGAAATTTCATCCTCTCTCTGTTGTAGCTTTATTGCAAAATATGCTCATTGATTTCTCAACCCTTTTGCTCAGCTCCTGCTGCTTCTGTACTTTGGCTTTCAGATAATAGATCTACTGGTTATCTTTATCCATTTGTGTTAGTGCCTCCGCAACACATGTTTTGTACCGCTTTAGTTCCCATTTCAACTTGGATTTTCCTGTGCTATGTTTGTTGAAATTATCCATGTGTCGTAGAAGCCATATACCCATACAGTATCCTATCACCCCTGGCTGAAATATCCTTTTGCCTGGGCTAACCCAATGTTCCCTTCCTTTACATGCATTCATAAAGGCTCTCGCTAAATGTTCAGCATGCCAATATCCTGCTGGTGATTCAGCAAATAGAAGTAGGCTCATTCCCCTATGCCTTTGAGGACCATATGAGTGTCTTGCCCTTGTTGGACCGTGCTCACTGAACATGTCAAGTAGCTCTTTGTTGTCCATGCCGATCCAAGTGGTGTGTTTTGAATTACAACCGTCGGAGACCACACAATCATTTGGTCAGTTGTGGCATCAAAATTTCGCAATCCTTTTCATTTCCCAAACCTGGTTTCTCCCATCAGACCAGTTCCAGTCCTGCGCTCTTCTAGCTCCTGTTCCACAACATTTGCGAACTCCCAATGAAGCCTTATCCTTTTTTTTCTGTGGGTTTTGGCATGTGCTAAATGAGGTTGCAAGCCTTTGTACCAGTCTATTGCTTCAACTCTTCCATGACATGTCTTCTCCTGCACTTAGACCATAGGAGCGAGCTTCCTCAATCTGACAGTTACTCTATTCCTTACTGGGATCTCCTCCTTGGCAAGACAACATAGAGCAACACAGAGCAACTAGCCTTGTGATTATCTGCATTTCTGAATCCTTACCCCCATCCATCAGCCTTTGGTTGATATTGATAGATCCTGATGGCTAGAATTCGCTAGGGCCTGGCAATGCTTTTTATATGCCCAAGATGTTCTTTTACCACTCGGCTACACCGTTTCTTATTCTCCTCAGAGGCCTGCACTTAGCAAGACCCTAGACCCAGGTTTGTTTCTTTCATCCTAAGGTGATTTGTAGTATTCCCTTCTGCACTTGAAAGTCATGAAAATGCCCTGCTTCCATTTCTTTGTCTCCCCCACAGCATCTGCTTGCCTCGAAGCGACGGCTCTAACACTCTCAATCCTGCACTTTCAGCTCAGATTCATACCTGTCCCACTTGGCACAGCTTGTGCTTTGCCCTTTTCCTCCTTTGTTGGAATCCTCTTGATGCTGCAGAGAAACCACATAGGTCAGACCTGGGAAGTGCTTCCTTTCATCCGTAATTTGAAGCCCAGCTTATCAAGTTAGACTAGCTTCAAGTCCTTGATGTCCCCCTCCTTTTCCATTTCCTTCTCTTGCGTTCTCTCTATCAAGATGTCCTATCGTCTTGCTCCTCCCCATCACCATCGACTGGAAGCGGTATAGGCTCCTGTCTCAGCTCCTGTGCAACTGAGATACAGAGGCAGACTTCCATTCCTCTGTGTTACTCTATATCTTCTCTTTCCAGCTCGTTGTCCGAATTCCCTCTTTCTCCTTAAGCGTGCGTGAATCAAAGCCCCTTCTTTGTAGTTCCCCTTTGCATTTCAAGCAGCAAGGAAGGCAGTACCTCCAAATGGAATGATATGTTCCTGTCTTCATGCCATATCCAAATGGTCACATATCACCTTGCAGCACCAACCTGCCCACATAACTGTTGCCTGTGCATGCAACAAGCCTGTCAATCAATGCAAATGGGAAGGGAGAGAACTTGTGTAACAAGGGCTCCTTCAATAGGACTGATATCTGGAACATCTGGTCACATAATGTTATCTCTGGTGCATGCACTCGACCAACAGGTATATGTAATCCAATCAAATTAAGCTCTAGCCCTTCTTGTTTCTGCGGATTGATGCTAAAACATTCCCATTGCGTCTCATTCAGATCAATCATATCTTTTAGTGTAGTCCTATCATAAAACCCATTAGTCATACGTTTGACAAAGGTCGGCCTCAGCGTGAAACATCTCATTACTGAGTTCATCTATAAGCCACCTCATACAGCATTTCTGCCAATTAACTTTATAGCAAAGTTACATCTTCTCCAATAGCAAAGTTACATCTTCTCCAGACATGCACGCATCTAAAGGATTTGCTTCTTCACACCTTTTAGCATTGAAAAAGCCCCCAACCAGTATGTTGAATTCGTCTTCCCGTCCTTGGTTGCAGGGAAGTACACCATGTGGGTGTTCCTAAAGATCATAACTGCCCACCACACACATTCCCGTTTGCTCCCTATGCCCTGATTTCCACACCTATTGGTCTCATTGTAGTAAAGCTTATCAGATGGTTTCCTCCTAGAATATGATAGGGAAAAGAATAGGATACGGTTGGGTTTTTCTATGGACCTCTCCAATATTGTCCTCAATCGGTTTGTGTGCAAATGCATAAAGAACAAATGATCTTACCTTCTTTTCTTCCAAGCTTCGTTGATGAAGATGACGAGCCAAACCTCCCTTTGAAATTTGTAGAAGAACCCCAAAAAGAATCTTATTCACACATGATTAGAGAAATCTCAACAAAGTTAATAGGAAAAATCAACATAATGACTAAAAGATTTCTAAAAACTACTCCTATCCTACTCGTGACTTGAAGAATCACCACACATGGTGGATTAATCACCCAAAAAGGGGATCTTCATCACACCAAAAAAGGCTCATCTCAACAAGTTTTTGTAAATCTTGCAAGCCGCAAGTGCTCACAAGAGCGTAATGAAATGAAGAACTAAAAAAAAAAAAATCATCATGAAAAGCTTGCATACACGTCTCTTCACGTCATAAACCATCACGTAAGTGACAAGAGAACGCTCCCCGGCAACGGCGCCAAAAGTTGTTGACGTTGTAGCATCACAACTCATACTTGTCAAACCAGGAAGCATCTCATGAGACCCAAATGTTTGCGTAGAAGCACTCAGCAGACGTAATGGCGCTTCGTCAACATATGATTAACAACGTCATCAACAAGAAGATACAACATAAGCATCGAGAATGATACACCTAATCGTAATCACAAGTATAATAACGACGTAATCATACATCAACGTGTCACAAGCGTTAGACAAGAAGAGAACAAGCATGCACGCACATCATGACGATGAGAGAGCAAGAGTCTATCTACAAACTAGCATAATCTCATTACTTCTCAAAAGAGCTCCCCCCAAAAGAAGAGGTGGAGACCTCTTTATATACAAAATGGCAAAAAAGCATGCTATGTGGGATTTCTCAACTGAAAGGAGAATGAACCCCACTTATTCTCTAGTGTGGCACTCACACACACCTATACAAGAGTGCTTTATTAACTAAATGAAAGGTAGAAAAAGGTACAAACGATGATGAAAATGAAGTGGATCCAAGAAATACATGTTGTATCCTTCAACAGCTTCATTCATGGTTGTAGTTGGATTTGATACCAATGTTATTCTGCCTATAGGTCTCCTTTGAACCCCGTTGCTTTTGCGAAAGTGGGCATACTGCTCGAGGCAAGAGAATGATGTTTCATCAACTACAATTATGGAGATTAATTACACCGAGATGTTCAAGGATGAATATCTTCGTAGCCACACATTTCCTCTATAGTTTTCAACTTCCATATGGAGTGCTAAGATGGCTTCTCACATGAGTGCTAAGTCTTGTATGTCATAGTAGCTAAGGGAGGGTTCATATCTCCCTTACTCTAGCTCTCATATAACACCAATGAGCCCTCCTATTTTTAAACTCTATCTACATGCCAAAGGAGTTTGATGACAGATCTCTGCGTGAATCCACACACTGACATATATTCAGATATCAAACCAACCATGCATCTATCCATAAATATTTAGATATCTCTCTTTAGAAATACACATGGCTTCTCACATTAGTTGCACATGGCACTCATGTGAGAGCCCACCTAGATCCAAGTAAAGGGTGGGTTCATGCCCACTATACTGTCTCTAATATATGAGACCATATAACAAATAGCCTCTCTTATCTATCAAAAACCTGACCTCTTTGCTCCCATATACCATAAACAACTTCCACCATGTCAAAATCGCATGGAGGAAGATCTTTGAGGGCAAGGAATCCAAGGACTACTAAATATTTATTATCTTTAGATCATAATTCAAGAAATATACAAAAGCATTGGTAAAGGGATGAGTTCCCCAAAGGATGTTGCAATCCATATGTGCCATAGGTGCATCAAGGTCTCCAACAAGTACAAGGACCATAAGGGTTTGAAACAGATCACAATGCTCCTACTCCCCTATGGGTGGGAGCTCATGAACCAAGCATGAATAGACAAAATGCTTTGAAGCCTTTTGAGAAGACCTTCTCCTCCAATTTTGACCTCTTGAAGAGAGATAAAGTTAGATTTACATGTTTTCCCAAACCCATTGGACATTAGTGGAATCCTTGAAGGGATCTTTCAATCCCCGAATTTTGAATAGAATGGTGATCGTTTTTATCTATTTGGTCATTTTTATTGAAATCTTGTCCCTCTTATTCTTGTTTTCTCCTTATGTCTTTTCTTTAGTGTAGTAATACCCTAGCAAGTGAGCCTCCCTTTGATGGGGATCTTCCAAAGGAGCTCCAACAAAAGTTTACCTTTCCGAATACAAGAATTCTTTGTAAACAAATCTGTTATCCTAGATCCAATGATGGAGCCGTAACCTTTAAGATAATATCTTCTTTCTTAGTGGTGAAATCATCATCTTTTCTAGTGTTGTATCTTTTTTATTACCTACATTACCCATGGCAAAGTCCTCTGGGGTTTTATCATCCTCAGAGTCTTTGATTTGACTCACCCTCCTGAATACTTCAAGAGATTGAATTCTGTTGTATAATTACATGGGTCTGAGGGGTAGAACCCTTGGGTTTCTAGGTGTGAAACCCTTGGGATTTATGGTTTATTTATCACTTTTAGATGGGTCTTGAACCTTAGGGCTATTCTCTAAGGTTGAGTACCTTAGGATTGATTGGAATCTTCTCCTAACCACTTGGTTGAGGGGTAGAACCCTTGGGTTTCTAGGTGTGAAACCCTTGGGATTTATGGTTTATTTATCACTTTTAGATGGGTCTTGAACCTTAGGGCTATTCTCTAAGGTTGAGTACCTTAGGATTGATTGGAATCTTCTCCTAGCCACTTGGTTTGTACTTGAGAGCTTGGAGAGCCTTCTTTTAGAAGCCATGTGATTTCATGTGATTTCCTAAGCTTGGAAACCATGTGAACACCTTAGGGACCCATGTGATGGAAGGTACACATGTCCCCTTGAGAGGGACTTACCCCTTTGGACTTGGAGCTATATATTGGAGGGGTTGGTTGGGTGGAAACACATCTCTCTTCCTAGTGTGGCCTTGCTAGTTAGTTCTCTTAGACTTTTTAGTTCAGTTTTGTGGAGGCTATGGAGCTCTCACACAATAGTTGAGCTTTAGGTATTTATTTTCTTGAGATTCACACGAGTTGTGGGTAGGATCATGCGAGAGACGTGCACAACTCGGAATGGATCTCTGTTTTATTTACAGAGTAAAATTTTGTTTAGCTCCAACATGCAATACTTCTTCGTGAACGCACGCTTACTCATATAGGTTGAGTACCTTAGGATTGATTGGAATCTTCTCCTAGCCACTTGGTTTGTACTTGAGAGCTTGGAGAGCCTTCTTTTAGAAGCCATGTGATTTCATGTGATTTCCTAAGCTTGGAAACCATGTGAACACCTTAGGGACCCATGTGATGGAAGGTACACATGTCCCCTTGAGAGGGACTTACCCCTTTGGACTTGGAGCTATATATTGGAGGGGTTGGTTGGGTGGAAACACATCTCTCTTCCTAGTGTGGCCTTGCTAGTTAGTTCTCTTAGACTTTTTAGTTAGTTTTGTGGAGGCTATGGAGCTCTCACACAATAGTTGAGCTTTAGGTATTTATTTTCTTGAGATTCACACGAGTTGTGGGTAGATCATGCGAGAGACGTGCACAACTCGGAATGGATCTCTGTTTTATTTACAGAGTAAAATTTTTTTTAGCTCCAACATGCAATACTTCTTCGTGAACGCACGCTTACTCATATAGCCTTCTCGTGGCTCACGGTTAGAACATGCACAACCCACGCGCTCAATGTCATCGAGTGTGAGAGGAGAAGCTCCGATCGCGAGTGCTTCTCTCTCCTCTCCGTTATAAAACTTATTGAAGACTGAAGCTCTTTTTATAGGCCGCTAACGATGCGCGTACCATCTATATGGGATTGGATGCCCACTCGACGACACTCCTTGGCATTCACCTCTTCAATCTGGTTGGGTCAGCTTCTACAAGTCGGTTTTCAGATGAGGTGGATGAGCATAGTTTGAGGATGCCTAATGCTTCGCTCGGCTCACATCAAAGAGTGTTTGGAGTCGTGCTCCTCTCAACCCACCTCATAGACAACTTGCATGTAAATTTGGCACACCAACAACACCAGGTAAGCTTCATCTTTTATTCCACACAAGAGAAGAAGCCATCAGGGGATTCCTACACATGCGGTGGAAGGAGAGAGGAGAAAACCTTTCTTTCGCTTCCACGTTCTCTCCTCAATTTGATTATGGGAATACACGTGACTTCCTTGGAGGATCTCTTGAAGTACCAATGAAGTAAGAATGGATCTTTTTCATTCTATATGTGATATGTATTTCCATTTGCTGCACATCCAATGCATGGACGATTACTTTTAGCCTACTACTTGTTGTGGCAACTCTTTAACTAAGCATACTCATACTTTTGCATATGTGATGAGCTACATAAAAAGTAATGAAACATATGCGTCATGTGCATTGTTTTGCATATGGAAAGGACAAATTCTGTCTAGAAAGATAATACCTCCTTATATAAGAAGCATGGTTCTTTTTGGAAAATTTCTTTTCCAAGAGTAGGGGTACATGTGAGTGATATTCGTTAGCTATGCATAGAGGTTGCATCAATGGAATGCATATATCAATACATGAGTACAAAAAAAAAAGCAATGCATGATGGGCAACCATAGGTTCTGAAAAGTTCCTCACTAGGATCCAATAAGGTTTGATTAAGTCTTTTATTAAAGTTTCTTTTCAGTTTTAATGATATCTCGTGCATTATTTTAAGATGCACACATATGGGCACACTAGTAGGTATCAAAATGCCCAAGGACAACTTTAATATTGGATGAGATGGGATGTTCTAAGCCTACTTCATCACCATGAGAACACTCAAGTACGCATGAAGTGCCAAGATGGAAGGGAAAGAGTGCAATGGCCCAAGCCTACTTCACACGATGGCCCAAGCCTACTTCATCACTTTGATACCACTAAAATAAAGTCAAGGGATGGACGAAGCTTATTTTCCAGGTAAGTATTTGCACCTGTAGAGCAGATGGAAGATGTTTTGTTCCTTTGCTAGGAACCACTTGGATCTGAATATTTTCAAAGTGAACCTTAAGACCCTGGGGGGGTCTTGGGCCACCTTGGGCAACCCTCGCCCTAGGAGATTGGAGGCACTCCCTAGGCCACACCCTCCGTTTTCCAACATCGAGAGAAGGTGAACAAATCAAGAACATGCAAAGATAATCAAAGCAAAGGCTCTTGAGCACAGGTGGATGCAAGTTGGGTAATCGTTAACCCTATAAGTCTATGGCAGAGAAGAACACTCTACAGGAGAGAGCTCTGGTCTTTTGCTCCGTGGAGGGACTCCTTAGCCCATGTGACCCTCTTTGAGAAGTTGGAATTCTCATTGATAAAGAACCACTCTTCTCTTTATTTCTTCAAAGTATGAAACTTGGGCGCCTTGAATTTAGGAAATCAATAAGTTGTTTTATTGTAAATCATGGAGTTTGGCGACGCCTTCACTTTTCCACAATGGGTTATGGAGCGAGGGACGCCCGTATGATGAGGTAGGAGGGAGAAAAGGCGACGCCTTTCTTTTTGCAACATAGTAGCCTATGGGGCTACGCCCATATGGTGGGTAAGAAGGGAATGGGCGACGCCTTAAATGCTTGTCATTTTGACTTATGAAGACATGGGCGACTCCCACTCTTGCATTACATGGAAAGGGGCGACTTCAGCAACAGGGCGATTGGGAGGACATGGGTTGGGTTCAAAAGCATAAACGGTGTGTGGAGAACATAAGAATGCTAGTTGTGGACGCTATCCAAGAAGCAAAGGCAGGTCATCCAGGCCTGCTGCTAGGTATGGCAGAAGTGGGTTATGTCCTTTATCGCAAGGCAATGTGACACAATCCCCGGAATCCAAAATGGTTCACGCGCATGGAGAGAGGAAATAGAACATGGGAATATGGCGACGCCCATATGATGGGAAAGCATGGAGGATGAGGCGACTATTACTTATGAAGAAAGAGCTTGGGGCGACCACCATTTGCTTCCATGGCTCACTTGGGCGAGCCTCCTCCTACTCTCCTCCTAATGGCCTTGGGCGACTCTCTCCTCCAATGGCAAATTGGGCGACCGGCGACCATCATCCTAGGCGACTCCTTTTGTGCTAATTGGGCGACCCTTCTTCCTTTGGCGACCCCCACCTTGGGCGACCCCCACCTTGGGCGACCCCCACCTTGGGCGACCCCCACCTTGGGCGACCCCCGCCTTGGGCGACTCTCTCCTCCTAATGGTAAAGTGGGCGACCATCCAGGGGCACTTACTACAAGCTAAGGCGACCAACTTATTCTTGGCAGGCGACCAACTTGTTCTTGGCAGGCGACCAACTTATTCTTGGCAACACAAGGAGGGCGACCACCTCTTTTCTCCCAACCCTCTCCAAAGGCGATCACTCGCCTCCTACATGCACATGAGCGACTAAGGACTTAGTATGGGCTCCACCATGAGCAACTTGGGCGGCAAATGACGGGCAGAGCATATCTTGTCAGTAATGTGTCAGAATGAAAAATAATGCAAGGAATATTGCCACTTGGCTTTGGCGGTGTCAGAAGCTAAAATTGGGGGCCTTATTGAAGTTGGCTACCAGAGCCAAAATTAGTCCTCTCCTCTACCTCTTGACCACCACTTTGGCGCGTGCGGCACTTAAGGCTGGAATTTGGCAAGGCCACCCTTGGCCACTCTGGAGTCTATATAAACAGATGTTTGGCACTCATTTTGGCATTCATTGGGAGAGTAATCTGAATCAGGAGGACTATTGCGTATCATCACTACCATCATTTGTTGATGCTAGTTGAGGCTATTTTCTTGGTCTACTCTCTGCACTCTGTTGCTACA
Organism: Ceratopteris richardii; assembly: GCA_020310875.1. Lineage (NCBI taxonomy): Eukaryota > Viridiplantae > Streptophyta > Polypodiopsida > Polypodiales > Pteridaceae > Ceratopteris > Ceratopteris richardii. The sequence goes on from CM035429.1 coordinate 11,199,407, forward strand.
GGCACACTGTTGGAGGTCACTCTGTGATGAGTATACAGAGTGTGGGCCTCCCAGTGGAGTTGATGATTAGTATTACAGGGTGATTGAGTGGCTTGGATCTAGCCGTTGGCATGCATCGGTGAATTTCTTCAGGATCAAGTCATCATCTTTATTGTATTCACTTGTTGGTCTCACTCTTGTATTGTTGCTAGTTAGTTTTGGAATTGCATGCTAGCCCACTGTTACATCCTTTTGTAGTATTTTAGCTCTCTGTAATCATTTTCAAAGTTACTAAGTGATTTCCTCTCTCAAGAGCACTTGTCATTGATCCTTTCTCTATAACTGTACATTTTCACTTCTATTGGTTTCTCTGTTATCAGTGAAGGTACCTGCACACAAGAATGTCACAGGGTATACTTCCCTAAGGAGAACCCCCCTTGAGTAGACGGAGTACTGGAAATGTATACAAATTGATATTGTTGAAAGTGGATACCCCGGTACCTCCTCTACAGTTTGGCACGCCCGGTGGGACCCTTGCATTTTTGTGTGAGGTATTTAGTGTGTACTATATAGTTGTTGTTACATCAATTTCTTGATTTTTTGCATTCTGTGAGTGGGTACATGACCCACACTCGAGTAGACAGAGAACCCCTTCGTGTACAAAAGAGCCTCAAGAAGTCAGCTCTACCTTCGGCTAGTACCCCTCTACCCTTAAATTTTTCCATCGATTTGGCTTCACCCCCGCTTTCAAAAGAGAAGCTGAGGAGGACGTTAGATTTTTCCTCTGATACTTCAGAAGAAGCACCAGTGCCAATGGAGGAACTTTCTCATTTACTCTCTAGGTTGAACATCAGGTTCCCTACATTTAAGGGATTGGCTTATGAGGATGCGGATGACCACGTGAGGAGATTCGTCTCATTATGCCGCGGACGAGGATTGCAGAACCGAGAGGATGCAATGTTGGTACTCTTCCCATCTACATTGGAAGACCTTGCAGACAAATGGTATAGTCAATATGCAGATGGACACTTCACTACATGGGAGGCACTGAAGACGGCATTCTCGCAGACATTCCGACCAAGCAACTCCTCTGAGAGAGCTCTAGATCAGCTAGAGAACCTAAAATTGAGATCAGGTGAATCCTTTCATGACCTTCACACTAGAACAAAAGCACTTGTTTCACGTCTGCCACATGCTCCAGGTGATTTCTTGGTAAAAAAATGGATAGAGAAAGCTCAGCCCAAGTCATCTCAGCAGAAGCTTCGTGAATCTCTTAGATTGGATGCAACACTTGATGATTTTGTTGCAACTGCATCGCGCATTGAGGAGGCTAGACTACATTTTGAAGGGGAGGCCCAACCAAATTATGCATCAGACTTGGATCCTATCGGGCAACTCAGGAAGGAGTTGGAAGCTTTAAGAATGCAGCAAAGTCGCCAAGAAGAGAAGGTTGTACCGCCGCCCCCACCCCACACTATTGATGAAGTAGCTCAACTTCGTCGTGAGCTCGAAGATTTGCGGACTACACAGGACATACGAAGACAGGTTTGGTGTACAATATGCAGCAATAATGGACATTCCAATGTTAATTGTCCTAACAAGGTCAGTTGTCAATTCTGTGGCAAAGATGGTCATGAAGCTAGAGACTGCTACTACCTCAAGGGAGCACAACAACGAGGTAACCATCAAGCTTTGGATTCATATTATGCTAGTACTTCGAATGCACCTAATAGAGAAGAGACCCGTCCAACTCGGCCTAGATATAATAGGCCACTCATGTGTTATCGTTGTGGTGAGTATGGCCATATGCAGAACAAGTGCTCCCTACCAGAAGGTGCACCTCCCTGTCAGCATTGTCCAGATGCTAAAGATCACTACACCAGAGATTGCCCAAGGAGCCGCCCTCCTCCAATTCACATGATTGCAGTCTCCCCACAAGTAGAAGGTATGACCACTCAGTCTTATGCTGTTTCATCTTCTTCAATGCCAAGGATGACTAGAGCCAGGCAAGCGGCAATAGCCTATAGGGAGGAACAACAAGGACTCAAAGATAGAGATGAGGAAAAGAAGGCGGGATGGACGGACCAAGCAGACATTGAAGGAGCTTATGAGAGGGTGACTACTTTGCTAAAAGATCAACCAACAAGTCCTCAGGAAGACACACAAGAGGTGAACATTGAGGAAATCTTGAGAGGTATTCATCATAAGATTAGTCTGTACCAACTCATAAAGATGGATTCAAAAGTAAGAAGTGATTTGTTGAAAATTATACACTCTGCATGCTTGTACCCACCTCCTAGCATAGATGGTTTTATGGTTGACTTTCCCCCTGCACCCCTGGCTGACTATCAGAGCTCAAGATTATCTGTTTTTATAAAGGATGAAGCTCTCACAGGTGTTATCATAGATGGAGGTTCTGGCATCAATTTGATGCCCGATTTTACCATGAAGAAACTAAAGTTGAATCCCACAAAGGCAGCACCCTTCACAGTTACATTAGCAGATCAACATCGGGTTGCACCACTTGGTATTGTTGAAAAGGTACTTATGATAGTGCAGGGTTGTGTTAAACGGCCGCCGGACAAGGACAATTGTACTTAGACAGAGGGCTTTAATGAAGAAAAGTGTTAGACGGCCTCCGAACAAGGACAAGAGTACGAGGACAGGGAGCTTAAATGAACAAAGAGAATCTTTCAGGGAACGCGCAGGTAACTGCAGAAGTGCGCACCCTTGTAAAAAATCCCTCTATTTAAGGCAATGAAAAAAAGAGCAGAACAGCCCCTGTTTTGGTGGGAATTGTAGTGTGTTGTTTGATTAAGTCTCGAGCCCGGGTTTTTGGGAATTGCAAGTGTAGTATTGTATGTGTATGTGTTCTGTTCCGTCTGTTCCACTGAGTCCGTTTTGGGAAATTGTGAGCATACTGTTTGAGACTGTGTGTGATGTGTCGATGAGAAGATTGAGCTCTGTTCTGTTCTGTTCGCATCTATCTATTCTACTATTCTCCCTGTCGTGCCGAGTTACTGTTCGGTAGTCTTGTGTTGTGAATCTGTTTGGTGATAGTTATATGCGGTTCTGGATTTTATCACGGAATAAGTGTTGTTTATCAGTCTTCTATTGAACAAGGGACTGTGTAAGGCCGAAGCGAACTATCTACGTGTTAGCATTTTTCTGTTAAGTGACCAGGTTTGATACAATAGTCTGTGTTCACTGTGGATCCCGATCCCAGGAAGGACTCGTATCGGTAAGGGTCTGTACGCAAATGGAAGCAATGATAAGTTTGTGACGAATCGACTATTGGTAGGAACTTATTGCTTGAGTTTGGTATACGATAAGTTTGCATAACCTCGAGTATAGCTGTCTGTTGTGTTATTGTTCGGTATACCTATTTGTCACGAAGAAGTGCATATTGAGTAGCATTAGGTTAATGAAGTTGAGTATTCTACTAGTTATAAGTCGGAACCGGACTACTGCTCTGTTGCTATAGCAGGTCCAGTCCAGAAGTTCTAAGTCCCCGTACGCCGAACAATTATCAGTATTCAGAGTCAAGTACTGAGCTAAGACGCGATAGAGCATTTATGATTGTGTGAGAAGTTGGGAAAATAGTACAGGGCCTCTGTCTAACAGACCCCTACCACTCCCAAGGACCCACGTGGCTAAGAGAACGATCGCGGTTAGAAGATTTGGAACCGGTCGAACTTGAAGCATTTGAATAGGAAGTAGAGTAACGATTAAACCATAATCAGTCTAACATTTGGCGCCGACTGTGGGAAGGTGGCATCAGGTTGCCAATTATCTGTGAACAGTAGCAGTAGCGTGCTGGCTGTTTGTTCAGAATCAACACTACGTTTATCGTTCGATTGACTGACGGTAGCAACAGAACCAGATTGTTGCCAACTGCTCAGATAGTACTACTAAAGCAATGATACATGCCGGTTACTCGGTCTGGCGAAACGTATCCTAGGAACCATACGACTGGAACACGAAAAGTACTAAAGACAACCCCAGGAAAAGAAGGTATAACGCGACCTGACTCAGTGGTCGAGCAAGTTAAGGACGCTAGAATTAATTCCGGTCATATTCCGGTGGAACGATCAATGCCTTTGGTACATGCTGGTGTCACTTCGACCCAGCCTAACCAAAATATAGCAATTCCTGAATCTACCAAGACGCCATTGGAAACTAGTTTAACAATCTTGGATAAAGACTCAGAGTTATCCACGATTAGACAAACTCTAGGAAAAGAAATCAGTAAAAGAGGAAAAACACTACAGTCTGGTACACTATCAGTTCATTCCGGTGATATTCCGGTGATAGAAACACCAACTGGCGGTCAAGGATTAGCATTTTTTGCGGAGTCCTCAGCCAGACCCGCGTGTCTGGAAGAAAGATTTCGGATATTGGATATCCAGAAGGAAGGAGAGCTATTCGAAGCTGAGGTCCGAAGTATCCTACACAAAAACAGCACACCGGAAGGCACGCCATCCGGCGATCCAGATTCTGATAGTTCAACTAATCAACCTCAAGATACAGAAGAAGGACCGGAGACACCCACGATGAATGGACAACAACAACAACAACAGTTAGGTCAACCAAGGCTGCCTCCAACAGGAGTAACCTACACGAAATTCGGTGGATTCCCAGGAGATGACCCAGACGCTCATGTACGAACTTTTGAGATAAGTCATGCAGTTCTTAACCATCCACCAGATCAGGCGTATAAGGCCATTGTTTTTCAATCTACACTGGTCAATGAAGCAGCGAGATGGCTCACGGAATATGATATTAATCATTTTGGTACTTACGATGCAGTACGAGATGCCTTTCTACAACGATTCAGGCTAAAGAAGAATCCTGCTGAGATCTTATTATTTACAGAACAACCGACAGAAGGCAAATCAGACTGTCCAGGAATACGCTACTCTCTTCAGAACACATTTACGGCAGATACCACAGGCACATGCTAATCTACCTGATGATGTCATCTCTCAATGGTTTATCAATGGACTAACCCCACAACTGAAGCAGATTATGATCATAAGATGTGTCGGAGCAATGACACTAGATGCAGTCATTGCAATGGCTCTACAGTTGGAATCCAAGGTTGGTGGATTTTCAGAAGACTTGGAATGGTTAAGGACAAACAAAAATATGACTGAAGATATAACCAGGCAAGTATACTGCACCACGTGCAAAAATTCAGGGCATACAAGTGCTAACTGTGCGCTAAATCAAACATTCTGCGCTATCTGCAACACTGCCGGACACTCCACTGGAAATTGTGTCTACAATGCCAGAATACAGGGAACAGCAACAGTCAATGCTGTTATTCAAGAACATGGACAGGCAGCGAATCATTATGTACCTCCGCAACTGAGAAACAATCAGCCACAGGGATATCGAAACTACCGAGGACAGAGGAACAATAACTATAATGTAAACCGCTGGCAGAACGAACCACCACCGGAAAATCTCAATTTACCACCGCCACGCTGTCATTTTTGTGGTGAATTCGGACACATTAGAAGATATTGCAAAGACGCAGCTGAGTATGATCAAAGGAAGAAGGAGCGGCAAAACCCAATGGCCAACATGGTACAAATTACACCGATGGAAACGCAAACTGCTACAGTCCAGACCCGATCAGGTAAACAACTACAGCCAACAGCAGAAGTATTTGAACCAGGGATACGAGAACAACATAGGATGTATAACAAGGCTAGTCACTGGACCGCCACATAACCACCAGTGTTCCCAGAACCCATTCCGGTGACTCAGACCTCGTCGACTAAGGAAGGAACACAACAAGAGGAAGCAGCAGCAGAACAACCATCAGCAGTAGACATAACAGCAGATACTTCGGCAACAGTAGAGACCTCAAGTTCAAAGGAGCAGGATAACCAATCTCAGCAGGCCTGGGAAATTTTATCCAAGGCATCTATCACTCTGCCTCTCGGCCAACTACTAGCATTAGTGCCTGGCGTTCGACAACAGTTCTAGCAACAGTTCAGTCCGGTACCTTCTTGTATTCCGGCGACAGCAGCAGTTCAACCAGAACCTGATTCTACGGTTGATCATTCAGTCCCCTTGATTACAGTATGGTATAAGAATCATAAAATTACACGGGTATTGATTGATGGAGGCTCTGGTGTCGACATTGCAACTACGACCTTATGCAATAGGTTAGGATGGACCGAAATCGAACCAGTTCAATTTTTTGTCAGAATGGCAGACCAATCTAGAGTCCATCCTGTAGGACTTGTGCGAAATGTACCCATTACTTTACAAGGTACGACCTTCAAAATGAATTTTGTCATACTAGATCTATCCGAATCCACTTTGGATTACAACCTTCTTTTTGGCCGACCTTGGCTGAAGCATGCGAAGGTAATACAGGACTGGTCTGCGCAAGAGCTCACATTCAAGGATGCCAGCCGTAGATATGTAGTAAAATTAGATGCTATACAACCTTGCGAAGAAGAGCAATTTCTGAAGAGTAACGCCGATTTAATGTCTCTAGGAACTGTTGATCTACAGTCCATCATCGATAACTGGAACACTTCAGTTTGTGCAGTAGTAGTTATCACCGAAAAGTCTGACCAAGCAGATACTGAATTACAACCACTATTCAAGCCAACAGAGGATACAGAGAACCCGCAACAATTTTATGTCCCTGAAGACCAGCTGATCACGTACAATCTAGTAGACAAGGACCATCCTCGACCTGTAAAAATAAGGCAAAACTTACGGGAAATCTTTCAGGCTAATTTGATTCAACTTCTTCGCGAATTCTCAGACGTCTTTGCATGGGATTACAAGGACATGAAAGGATTAGATCCGCGCATTTATCAACACAGAGTTATGTTGAAACCTGAAGTTAAACCAAACAAACAACCCAGCTACCGGATGAATCCCAATTATGCATCACAGGTAAAAGCCGAACTCGACAGATTATTAAAAGTAGGGTTCATCGTACCAGTAGAGCATGCTGAATGGATCTCACCAATTGTGATTGTACCAAAGAAAAACAAGCAATTACGAATCTGTGTGGATTACCGGAAATTAAACGCAGCAACAGTACCAGACCCGTTCCCGATCCCTTTTTTGGATACCATGCTTGATAGAGTCGCAGGTCATGAAATATATTCATTCTTAGATGGATATAGTGGTTACAATCAGGTTAGAATGGCTGAAGAAGATATAACAAAAACTGCTTTCATTACCAATTGGGGTGTCTTCGCCTGCACCGTAATGTGGTTCGGATTAAGAAATGCACCAAGCACATTTCAAAGATGTATGCAGGAGATATTTTCTCCTTATCTCACTTCATTCATGCAAGTATATCTTGACGACTTCTCAATCTTTGGGAAGATGATAGCACATTTAAGTCATTTACGATGTTGTTTTCAGAAGTGTAGAGAATATAGACTCTGTCTTAACCCAAACAAATCCGTGTTTGCGGTTTCGTGCGGCAAACTACTTGGGCATATTGTATCTGCTCAAGGTATCCGAGTAGACCCAGATAAGATTTCGGCAATTTTAGAAGCCCCGGTACCCGCAACTCCAAAAGAAGTAATGCGTTTTATGGGTCAAATACGGTGGCATGGCAGACACTTACGGTGGCTTGCTCACCTAGCAGTACCACTAAACAGGCTAATCACAAAAACTCCCCGACAGTTTGAATGGACTGAAGAATGCCAAACTACATTTGATCGGCTCAAGTATCTCCTGACGCAAGCCCCAATTTTACAACCACCGGACTGGGACAATCCGTTCCATGTTTTTGTTGACGCTTCAGATATTGCAATTGGCAGTATTCTGATGCAGCAAACAGATAAGTGGTTTCGCCCTGTTTATTACGCCAGTAGAAGGCTTGCACCGGCAGAAAAGAACTATTCCACTACTGAAAGAGAATGTCTAGGATTGATTTACTCAATCAAAAAGTTCAGACATTATCTACTAGGCCGGAAGTTTACCTTTCATGTGGACCATGCTGCCCTTGTCTATCTAGTAAGACAGCAGCATTTAGGTGGACGATTAGCACGATGGGTGCTACTTTTACAAGAATTCGACTATGACGTCATTCACCGACCCGGAAAAGCACATGCCCTAGCAGATTTCTTATCTCGCCTGGATTCCGGTGAAGCTCCGGTAGGCATAGATGACACGACTCCTGGGATTTATAATGCTGAACCACTATCCGATGAGACGGCCAACCCACAAGCACCATCTACATACTATGATCAGATTCTAACTTTTCTCACCAAAGGACGCTTTCCAGCTGAGACTGCCAAGGCAGTTCGAAAAAAAATTGCAGTCTTTAGTCGCCGATTCCGGATAGTTGCTAGAGAACTATATTATGCAGATCATACCAGAATCCTACTTCGCTGTATTCCACCTCATGAGGTTAATTCATTTATCACTTTGGCTCACTCAATTCCTTCCGGTGGTCATTTTGCAGTAGACTTAACTCACCGAAAAATTCTGCAAGGAGGTCTCTGGTGGCCAACGATGTACAGAGATGTCGCACAGTTTGTTAAACAATGTGATACTTGTCAAAGAACTGGTCAGCCTTTACAACGACATCTTTTTCCTCTGCAACCCATCTTACCATTAGAACCTTTCCAGAAATGGGCTCTAGATTTTATCAGGCCAATTACACCTCCAGCCGTATCCAGTAACAATCGATACATACTGACTTGCACAGACTACGCAACTAGGTGGGCAGAAGCCTGGGCTTTACGGTCTGCTACAGCGGTTACGGTAGCAAAATGTCTACTCACGGATGTCTTCCCACGATTTGGCTTACCCCTAGAAATTGTCTCAGATCAAGGCACTCATTTTGTAAACAATCTAATGAAGGCCCTTACACAATCATTCCAGGTCACACATAAATTTAGCTCTCCTTATTATCCACGTGCCAATGGATTGGCCGAAAGTACAAACAAATCACTATTGAATATCCTCCAGAAATTGATCATGGAAGCACCGGAAAGATGGGATCAACTACTACCTGCAGTATTATGGGCATACCGGACTACATATAAGGTAACAACAGGCTTGACACCTTTCAAACTAGCTTATGGCTTAGAAGCAATAGCACCCATGGAAATAGTCATCCCAAGTCTGCGTGTAGCAATCACTCAGAAGATGCTACCGGAATATTCGCTGACAGCACGAATGGACGCACTCAGAAAACTTGATGAGCACCGATGGCTCAGTTTTTTAACTATGTGCGAAGTACAACTAAGGCAAGCCAAGACACACGATCGATATTTGAAGACTCCAATCTTTTCGGTAGGCCAGCTTGTACTCTTCTATAATGCAAAATCGGATAGAGCAGTAGGAAAATTCAAACTACGATGGTTCGGCCCTTTCAAGATCTCAGAACAAGTCGGTCCGGCAACTTTTTGGTTGACTACGTTGACTGGAACTCCACTCCCCAAGGTAATTAATGGGTCGAAGCTGCGGCCGTATTATCCCACTACTAGTACGCATTAAATTATTCGGCGGCGAACCGCGTTTTGTATAAATTTTTGCGTTTTTCTTTTTCTCCCTTTTTAGTCGTGTTTTGTACAAATCTTTATGTTACCAGCCGCCCCTCCCTACCAGTACGCACGCCAGCATGCAAACAATATCATTCCCGCACCGCACAATGATACCCACCCCCCCCCTTCCCACCCCCACCGTGTTCTCCTTATTTAACCCCCTCGGTTGCGCCAAAAACGCTATTGTGTTCTCGAGATTATACGTATTATCCCTGTCCCCTGTGTTGACTGTAAGTGTGCTCGTGAACACCATGGAAGCGCTAGCCAACTACGCTGCTTTCCGTGATGGTATCCCTACAGACGTAGGCGAATACCTGCGTTGTAGAGGGTTGGCTAACTTTGCTGAGTTGCCCTGGCACTCAGTGGAAGCCCATCCCTTCTCCGCGCAGATCATCCACGCCATCGCCCAATTCCCCATCACCGAACGATAGTGGGTCTTCCCTTCTCTCCCATATAGAACCGTCATCACCTTCCAAGCCTTCTCTGCAGCCTACCACCTCACCCCGCAAGGCCGCGAAAATGGCCCTAGCATCCCTGTCGCTCGCATGACCGAACTCTTCCCCCGCGCCTCCTCAAACGAATATGCCATTCTCTGCCGCCCGGAACCCGAACGCTCCGCTCTACAGTTCCTCGTAGCAATCCTCAACCTGCAAAAACGAACATACGGCATCTCTTGCCCCTTCTATTCCGCCGTGGAGTTAGCCGCCTGCGAACCCGTGAACTTTGCCTCTTACTTCTTCCAACGAATTCATAAGGAATGCGTAGCTATAGTAAAGCAACTCCAAAAGGGCACCTCTCCGCGCTCTCGCCTTCCCCACATCATCTCCTTCCTCTTCCCAGCCATTCTCCCCGCACAACCCCCACCCACAGGCCCAGCACTTAGGCACGAAGAATCCGCACACCCGCTCGATGAAACTGAAGAAGAAGATGAAGAGATCAATCAACTCTTCCGCACTAAGCGAATCCGGATCAGCTCTTTAGAAAGCGAAGTCCAAGGATCTGCGGGAAAGAAACAAGACACCGAAGAGGACAAACAAGAAGAAACATACCACAACACCGCCACTTCAATACACCACGACACCTCGACGAAGCAACAAGACCAGCAAAACCAAGCAGAGACAGAGATAGTGTCCACCGAAAAGGAAGCCGAGCATCAACAAGACGAACCGGAATCCGCCACAAAAGCACTGGATCAACTCATCGCAGCCATCAATCATACAGAAACCGAACAACAGACAGTTTCCAAGGTAACCACGACTAACTCTGTTCTTCCCACCCCACCTGTCAACCCCCACCTCCCACCGGAACCACCCCGCCAACCCAGTTCTGAACCTACACCATCCTCCTCTTCCTCCCCTAACTACTCTCCACCAAACTCCCAGAACCTACTCACCGATACGTCCTCTCAGCCTCGTCAACCACCACCACCACACAACGTATTTTCGGAACTAGCCTCCATGGGGCAGTTCCTCATGCATTTATCACACCAGCTGCCAGCACAGTTTAAGGAAGCCACGGACAATCTAAAGGCAGAATACCAATATAAGGTCGACGTCCTGGAAGCCGACATCACCCCCTTCCAGGAAGAAATCGAAGCCATAAAGACTGAGAATCATCAGCTACAGACACAGTTAGCAGAACTCCAAGCAAAATTTTTGGCAGAATAGACTCTCGTAGAGCAAAGAGATGCAGCCCTCGAGCAAGTTGCCGCTAAAGAACGACTCCTACACGCCGCGCATGAAGAAATCCGAGCCTTGAAGACCACCCTCCACGAACATGAAGATATCAACGCCTCTCTCGAAGAGTTGGTCGCAGAGACAAAGATTCAATTGCAGGAGACCATCAAGAAGAATCAGGACCAACAGAAAGAAACCGAACAAGTCCAAGAACAGTTACGACGAGCCCAAGAATGCGCAGATGAGGTTAACAGTATCCTAAAACACCAACTGATACGGGAAGGCCAATACCTAAAGGATATCGACAAGACGCGCAGAGACCGAGATGCGTTTAAGAAAACTCTCGATTTCCAAACCCAGCAGTTTGAACGCCTAGACAACCAAGTGCGCAACCAGAAGGAGTATATTACAGAGATGAAGACCAAACTGACCGAAATGCAGACAGCCCGAGATGTGGCATTAGCTAACGAATTTTACTTACAAGAGGCTTTCCTTCAAACCCAAACCGAAATTTTTTTAAATCAAGCCATAGCCCTTAGTGCAGTAAGAACCGACGCCCAATTACTAGAACCCACCACCTTAGTACAGATGTTAGAAACCCTCAAAAAGAAAATTACCCGAACATTTAGGCTCGCCCGAAGTATGTACTTAGAAGGACTAGTATCCGAACCATAGGAACCTGCGGGTTCGAGTCCACCGTGCGTGCCAAGTGTTAAACGGCCGCCGGACAAGGACAATTGTACTTAGACAGAGGGCTTTAATGAAGAAAAGTGTTAGACGGCCGCCGAACAAGGACAAGAGTACGAGGACAGGGAGCTTAAATGAACAAAGAGAATCTTTCAGGGAATGCGCAGGTAACTGCAGAAGTGCGCACCCTTGTAAAAAATCCTCTATTTAAGGCAATGAAAAAAAGAGCAGAACAGCCCCTGTTTTGGTGGGAATTGTAGTGTGTTGTTTGATTAAGTCTCGAGCCCAGGTTTTTGGGAATTGCAAGTGTAGTATTGTATGTGTATGTGTTCTGTTCCGTCTATTCCACTAAGTCTGTTTTGGGAAATTGTGAGCATACTGTTTGAGACTATGTGTGATGTGTCGATGAGAAGATTGAGCTCTGTTCTGTTCTGTTCGCATCTATCTATTCTAGTATTCTCCCTGTCGTGCCGAGTTACTGTTCGGTAGTCTTGTGTTGTGAATCTGTTTGGTGATAGTTATATGCGGTTCTGGATTTTATCACAGAATAAGTGTTGTTTATCAGTCTTCTATTGAACAAGGGACTGTGTAAGGCCGAAGCGAACTATCTGCGTGTTAGCATTTTTCTGTTAAGTAACCACGTTCGATACAATAGTCTGTGTTCACAGTGGATTCCGATCCCAGGAAGGACTCGTATCGGTAAGGGTCTGTACGCGAATGGAAGCAATGATAAGTTTGTGACGAATCGACTGTTGGTAGGAACTTATTGCTTGAGTTTGGTATACGATAAGTTTGCATAACCTCGAGTATAGCTGTCTATTGTGTTATTGTTCGGTATACCTATTTGTCACGAAGAAGTGCATATTGAGTAGCATTCGGTTAATGAAGTTGAGTATTCTACTAGTTATAAGTCGGAACCGTACTATTGCTCTGTTGCTATAGCAGGTCCAGTCTAGAAGTTCTAAGTCCCCGTACGCCGAACAGTTATCAGTATTCAGAGTCAAGTATTGAGCTAAGACGCGATAGAGCATTTATGATTGTGTGAGAAGTTGGGAAAATAGTACAGGGCCTCTGTCTAACAGACCCCTACCACTCCCAAGGACCCACGTGGCTAAGAGAACGATCGCGGTTAGAAGATTTGGAACCGGTCGAACTTGAAGCATTTGAATAGGAAGTAGAGTAACGATTAAACCATAATCAGTCTAACAGTTGTCACTTTGTTCTAGACTTTGTTGTTTATTCCCTGCCACAGGAGACCTCATATCCTCTACTCTTGGGAAGGCCTTGGTTAAGGCAAGCAAAGGCTCTACAGGATTGGGGAAAGAACAAGTTATGGATTTCCACATGTACTAACAATCAATTACAGATACATTTGGAAGAAGGATCAGACATCAACAAGGCTACTGGGTATACAATGGACACTCAGGTAATGCCTTCTGAAGATGATACCCTATTAAAATGGATGATGGGAAGCGCAGAATGCTGCACAATGGAGATATGTGAAGTAAATGAGGATTTTATAGAAGCAGCACAAGGAGGCCAGAAAGAGGAAAAAATTGATGTTTTTCACTTGAAAAGTATGGGAAAGAGTAAGATATGTGATCACAAGAAACTAGAGGAAGCGGCAAAAATTTGGCACCATGAGGCCCAAATCAGGCACCTCACTCATATGGGGCACCAGGAAGCCCAAGTTGGGCACCTAGCTGGGGGTGGCCCAAGTGGGCGACATGAGGCTCAAGATGGGCACCTAGCTGGAGGTGGCCCAAGTGGGCGACATGAGGCCCAAGTTGTGCACTTGGCCAATAGTGGCCAAAATGGGCCAATCCTCCCTCTGGAACTCACTACTTCTCTGAAGCAAGGTAGTCGAGCTTATCTTTTGCAGGCACCTCCCGAAGGACCGGAACCACTTATTGGGCCAGTAGACCCAGACAGTCAAAATTTAAAGAAAAGAGTTTCAAATTGAGTCCAATCTGTTGGAATCAAACTTACCTCCTTGAGGCTTATCCACTACTTACAAGCATGTGGGCCAAGAGAGATACCCATGTCTAGCACATGATACTCGGGGTAGGGCACCCTTTAGTTGATGCAAGAAAGTCATTCCACTTTTGCAAGAATTCTAGACCACATCCTCATTCCTCTCATGATCATCCCCCATAAATGTTGGTGGCTTGAGGTCTTTCAAAAGGGGAGCCTCCCTAGAACTCTCTCTTTTATGTTTGTCAGGAAAAAGAATGTCCTTTCTAGCCATCTCTAATATAGGAAGAGTAGGAATCCCATTTTTCTTCCTAGATAGGAAAGAGGTAACTTGAGTCTCTAGTGAGATCATCTCAGACTTAAGTTGTCTTATTAGAGAGTTCATGCTAGCAATGTCCCTCTCTAGCCTAAGGGTTTGCTCTTTGAGCTCTATGAATTGTTTGTGTGATACAAACTCATCATGAAGCTCTACATGGGAATATTCCTCTTCTTGCTTGACCTTTTGCTCTACTTGTTCTTGCTCTACCTCTTTCATTATATGGTCTAAATCCTCTAGATGTTGTTCCCTAGGTGTACAAGTATGATCTATAGGTTTCTCCCTTAGCTTCCATGTTTAGTCCCCCCAACTTAAATAACTAGAGTGTTTAAAAAAAATGGACATAAAGTTTATAAAGCAAGAAAGAGAGAAGAATAACACTAGAACACTTCCCTAATACAATTGAAGCTTTCCAAATCTAATTTGAAGTTACCTTCCAAGTGTTGAGGCTCTAATTTTCACTCCTCACTAGGTCCAAAAAAAAAAGAAATGTCTGCTTGGTCCGAGAGGGGTCTTATAACCAAAAACCAATTATGAAAACAATTCTAAATGCTAGTGGCAATAGCTCAAAACATCATAATTGATCAAAACTTATGCATTTATGCTCCTTGTCAGTCCTCCTCGATCAAATGTAAATGGCCCAACAACTGAAAATGAAATCTATGATGGCAAACCAAGTGGCATAAGTCAATTTGGACACCAAATGATAAAAGATGAGGCCCGAAAGTGATTTCCTAGTGTCTACTGAAGCACTGCAAAGAGATTTTCATCCACCAAACTTCTCCAAAGCAAGTGCATTTCTATGTTTGTGAAGGGAATGTATCTTCAAAACATGATAAAAATTGCTTTGATCCGATCTTGGCCCACCAAGCTATGGCTCAAAGAAGACCGGCCTGTGAGTGTGGGAAGGTGAAATACAAAATGATGAAGGGGAAAATATGGAAACTTCAAAGAGCGTGCTTCAGAGGTCTTTCACCTACTTTTCTTGCCCAATCTCCCTCTCCAAATCCTAGATTACATGTGTGTATATTGATCTCCCGAAGAAAGGCACTCACACCTCTCCTTTTTGCTCTTCAAAATCGAAAAAGAAACTCAATTAGAATACTTATTTACGTCTTTCAAGGGGTAGTGGAGACTTTGGTTTTTCATGTCGGCAACTTGGAAGAGGGGAAATTATCCCATAAGTAAGCGCAACAGCTAGATTTTTGGGTATATGTAGTGGAGCTTGTCTTGCTTGCCTTCAGCTTTGGGGGGGGGGGGGAGAGTTGTGCAGGTGAGCAATTGTCTACCTTTGTGGTGTGAATGGCTCTATATTTGAACATCCTTAGGCTAGTGAGCTTCATTCATGGTTGTAGTTGGATTTGATACCAATGTTATTCTGCCTATAGGTCTCCTTTGAAACCTGTTGCTTTTGCGAAAGTGGGCATACTGCTCGAGGCAAGAGAATGATGTTTCATCAACTACAATTATGGAGATTAATTACACCGAGATGTTCAAGGATGAATATCTTCGTAGCCACACATTTCCTCTATAGTTTTCAACTTCCATATGGAGTGCTAAGATGGCTTCTCACATGAGTGCTAAGTCTTGTATGTCATAGTAGCTAAGGGAGGGTTCATATCTCCCTTACTCTAGCTCTCATATAACACCAATGAGCCCTCCTATTTTTAAACTCTATCTACATGCCAAAGGAGTTTGATGACAGATCTCTGCGTGAATCCACACACTGACATATATTCAGATATCAAACCAACCATGCATCTATCCATAAATATTTAGATATCTCTCTTTAGAAATACACATGGCTTCTCACATTAGTTGCACATGGCACTCATGTGAGGGCCCACCTAGATCCAAGTAAAGGGTGGGTTCATGCCCACTATACTGTCTCTAATATCTGAGACCATATAACAAATAGCCTCTCTTATCTATCAAAAACCTGACCTCTTTGCTCCCATATACCATAAACAACTTCCACCATGTCAAAATCGCATGGAGGAAGATCTTTGAGGGCAAGGAATCCAAGGACTACTAAATATTTATTATCTTTAGATCATAATTCAAGAAATATACAAAAGCATTGGTAAAGGGATGAGTTCCCCAAAGGATGTTGCAATCCATATGTGGCATAGGTGCATCAAGGTCTCCAACAAGTACAAGGACCATAAGGGTTTGAAACAGATCACAATGCTCCCACTCCCCTATGGGTGGGAGCTCATGAACCAAGCATGAATAGACAAAATGCTTTGAAGCCTTTTGAGAAGACCTTCTCCTCCAATTTTGACCTCTTGAAGAGAGATAAAGTTAGATTTACATGTTTTCCCAAACCCATTGGACATTAGTGGAATCCTTGAAGGGATCTTTCAATCCCCAAATTTTGAATAGAATGGTGATCATTTTTTATTTATTTGGTCATTTTTATTGAAATCTTGTCCCTCTTATTCTTGCTTTCTCCTTATGTCTTTTCTTTAGTGTAGTAATACCCTAGCAAGTGAGCCTCCCTTTGATGGGGATCTTCCAAAGGAGCTCCAACAAAAGTTTACCTTTCCGAATACAAGAATTCTCTGTAAACAAATCTGTTATCCTAGATCCAATGATGGAGCCCTAACCTTTAAGATAATATCTTCTTTCTTAGTGGTGAAATCATCATCTTTTCTAGTGTTGTATCTTTTTTATTACCTACATTACCCATGGCAAAGTCCTCTGGGGTTTTATCATCCTTAGAGTCTTTGATTTGACTCACCCTCCTGAATACTTCAAGAGATTGAATTCTGTTGTATAATTACATGGGTCTGAGGGGTAGAACCCTTGGGTTTCTAGGTGTGAAACCCTTGGGATTTATGGTTTATTTATCACTTTTAGATGGGTCTTGAACCTTAGGGCTATTCTCTAAGGTTGAGTACCTTAGGATTGATTGGAATCTTCTCCTAGCCACTTGGTTGAGGGGTAGAACCCTTGGGTTTCTAGGTGTGAAACCCTTGGGATTTATGGTTTATTTATCACTTTTAGATGGGTCTTGAACCTTAGGGCTATTCTCTAAGGTTGAGTACCTTAGGATTGATTGGAATCTTCTCCTAGCCACTTGGTTTGTACTTGAGAGCTTGGAGAGCCTTCTTTTAGAAGCCATGTGATTTCATGTGATTTCCTAAGCTTGGAAACCATGTGAACACCTTAGGGACCCATGTGATGGAAGGTACACATGTCCCCTTGAGAGGGACTTACCCCTTTGGACTTGGAGCTATATATTGGAGGGGTTGGTTGGGTGGAAACACATCTCTCTTCCTAGTGTGGCCTTGCTAGTTAGTTCTCTTAGACTTTTTAGTTCAGTTTTGTGGAGGCTATGGAGCTCTCACACAATAGTTGAGCTTTAGGTATTTATTTTCTTGAGATTCACACGAGTTGTGGGTAGGATCATGCGAGAGACGTGCACAACTCGGAATGGATCTCTGTTTTATTTACAGAGTAAAATTTTGTTTAGCTCCAACATGCAATACTTCTTCGTGAACGCACGCTTACTCATATAGCCTTCTCGTGGCTCACGGTTAGAACATGCACAACCCACGCCCTTGGGATTTATGGTTTATTTATCACTTTTAGATGGGTCTTGAACCTTAGGGCTATTCTCTAAGGTTGAGTACCTTAGGATTGATTGGAATCTTCTCCTAGCCACTTGGTTGAGGGGTAGAACCCTTGGGTTTCTAGGTGTGAAACCCTTGGGATTTATGGTTTATTTATCACTTTTAGATGGGTCTTGAACCTTAGGGCTATTCTCTAAGGTTGAGTACCTTAGGATTGATTGGAATCTTCTCCTAGCCACTTGGTTTGTACTTGAGAGCTTGGAGAGCCTTCTTTTAGAAGCCATGTGATTTCATGTGATTTCCTAAGCTTGGAAACCATGTGAACACCTTAGGGACCCATGTGATGGAAGGTACACATGTCCCCTTGAGAGGGACTTACCCCTTTGGACTTGGAGCTATATATTGGAGGGATTGGTTGGGTGGAAACACATCTCTCTTCCTAGTGTGGCCTTGCTAGTTAGTTCTCTTAGACTTTTTAGTTCAGTTTTGTGGAGGCTATGGAGCTCTCACACAATAGTTGAGCTTTAGGTATTTATTTTCTTGAGATTCACACGAGTTGTGGGTAGGATCATGCGAGAGACGTGCACAACTCGGAATGGATCTCTGTTTTATTTACAGAGTAAAATTTTGTTTAGCTCCAACATGCAATACTTCTTCGTGAACGCACGCTTACTCATATAGCCTTCTCGTGGCTCACGGTTAGAACATGCACAACCCACGCCCTTGGGATTTATGGTTTATTTATCACTTTTAGATGGGTCTTGAACCTTAGGGCTATTCTCTAAGGTTGAGTACCTTAGGATTGATTGGAATCTTCTCCTAGCCACTTGGTTGAGGGGTAGAACCCTTGGGTTTCTAGGTGTGAAACCCTTGGGATTTATGGTTTATTTATCACTTTTAGATGGGTCTTGAACCTTAGGGCTATTCTCTAAGGTTGAGTACCTTAGGATTGATTGGAATCTTCTCCTAGCCACTTGGTTTGTACTTGAGAGCTTGGAGAGCCTTCTTTTAGAAGCCATGTGATTTCATGTGATTTCCTAAGCTTGGAAACCATGTGAACACCTTAGGGACCCATGTGATGGAAGGTACACATGTCCCCTTGAGAGGGACTTACCCCTTTGGACTTGGAGCTATATATTGGAGGGGTTGGTTGGGTGGAAACAGATCTCTCTTCCTAGTGTGGCCTTGCTAGTTAGTTCTCTTAGACTTTTTAGTTCAGTTTTGTGGAGGCTATGGAGCTCTCACACAATAGTTGAGCTTTAGGTATTTATTTTCTTGAGATTCACACGAGTTGTGGGTAGGATCATGCGAGAGACGTGCACAACTCGGAATGGATCTCTGTTTTATTTACAGAGTAAAATTTTGTTTAGCTCCAACATGCAATACTTCTTCGTGAACGCACGCTTACTCATATAGGTTGAGTACCTTAGGATTGATTGGAATCTTCTCCTAGCCACTTGGTTTGTACTTGAGAGCTTGGAGAGCCTTCTTTTAGAAGCCATGTGATTTCATGTGATTTCCTAAGCTTGGAAACCATGTGAACACCTTAGGGACCCATGTGATGGAAGGTACACATGTCCCCTTGAGAGGGACTTACCCCTTTGGACTTGGAGCTATATATTGGAGGGGTTGGTTGGGTGGAAACACATCTCTCTTCCTAGTGTGGCCTTGCTAGTTAGTTCTCTTAGACTTTTTAGTTAGTTTTGTGGAGGCTATGGAGCTCTCACACAATAGTTGAGCTTTAGGTATTTATTTTCTTGAGATTCACACGAGTTGTGGGTAGATCATGCGAGAGACGTGCACAACTCGGAATGGATCTCTGTTTTATTTACAGAGTAAAATTTTGTTTAGCTCCAACATGCAATACTTCTTCGTGAACGCACGCTTACTCATATAGCCTTCTCGTGGCTCACGGTTAGAACATGCACAACCCACGCGCTCAATGTCATCGAGTGTGAGAGGAGAAGCTCCGATCGCGAGTGCTTCTCTCTCCTCTCCGTTATAAAACTTATTGAAGACTGAAGCTCTTTTTATAGGCCGCTAACGATGCGCGTACCATCTATATGGGATTGGATGCCCACTCGACGACACTCCTTGGCATTCACCTCTTCAATCTGGTTGGGTCAGCTTCTACAAGTCGGTTTTGAGATGAGGTGGATGAGCATAGTTTGAGGATGCCTAATGCTTCGCTCGGCTCACATCAAAGAGTGTTTGGAGTCGTGCTCCTCTCAACCCACCTCATAGACAACTTGCATGTAAATTTGGCACACCAACAACACCAGGTAAGCTTCATCTTTTATTCCACACAAGAGAAGAAGCCATCAGGGGATTCCTACACATGCGGTGGAAGGAGAGAGGAGAAAACCTTTCTTTCGCTTCCACGTTCTCTCCTCAATTTGATTATGGGAATACACGTGACTTCCTTGGAGGATCTCTTGAAGTACCAATGAAGTAAGAATGGATCTTTTTCATTCTATATGTGATATGTATTTCCATTTGCTGCACATCCAATGCATGGACGATTACTTTTAGCCTACTACTTGTTGTGGCAACTCTTTAACTAAGCATACTCATACTTTTGCATATGTGATGAGCTACATAAAAAGTAATGAAACATATGCGTCATGTGCATTGTTTTGCATATGGAAAGGACAAATTCTGTCTAGAAAGATAATACCTCCTTATATAAGAAGCATGGTTCTTTTTGGAAAATTTCTTTTCCAAGAGTAGGGGTACATGTGAGTGATATTCGTTAGCTATGCATAGAGGTTGCATCAATGGAATGCATATATCAATACATGAGTACAAAAAAAAAAGCAATGCATGATGGGCAACCATAGGTTCTGAAAAGTTCCTCACTAGGATCCAATAAGGTTTGATTAAGTCTTTTATTAAAGTTTCTTTTTAGTTTTAATGATATCTCGTGCATTATTTTAAGATGCACACATATGGGCACACTAGTAGGTATCAAAATGCCCAAGGACAACTTTAATATTGGATGAGATGGGATGTTCTAAGCCTACTTCATCACCATGAGAACACTCAAGTACGCATGAAGTGCCAAGATGGAAGGGAAAGAGTGCAATGGCCCAAGCCTACTTCACACGATGGCCCAAGCCTACTTCATCACTTTGATACCACTAAAATAAAGTCAAGGGATGGACGAAGCTTATTTTCCAGGTAAGTATTTGCACCTGTAGAGCAGATGGAAGATGTTTTGTTCCTTTGCTAGGAACCACTTGGATCTGAATATTTTCAAAGTGAACCTTAAGACCCTGGGGGGGTCTTGGGCCACCTTGGGCAACCCTCGCCCTAGGAGATTGGAGGCACTCCCTAGGCCACACCCTCCGTTTTCCAACATCGAGAGAAGGTGAACAAATCAAGAACATGCAAAGATAATCAAAGCAAAGGCTCTTGAGCACAGGTGGATGCAAGTTGGGTAATCGTTAACCCTATAAGTCTATGGCAGAGAAGAACACTCTACAGGAGAGAGCTCTGGTCTTTTGCTCCGTGGAGGGACTCCTTAGCCCATGTGACCCTCTTTGAGAAGTTGGAATTCTCATTGATAAAGAACCACTCTTCTCTTTATTTCTTCAAAGTATGAAACTTGGGCGCCTTGAATTTAGGAAATCAATAAGTTGTTTTATTGTAAATCATGGAGTTTGGCGACGCCTTCACTTTTCCACAATGGGTTATGGAGCGAGGGACGCCCGTATGATGAGGTAGGAGGGAGAAAAGGCGACGCCTTTCTTTTTGCAACATAGTAGCCTATGGGGCTACGCCCATATGGTGGGTAAGAAGGGAATGGGCGACGCCTTAAATGCTTGTCATTTTGACTTATGAAGACATGGGCGACTCCCACTCTTGCATTACATGGAAAGGGGCGACTTCAGCAACAGGGCGATTGGGAGGACATGGGTTGGGTTCAAAAGCATAAACGGTGTGTGGAGAACATAAGAATGCTAGTTGTGGACGCTATCCAAGAAGCGAAGGCAGGTCATCCAGGCCTTCTGCTAGGTATGGCAGAAGTGGGTTATGTCCTTTATCGCAAGGCAATGTGACACAATCCCCGGAATCCAAAATGGTTCACGCGCATGGAGAGAGGAAATAGAACATGGGAATATGGCGACGCCCATATGATGGGAAAGCATGGAGGATGAGGCGACTCTTACTTATGAAGAAAGAGCTTGGGGCGACCACCATTTGCTTCCATGGCTCACTTGGGCGAGCCTCCTCCTACTCTCCTCCTAATGGCCTTGGGCGACTCTCTCCTCCAATGGCAAATTGGGCGACCGGCGACCATCATCCTAGGCGACTCCTTTTGTGCTAATTGGGCGACCCTTCTTCCTTTGGCGACCCCCACCTTGGGCGACCCCCACCTTGGGCGACCCCCACCTTGGGCGACCCCCACCTTGGGCGACCCCCGCCTTGGGCGACTCTCTCCTCCTAATGGTAAAGTGGGCGACCATCCAGGGGCACTTACTACAAGCTAAGGCGACCAACTTATTCTTGGCAGGCGACCAACTTGTTCTTGGCAGGCGACCAACTTATTCTTGGCAACACAAGGAGGGCGACCACCTCTTTTCTCCCAACCCTCTCCAAAGGCGATCACTCGCCTCCTACATGCACATGAGCGACTAAGGACTTAGTATGGGCTCCACCATGAGCAACTTGGGCGGCAAATGACGGGCAGAGCATATCTTGTCAGTAATGTGTCAGAATGAAAAATAATGCAAGGAATATTGCCACTTGGCTTTGGCGGTGTCAGAAGCTAAAATTGGAGGCCTTATTGAAGTTGGCTACCAGAGCCAAAATTAGTCCTCTCCTCTACCTCTTGACCACCACTTTGGCGCGTGCGGCACTTAAGGCTGGAATTTGGCAAGGCCACCCTTGGCCACTCTGGAGTCTATATAAACAGATGTTTGGCACTCATTTTGGCATTCATTGGGAGAGTAATCTGAATCAGGAGGACTATTGCGTATCATCACAACCATCATTTGTTGATGCTAGTTGAGGCTATTTTCTTGGTCTACTCTCTGCACTCTGTTGCTACAGGCACACTGTTGGAGGTCACTCTGTGATGAGTATACAGAGTGTGGGCCTCCCAGTGGAGTTGATGATTAGTATTACAGGGTGATTGAGTGGCTTGGATCTAGCCATTGGCATGCATCGGTGAATTTCTTCAGGATCAAGTCATCATCTTTATTGTATTCACTTGTTGGTCTCACTCTTGTATTGTTGCTAGTTAGTTTTGGAATGGCATGCTAGCCCACTGTTACATCCTTTTGTAGTATTTTAGCTCTCTGTAATCATTTTCAAAGTTACTAAGTGATTTCCTCTCTCAAGAGCACTTGTCATTGATCCTTTCTCTATAACTGTACATTTTCACTTCTATTGGTTTCTCTGTTATCAGTGAAGGTACCTGCACACAAGAATGTCACAGGGTATACTTCCCTAAGGAGAACCCCCCTTGAGTAGACGGAGTACTGGAAATGTATACAAATTGATATTGTTGAAAGTGGATACCCCGGTACCTCCTCTACAACACCTCTCTCTTTTCCTTGCAAATTAAAGAACATATAGTGCATGTCACATAATAGACATGACTTGGAAGTGGATGCATAGATTCAGGTGGCCCAGTTTTTGTGGTCACATAGACAATCAATCATGGAGATAAGTTGCACTGTGCATCAAGTTCATTGCTTTGAAAAGAAAGATTGGAGGTGCATAAAAAATGGGCATGTTTAGAAACAATGCATCTAAATGCATTGTTGCAACTTGCATATCCAAATTTGCATGGAAATTTTGCACAATCCTTTGAACGAACAGAGTTCCAATTTGGAACTTTTGCATGCTTTAAAGAGGGGTTCAATTTTTGAACCTTATGTACACCTTTTCTAATAAAGGTGTACATGTTTGGCAAGCATTGTGCACATGGAACATATTACATGGATGTTTGAGTTAAGAGGGAGATTAAGTTCTTGAAGTTAAGTTTAAATAGGATTTGATTTTACTAGTTTCTAGGAAGAATGGTGATGAGGCCAATTGGCCACTATAAACCATTTGATTTCTTCATGATTGGCTTAGTATTTAAAAGCCAAATAATCCTAATTTCTTGAAAATACCTCAAGCTTAAAATCCCTCTTATGGAATTTTAAATTCCATAAAAGCCCATGGCATGCCTGATCAGCAAGGCCATAGACTTAAGGTAGTAATGCAAAAATTTTCTCTCTTAAAACCATGATACAATGGTGGTAACTTAGAGCACTATCTTCTCAAAGCTCTAAGGAAGAGAAAATATGGTATAGCAGAATCTTAGTTTTGGAAGATGAAAGTATTAGTGCTTTTGTTCAAGAAAAGTTCTTTGTTTGAAAGAACTATAGAACTATTTGCAGCTTTACATTATGCTTCCAAGCAGATGCAAGGCTTGAAGAGAAGGTAAAACTCAAGGGTCGTAATAAACGCTAAGTACCATTTTCTAATATCTTAGAAATAAAGGACTCTATAGTAAATAGAATTACCATCTACTTCAACATAGAGATTTGATTGGCAAAGTCAATTATTCTCAGATTACTAATTATGTCATAAGAGATAATATCTAGTTGAGATTTAAACTAGCTCTATTATCAAGTGACATAAAAGAGATCTTTTGAAGTATATCTGAATCAAGGAATAATTGAAAAAGTCAATTTAAGACTAGTTTTGTCTAATTGAAATTACAAGTAAGACTTGGTAAGTTAAAATTTTCATGAGCACCAAAACATGCTATGGAAGTTATACTTACAAGTCCAAGAAGTAATAGATCCTACTTGATGAGAAGAAGGTTTGATCCCAAACTGCAAGTTAAAGTTACCTTTACTTAAGTGGAAGTGTAAGTCGGATGGTATGGGACAGCTAGGCTTATATTACCACTCGAGTTGATTCGGTGGTATGGGACATCGAATTTAGAGGTAACTCAGAACTTGAACCTTGGGAAAATTGCTCTATATGCTTGGAGAAGAGAAAGTTAAAAGCTCTGAATAGTTCTTTTGACCATGGAGAACAATAAAAGATTGAAAATAAACTCTTTCAAATTCTATTGAAAGAACAGGATTTTCAATATACCCTCAGACAGTTTTCGAGGATGAAAACTCTTAAGGAGGGGAGAAAGGCCCCAAGAACTTGTATCTTATGCCTTAAAAAGACGAGATAAGGTATTCTAAGGTAAATGATATTCAAGAAATAGATAAAGTTGAAGTACTTCCTCGTATGCTAGTGCTTCATACTTCTTTCATTACGTCTTCCAACCTAGATGTAGTTCTCAAGGTTTTGGAAATCTCAAAGAACCTCAAGAAAAGAGAACACTTTCATACAACATAAGGATTGTATGAATCCTAAGTGGGTTAGGAAAAGAATTTGGATGAGCCCTAACCTTTAAGATAATATCTTCTTTCTTAGTGGTGAAATGATCATCTTTTCTAGTGTTGTATCTTTTTTATTACCTACAGTTCTTTTGACCACAGAGAACAATAAAAGATTGAAAATAAACTCTTTCAAATTCTATTGAAAGAACAGGATTTTCAATATACCCTCAGGCAGTTTTCGAGGATGAAAACTCTTAAGGAGGGGAGAAAGGCCCCAAGAACTTGTATCTTATGCCTTAAAAAGACGAGATAAGGTATTCTAAGGTAAACGATATTCAAGAAATAGATAAAGTTGAAGTACTTCCTTGTATGCTAGTGCTTCATACTTCTTTCATTACGTCTTCCAACCTAGATGTAGTTCTCAAGGTTTTGGAAATCTCAAAGAACCTCAAGAAAAGAGAACACTTTCATACAACATAAGGATTGTATGAATCCTAAGTGGGTTAGGAAAAGAATTTGGATGAGCCCTAACCTTTAAGATAATATCTTCTTTCTTAGTGGTGAAATCATCATCTTTTCTAGTGTTGTATCTTTTTTATTACCTACATTACCCATGGCAAAGTCCTGTATAATTACATGGGTCTGAGGGATAGAACCCTTGGGTTTCTAGGTGTGAAACCCTTGGGATTTATGGTTTATTTATCACTTTTAGATGGGTCTTGAACCTTAGGGCTATTCTCTAAGGTTGAGTACCTTAGGATTGATTGGAATCTTCTCCTAGCCACTTGGTTTGTACGTGAGAGCTTGGAGAGCCTTCTTTTAGAAGCCATGTGATTTCATGTGATTTCCTAAGCTTGGAAACCATGTGAACACCTTAGGGACCCATGTGATGGAAGGTGCACATGTCCCCTTGAGAGGGACTTACCCCTTTGGACTTGGAGCTATATATTGGAGGGGTTGGTTGGGTGGAAACACATCTCTCTTCCTAGTGTGGCCTTGCTAGTTAGTTCTCTTAGACTTTTTAGTTCAGTTTTGTGGAGGCTATGGAGCTCTCACACAATAGTGGCATCAGAGCTTTAGGTATTTATTTTCTTGAGATTCACACGAGTTGTGGGTAGGATCATGCGAGAGACGTGCACAACTCGGAATGGATCTCTGTTTTATTTACAGAGTAAAATTTTGTTTAGCTCCAACACGCAATACTTCTTCGTGAACGCACACTTACTCATATAGCCTTCTCGTGGCTCACGGTTAGAACATGCACAACCCACGCGCTCAATGTCATCGAGTGTGAGAGGAGAAGCTCCGACCGCGAGTGCTTCTCTCTCCTCTCCGTTATAAAACTTATTGAAGACTGAAGCTCTTTTTATAGGCCGCTAACGATGCGCGTACCATCTATATGGGATTGGATGCCCACTCGACGACACTCCTTGGCATTCACGTCTCGAGATCTGGTTGGGTCAGCTTCTACAAGTCGGTTTTCAGATGAGGTGGATGAGCATAGTTTGAGGATGCCTAATGCTTCGCTCGGCTCACATCAAAGAATGTTTGGAGTCGTGCTCCTCTCAACCCACCTCATAGACAACTTGCATGTAAATTTGGCACACCAACAACACCAGGTAAGCTTCATCTTTTATTCCACACAAGAGAAGAAGCCATCAGGGGATTCCTACACATGCGGTGGAAGGAGAGAGGAGAAAACATTTCTTTCGCTTCCACGTTCTCTCCTCAATTTGATTATGGGAATACACGTGACTTCCTTGGAGGATCTCTTGAAGTACCAATGAAGTAAGAATGGATCTTTTTCATTCTATATGTGATATGTATTTCCATTTGCTGCACATCCAATGCATGGACGATTACTTTTAGCCTACTACTTGTTGTGGCAACTCTTTAACTAAGTATACTCATACTTTTGCATATGTGATGAGCTACATAAAAAGTGATGAAACATATGCGTCATGTGCATTGTTTTGCATATGGAAAGGACAAATTCTGTCTAGAAAGATAATACCTCCTTATATAAGAAGCATGGTTCTTTTTGGAAAATTTCTTTTCCAAGAGTAGGGGTACATGTGAGTGATATTCGTTAGCTATGCATAGAGGTTGCATCAATGGAATGCATATATCAATACATGAGTACAAAAAAAAAGCAATGCATGATGGGCAACCATAGGTTCTGAAAAGTTCCTCACTAGGATCCAATAAGGTTTTATTAAGTCTTTTATTAAAGTTTCTTTTCAGTTTTAATGATATCTCGTGCATTATTTTAAGATGCACACATATGGGCACACTAGTAAGTATCAAAATGCCCAAGGACAACTTTAATATTGGATGAGATGGGATGGCCTAAGCCTACTTCATCACCATGAGAGCACTCAAGTACGCATGAAGTGCCAAGATGGAAGGGAAAGAGTGCAATGGCCCAAGCCTACTTCACACAATGGCCCAAGCCTACTTCATCACTTTGATACCACTAAAATAAAGTCAAGGGATGGACGAAGCTTAATTTCCAGGTAAGTATTTGCACGTCTCTCTTTTCCTTGCAAATTAAAGAACATATAGTGCATGTCACATAATAGACATGACTTGGAAGTGGATGCATAGATTCAGGTGGCCCAGTTTCTGTGGTCACATAGACAATCAATCATGGAGATAAGTTGCACTGTGCATCAAGTTCATTGCTTTGAAAAGAAAGATTGGAGGTGCATAAAAAATGGTCATGTTTAGAAACAATGCATCTAAATGCATTGTTGCAACTTGCATATCCAAATTTGCATGGAAATTTTGCACAATCCTTTGAACGAACAGAGTTCCAATTTGGAACTTTTGCATGCTTTAAAGAGGGGTTCAATTTTTGAACCTTATGTACACCTTTTCTAATAAAGGTGTACATGTTTGGCAAGCATTGTGCACATGGAACATATTACATGGATGTTTGAGTTAAGAGGGAGATTAAGTTCTTGAAGTTAAGTTTAAATAGGATTTGATTTTACTAGTTTCTAGGAAGAATGGTGATGAGGCCAATTGGCCACTATAAACCATTTGATTTCTTCATGATTGGCTTAGTATTTAAAAGCCAAATAATCCTAATTTCTTGAAAATACCTCAAGCTTAAAATCCCTCTTATGGAATTTTAAATTCCATAAAAGCCCATGGCATGCCTGATCAGCAAGGCCATAGACTTAAGGTAGTAATGCAAAAATTTTCTCTCTTAAAACCATGATACAATGGTGGTAACTTAGAGCACTATCTTCTCAAAGCTCTAAGGAAGAGAAAATATGGTATAGCAGAATCTTAGTTTTGGAAGATGAAAGTATTAGTGCTTTTGTTCAAGAAAAGTTCTTTGTTTGAAAGAACTATAGAACTATTTGCAGCTTTACATTATGCTTCCAAGCAGATGCAAGGCTTGAAGAGAAGGTAAAACTCAAGGGTTGTAATAAACCCTAAGTACCATTTTCTAATATCTTAGAAATAAAGGACTCTATAGTAAATAGAATTACCATCTGCTTCAACATAGAGATTTGATTGGCAAAGTCAATTATTCTCAGATTACTAATTATGTCATAAGAGATAATATCTAGTTGAGATTCAAACTAGCTCTATTATCAAGTGACATAAAAGGGATCTTTTGAAGTATATCTGAATCAAGGAATAATTGAAAAAGTCAATTTAAGACTAGTTTTGTCTAATTGAAATTACAAGTAAGACTTGGTAAGTTAAAATTTTCATGAGCACCAAAACATGCTATGGAAGTTATACTTACAAGTCCAAGAAGTAATAGATCCTACTTGATGAGAAGAAGGTTTGATCCCAAACTGCAAGTTAAAGTTACCTTTACGTAAGTGGAAGTGTAAGTCAGATGGTATGGGACAGCTAGGCTTATATTACCACTCGAGTTGATTCGGTGGTATGGGACATCGAATTTAGAGGTAACTCAGAACTTGAACCTTGGGAAAATTGCTCTATATGCTTGGAGAAGAGAAAGTTAAAAGCTCTGAATAGTTCTTTTGACCACGGAGAACAATAAAAGATTGAAAATAAACTCTTTCAAATTCTATTGAAAGAACAGGATTTTCAATATACCCTCAGGCAGTTTTCGAGGATGAAAACTCTTAAGGAGGGGAGAAAGGCCCCAAGAACTTGTATCTTATGCCTTAAAAAGACGAGATAAGGTATTCTAAGGTAAACGATATTCAAGAAATAGATAAAGTTGAAGTACTTCCTCGTATGCTAGTGCTTCATACTTCTTTCATTACGTCTTCCAACCTAGATGTAGTTCTCAAGGTTTTGGAAATCTCAAAGAACCTCAAGAAAAGAGAACACTTTCATACAACATAAGGATTGTATGAATCCTAAGTGGGTTAGGAAAAGAATTTGGATGAGCTATAAAGCATAATCCTAAAAGTATCTTGATGCTTCATGGGGATAACATAACATACGTTATGGATTCCAATAATATAGAACTAAGGAATATGGCTTCTTGTATGAAGCATAATAGCTAGATCCCCAAGTAAAACCCATGGGTAAAGCATTGAACACGAAGGGATCTATTGGAGAAAGACCTAGTCTTATCTCTTATTTTGGTAAAAGAAAAGAAGAAAATCCAAACAACCCAAGTAGGGTAAAGATCAAGTCAAACTTTAAGTTTGATAGGATGAGTCACACCACATCAAATGGTTAACCCTTTTGAGTGTGATTATTAGTGGTGTATCTAAGCACCTTAGTCCTTGCTCTCATAATTTGGTACCATAGTATAACGGGCATTTAAAAGGAGAAAAAAGGTGAGAAGGTATAGAGACATAGTGGATTGGATGAAAAACCCACTGGTATGGGCCGGTGGGTATTGAATCCCGTGGAGTACTTTTTCTTGATGGCCAGAAGAAAAAGGGACTCATGATCCAAAGGAATACATGAGGAAGATAATGTCTAGGAATAGACATCTTCTTCAATTATCCTCTCAAAGGGGTGAAGAATTATTCTAACAAGACACTACAAGAAAAAGGGGGGCGAAGTGACACCCCCAAATTGGAAAAAAAACGGGAAGCGTCGCTTATGTGACGAGGGTCGGGAAAGAAAAAAATTCAAAATTATGACCGTCGCTTATGCGACGAGTCGTCACATAAGCGACGGTCAGAATTTTGAATTTTTTTCTTTCCCAACCCTCATCGCATAAGCGATGCTAGCGTCGTTTATGCAACGCTAATTAAAGAGCATCGCTAATTTCGTCGCGGCCTAGCGACGGTGTGAGCGACATTGGCAAACTGCAGAGCGTCGCATATGCGACGCTCTGGAATGTAAAAAGAAAATTTGATTTCTCCCGGCACAAATAGCAAGAAGAGACTGAGAGAGAGAGAGAGTGCGAGAGAGAGAGAGAGAGAGGGCCGCACAAACTAACAGCAAGCAGGTATGCGCACACACACACACACTTACATACACATACATATGTACACACACACATATACACACATAGACACACACACACATATACATACATAGACACACACACACATACACATAGACACACACACACATACACATAAATACACACACATATACACACATACACAAATAAGGTTGCATACACACAGCACACATAATGCATACACATGCACACACATATACACATACATATACACACACAGACACAGACACATACACACACACACATACACACACACATACACACACACACACATACACACACACATACAGACATACACACACATATATGCATACACACACACAGATAGAGAGAGACATGCACACACATACACATACATGCATACATAATGCATATGCATATGCGTACATCCATACATACTTACATGCATACACACACATATGCATACATAATGCATATGCATATGTGTACATACATACATACTTACATGCATACACACACATATGCATGCATAATTCACATGCATACATACACATACATAATGCATATGCATACATACACATACATAATGCATACACACACATATGCATACATACACACATAGACACATACACACATAGACACATACACACACATAGACACATACACACACATAAACACATACACACTCATAGACACACACACATACACATAGACGCGCACACACAAACACACACATATACACACACGTAGACACATACACACATAATGATGCATTCACACACATACACATGCATACACACATAGACACACATATACACACACACATAGACACACATATACACACACATATACATACACACTCATAGACACACATAATGATGCATTCACACACATACACATGCATACACACATAGACACACATATAAACTTACACATCCAAACATACACACTCATAGACACACATTCATACACATACACATCCAAACATACACACTCATAGACACACACACATACACACAGACGCGCACACACATACACACACATACACACATAGACACATACACACATAATGATGCATTCACACACATACACATGCATACACACATAGACACACATATACACACACACATACACACACATATATGCATACACACACCATAGAGGGACATACACATACATGCATACATATGCATACATAATGCATATGCACATACACACACATAGACACATACACACACATAAACACATACACACTCATAGACATGTAGCGACACATACACATAGACACACACAGATACACACACATATACACAAACACATACACACATAGACACATACACACATAGACACATACACAAACACATACACATGCATACACATGCATATGCATACATACATGCATACACATACACACATAAACACATACACACACATAGACACATACACACATACACACTCATAGATACACACACATACACATAGACACACACACATACACACACATACACACACACATGCACACATACACACATACACATGCATACACACACATACACATGCATACACACACATACACATGCATACACACATACAGACACATATACACACACATACACACATACACACACATATATGCATACACACACACATAGAGAGACATACACACATAAACACATACATGCATACATATGCATACATAATGCATATGCATACAATGTACATACATACTTACGTGCATACATAATGCACATGCATAGATACATACACACACACAGACACATACACACAGACACACATACACAAAAACAAACACATACATACTCATAGATACACACACATACACATAGACACACACACATACACACACATATACACACACATACAGACATAATGATGCATACACACACATACACATGCATACACACATACAGACACATGTACACACACATTCACACACATATATGCATACACACACATAGAGAGACATACACACACATACAAATACATGCATACGTATTGCATATGCATATGCATACATACATACTTACATGCATACATAATGCACATGCTTACATACACATACATAATGCATACACACACATACACACATATGCATACATAATGCATATGCATATGCATACATACATACTTATATGCATACATAATGCACATGCTTACATACATGTACATAATGCATACACACACACATACACACATAGACATATACACACATGATGATGCATACACACACATACATATGCATACACACACATATGCATACATACATGCATACACACACATATGCATACATACATGCATACATATATACACACATAGATACATACACATAAACACATACACACTCATAAACACACACACATACACATAGACACGCACATATACACACACACATACACACATAGACACATACACATGTAATGATGCATACACACATACACATGCATACATAGACACACATAATGATGCATACACACACATACATATGCATACACACACATATGCATACATACATGCATACACATACACACATAGACACATACACACACATAGATACATACATAGACATAAACACATACACACTCATAGACACACACATACACATGGACACACGCACACACATACACACACATAGACACATACACACGTAATGATGCATACACACAGGTGGACACTTTGCAGCAGATTTAACGCACCAGAAAATTCTGCAAAGTGGACTTTGGTGGCCTACTATGTACAGGGATGTATCTCAGTTTGTCAAACAATGTGATACTTGTCAGAGGTCTGAACAGCCTCTACAACGCCATTTTTTCCCTCTCCAACCTGTCTTGCCATTGGAGCCTTTTCAGAAGTGGGGCCTAGATTTTATTGGACCTATTACACCTCCAGCCATACTCAGTAATAATCGTTATATTCTAACATGTACAGATTTTGCTACCAGATGGGCAAAAGCATGGGCTTTAAGGTCCGCCACAGCTGTTTCGGTGGCAAAGTGTCTAATGAAAGATGTTTTCCCGCGTTTTGGCTTACCTCTGGAGCTTGTTACAGATCAAGGCACGCATTTTGCTAACAACTTAATGAAAGTACTCACCCATTCTTTTCAGATAATGCATAAATTCAGTTCTCCTTATTATCCTCGTGCCAATGGTTTGGCTGAAAGTACAAACAAAACCTTGTTGAATATGCTTTGAAAACTGATTCTGGAATCACCGGAAAGGTGGGATCAACTATTACCTGCAGTATTATGGGCATACCGGACTACCTACAAGGTAGCAACAGGACTAACACCTTTCAAACTGGCTTATGGACTAGAAGCCGTAGCACCAATAGAGATTGTTGTTCCAAGTTTACTTGTGGCCATCACTCAAAAACTACTACCTGAAGAATCTCTATCATTTCGGTTGGATACACTCAGAGAACTAGATGAGCATCGATGGCAAAGTTTTCAGACCATTCAGGAAGTATAGTTAAGACAAGCTCGAACTCATGATCGATATCTAAAAACTCCAGTTTTTATGGTGGGGCAACTTGTACTCTTTTACAATGCAAAATCGAATCGCTCTGCTGGAAAATTCAAGTTACGATGGTTTGGTCCCTATCGGATTACTGAACAAGTAGGCCCAGCCACCTTTCGGTTGATTACTTTGACCAGAATTCCTCTTTCGAAAGTCATCAATGGTTCAAAGTTGCGGCCGTATCACCAAGCATCTGGCTCTCGCTGACGTGTTCAGCGTTTTTTTTCATTTTATTTATTTTCTGTTTTTGCGTACTTAATCAAATAAGTCTGTAAATATCCGCCTTTTGATACCTAATTATGACTAACAGCCACCCTGCCTTATCGATTCCGCTCATGCATGCCCACCGAAGTTATGAGGTTATCATCTCAATATCGCCCGATGATTCACGAAATTAATTGCTTCTCGGTATCAAGTATCTACTTAACCTTTTTCGTTTCGTTGTTAATCGCTATTGTGTCTGTCTGATTTGTGTATTTGTGCTCTCTGTCTACCCTGCGCTTGTGTTACTGTGCTTGCTATTGTCTGTGCGCCATGGAAGCTCTGGCAAACTTCGCCGCCTTCCGTGAAGGACTCCCTACTGATGTAGGTGAGTTCCTGCGCGTCCGCGGGTTGGCCAATTTTGCTGAATTGCCTTGGCATTTAGTGGATTGCCACCCTTTCTACGCACAAATAATCGCCGCCATCGCTGCCACACCTGCTACCGAGCAGAGTTGGCCTATCACTTCCCTACCATCCCGTACCGTAATCACTCTCCAGACCTTCTCTCATGCATTCCGGCTCTCTCTGCAAGGACGAGAGAATGGCCCAAATTTACCAATAGCTACCATGATCCAGCTATTCCCTAGATACTCCTCCAATGAATATGCAATCCTCTGTCGCCCCGAACCTGAGAGATCAGCACTCCAATTTTTAGTAGCCATTTTGAATCTCCAAAAGCGCACATATGGAATATCTCGTCCCTTTTACTCCGCTATAGATTTAGCTGCCCGAGAACTTGTCAACTTTGCTTCGTATTTCTTGCGCCGCATTCACAAAGAATGCGTTTCAATCATCAAGCAGGTTAATAAGGGAGATATGCCAAGATCGAGGCTACCACACATTCTCAGTTTCTTATTTCTGGCCATCCAAACATCGCAACCACCACCCCAAGGACCCGTTCTGCACCATGAAGAATGTGCACAGGTCTTAGAAGATGATGAAGAAGAGGACGAAGAGATTTTCCACCTCCTCCGCCGGAAAAGAATCAAAATTAGTTCATCAGATAGTCAGGTTCAAGGCTCTGCCGCCAATGATCAAGGAGATGACAAAGAAGAAGAAGGACAAGACCAAGAAACCTTCCATGACACCGCAACATCAATGCATCATGAATCATCAGCCCAGTCTTCTTCAGAAAGGCAACAAGAATAGGATGCTACCACCGAAGCTAAAACAAGCTCGTCAAAAGAAGTATCTCAACAGCAATCTGAGCAGGAAAAGCAAGAGGATGCATAACCTATCATTAAAGAGGTTTTTGAAGAATTGCTTAAAGCAGTGGAATCTACAGCTACTGGCCCTGATGACACTACACAACCAATAACCAAAAAGGTAACCAACACAACTACTATTCTTCCTACTCATCCACCCGAACCCCCAGCTGAACCCATTATTCCTATTCCACCCATTGTCCTCGACGAACCCACTGCATCTTCATCCTCATCGCTGAATTACTCTCCACCGAATTCCCAATAGCTCCTCACCGCTTCTTCATCTCAACCCCGTTCTCATCCTCCAATTCCTTCAATTCCCTTATTTTCTAAGTTAGCATCCATGGGTCAAATGTTGATCCACTTCTCCCAACAACTACCTCCACAACTGAAGCAAGTGACAGATACTATCCGAGATGACTTTCAACACAAAGTTGATGTGCTGGAGGCCGACATCACTCCTCTCAAGGAAGAATTACACGCAGTCAAGGTAGAAAACCATGCGTTAAACGAACAAATTCAGGAGTTGCAGGCCAGACTTGAAGAACAAGAAACAATTACCAGTCAACGAGATGCGGCTCTGACAGCAGTCCAAGAGAAAGATGAATTACTGAGTGTTGCAGATGCAGAATTAGTCAACTTGAAGCAGTCAGTCCAGGATAAAGAAGATGCACGAGTAGCTTTAGGGAATCTGTTAGAAGAAACCAGACAACAGCTACATGAAGCAATACAGCAAGGGCAAGGGCAGATTTGCTCAAGAAGACTAATGAAGAACTTCAGAGAACCAAAATTGATCTATCAGACGTCAACAATATTCTTAAACGCAAATTGAACGTGGAAGCGCAATTACACAAAGATATCGCAAGTGCCCGCCGAGAGCGCGACGCCTATTACAAAACAATCGAGTTTCAGAATCAAGAGATAGAAAGAAGGGAGTATCAGCTGGATGTACAGAAAGAAAGATTAGCTCAACTAAATAAGCAGATTGCAGATATGAAGGTAACTCGTGATGTGGCCTTATCAAACGATTTTTATCTACAGGAAGCTTTTTTGCAGACACAAGCAGAAGTTTTGATGACCGAAGTCATTTCCTTAAGTTCGGTACGAACAGATGCCCAATTAGTAGAACCAGATATTTTGAAATAGATGTTAGAAGCCTTAAAGAAGAAAATCGCCCGAACTTTTAGATTAGCCCGATCGATGTATTTAGAAGGCATTGTACATGAACCATAAATTTTATAAACTTGCGGGTTCGAGTCCACCATGTGTGCCAGTGTTAGTCGGTCGCCGGATTGGCAATTGTAAAAACTGAATCTTTTACTAGTCCGCACGTACGAAAGGTTGTTACAAAGATGTTTGTATCTTTAGATAAATGAATGAAAAAGAGACGCTCGGTGACGATCAGTGGGATCACCAGACTGTCTGTCTGGGTGATTAATCTGCACGTTACTGTGGTGTGTGTTTGCGTCATTTTGAGTACCTTGTTCTCCTCTCTACCTTGTTGTTATCAATACCTGTTCGGTTGGTGAATTACCCAAAAAGACGTCCAGAAGATCACCAGACTGTTTGTCTGGGCGAGTCGTTCTGCGAAGTTTCTATTACGGTTCTGTTAATTACGAGTAATGTGGTATCTCTCTGTCTTGTGATGTTCTGTAAGTTGTTTGATGAGGTCTATACTCTAGTAATGACGGTTTCAGTACTGTGTGTTTGAGAATCCTGAATCGTTCTGCGTCTGCTGCCCTGCTTGATTATCTGTACCTGTTCGGTAAAGATTAAGTCACTGTTATTATCTCTATTGTTATTGTGTTTTGTGTTCGAGACAGTTCTTGAGTTAATCAAGTAATTCTGCATTACGGTACTCACTAGTTCTTGCATTGTGCGCTGAAGAGAGCATTAGCTAGTGTGTGTTTGGTAAACTTTGGAAGAATTTCATTGCGTACTATAAGCTTGTAAGTGTAACAGATTCTTGATAAAGTTCTTGAGCATTAGTATATCGCTGTGTGTGAAGTGGTTAGTTTGGGAAACCAAGCATAGGGCCTTTGTTTAATAGACCCCTTCCACTCCCAAGAACCCACTAATTGTTTAAACGCGTCTCTGACGGTTAGTTGCGCGTTTAACACATAGTAGCTCTTTGCATTCACGTTTTTTTGTGGGATCGAATTTTTATCGATCTCTTTGGATGTAATCCACCTATACATATCATAAAAACAATTATAAAGAAGTTAATTAAAAAATAAAAGATATCCAATATTTATACATATTAAATATAAAAGTATCATAATTACCTTATAAGTGATCCAAGACGATAGATCACATCTTGTACTCCTTTCATTGTACATCCATCGATAACCAAAGGTAAAATATGTTTCAAAACGTTATGCCAGTCATGGGTCTTTAACCCAGATAAGCTCTTATCATCCATAGTAAACATGTTTTGAAACGATGCTCCATATCCTGTAGGAGTCTTAATCAATTGAATTCTATTGTTGATAGTCTGTATCTCTTTTGTTGTAAGTACCCAAGGAGCAGATGCATAAGTCATTTCTTGTCGATGTCTATCCAAAACTGGCCATAACTTTGGTTTGGATTTTTGATCTTTCAAATCATTCCTTGATGCTGTGGTATCTTTTAGTCCAAGAAGATGCTGCCATAGTGAATAACCAATATTTTTGAATATATGCATAGGATCAAGAAGATGACATACTTTTAACTCTTTCCAGTACTCCAAAGAATACCATATTGATATGTTCTCAGTGAGTGCCAATTTTCCTTTACCTCTGTTCACATACTCATTATCTGAATCATCACTAAAGATTTCTGCTTCTGGATCTATCAGAGGTCCATCTGTCCATTTTTTATACCAATCCATAGGCGTCATAGGTTTTGGATATTGGCCTGTTTCAAGCTTTCCATTAAAATGTATCGCTTCTCTTTTAGATCTTAATGGATGATCATCAGGCAAGAATTGTGGATGTCGAAGATAAATATTTTTGTTGAGATTCTTACTATAGATTGATCTCAACCAATCACCACAATATGGACAAGCTTTATAACCCTTAGTAGATATTCCGGCATCATGAAAATGATAAAAATATAATTAGATTAAATCATATTTATTTACATGCATATTGAATAAAAAAATTACATCAATACCTGAACAAATGCCATATCTAGGAAAATCGTGAATAGTCCAAGCCACAATACCACGTACCGTAATATGTCTTTCAGCGATGCTTTTCGATACATCAATGACATTAATACCTCTCCATAACTCTTGAAGATCGTCAATGAGAGGAGCAAGATATACATTCATATCTTTAACTTGTCTTTTTTTTTAAATGGAGGTTCGGCCGAGGCCTACTCCCCCGGGCTTTAACTTTGAAATTACAACTGTACAAGGAAGGGCATAGCACCCATGGGACCCCCCTTATCCCACAAGAACAGGGGTTAGACAGACCGGGAAGGACTTACAACGGGGTAAACGGCCCGAAGGCACAGCAGAGTGACACGCCCGAAGGCAGCATACATGTCCTGCAGCACTGGGGGGTTGAACCCACGCCCCCGCCTCAAGAGGCGAGGGATTCAACCACTAGACCAGGCGTCTTGGGACTTTAACTTGTCTTTTGCCTGGGATTAAAAGTGAAAGCATTAAATGTTCAATTTTAATGCTAAGATATGGCGAAAGATTGTAGTTTATGACTACCACTGGCCATGTTGACCATTTACTGGATTTCATGGAGAATGGATTAACCCCATCTAATGCAACTCCTAACTTTAGATTCTGTGGATTTTGTGCAAATTCAGGCCATGTAGAATCAATATGCTGAAAAGCAACACTATCATGAGGAATTCTGATTATTCCATCAGTACTTTTGTGATCATATCCCCAAGTCAAAAGCTTTGATAATTCGGGGCTTTGAAACATATGTCTAATCCGTGGAGCCAATGGAAAATGTCTCAATACCTTTTTTGGGATTTTACCTTCTTCACCCTTATATCGAGGAGATTGACATTTGGGACATGTCAAAGAGTCTGCATATTCACCTCTATATAAAATACAATCATTAGGACATGCATGTATACATTGATAATCTATACCAAGATTGTTGATTATCTTCTTCATTTCATCATGTGAGGTAGGAAGAATATTCTGACTTGGTAAAAACTTTTCAGATAATAACCTATAAGTTTATCAAAAAAAGATATATTAAAAAAGGTAAATAAATAAATATACATACATGTAGGTTTTTATTCTTACTTTAGATAAGGTAAGAACAAGAACTTGAATTGAATGGACACTTTTTGTCCACGCATCTTTTAAAACTATTAATGCATCTTTCAAAATATTTACACAAAATTTGATTGTTTTGGATGGCAGGATACGATTGTTTATTTTGGACACATGAAGTATGTACCTTCATTGAATGATTTGTCGATTCACACTTTCAAACTGAACATATGTGTGAATCGACAAATCATTCATATCCTCCAAAACAAACAATCGTATCCTGCCATCCAAACAATCGTATCCATTCAATTCAAGTTCTTCTTCTTATCTTATCTAAAGTAAGAATAAAAACTTGCATATATATATATATATATATATATATATACATATATATATATATATATATATATATATATATATATATATATATGTGTGTGTGTGTGTGTATATATATACATATTTATGTATATATATATATATATATATATATATATATATATATATATATATATATATATATATATATATATATATATATATATATATATATATATATATATAAATAGATAGAAAATTGAAAATTATACCTTAATAGTGTTGAAATAGATACATTACTCCATCCAAAACGATTTTGAAGGTTGAGAATAAGTAAGCTCGCACTTAGTCATGTCAAACGACTTCCTTCATATACATGCTTTAGACATTCCTCTCGAAGATATTTCTCATTTTTAGAAATATCAATGCTCTCACTATCATTTTGATACCAATCCTCAATAAAATATGCCATGCCATCATCTTCATCAGTGTCACACAAATCTTGTACTTTATCGTCTTTTGAATATAGATCTTTCAACTTTGCATATTGCACAGGATTAGTTTTGCGTAGCCTCCTCATGGAAGCTTTTGATAATCGTGGTCTTACTGGTAATTGTGAATGTTGTGGACGAATATCATCATCATACGTTGGAATCTACACATATAAATAAAACTCATTAGTATTCCATAAATGAATAAAAAGTAAACTTCAAATATAAAATTAAGTATATAACTTATTAAATATGGATAGAAAATTTTTATTCTCTCTAGCTAAAAGGTGCTCTTGGAGGTCTACGCCATCCATAATTCACTAATAGTTCATCACCAGCATGTAATGTAGTAATAGCATTGACAACTATGTATCTTGATACATCTCTACTCATGTATGGTGATTCATGACTATTTTCACGCTCCTCAAATGTGCAATTAGTCCTTGAACTATTATGTAACCCTCGACTACTATTTATTAAACCTGCTATATTTCCATGTGTGTAAGGTCTTCCATCAATATATAATCTTTCATTTTCTGCATGTAAAATCCTTCTACTAGTAAGGGATGTTGCGTTCAAGCATATTCCATAAGTACTCATGCTTTGAACATAACGTGAAAGTCGATGCCAATCTCCCCATCCATATATAGGACCACAAAATGACATAAGAGTGACTTCAGAGTTCGGAGGCACATAGAAATCCTCTACAATAAAGAGACCTCGACCAGCATTAGTAATAGTGGATGGAGCAATCATATAGCGATTACCCCAAAAGTTGAAAACCTCTCCATCTAAAGGAAGTGGTCCTCTATTCCATCCTCCATATCTTCTTCTATCATATGTTTGTACTAAAGAACGATCACGAGCTGGCAATGGATAATCTCCAGCCGTTTCATTCTCTAAACCAGCTGGCAATGGATAATTCTCTAAACTCTGCTTGTAATTGATGAACAACAAGTCCATGATGTGTACGAGGTATATTAACATTATGAGAAAAATCATCATCATCATCATCATCGAGCAAGTATTCCTGTATATCAACAATAATTTGATTTTATATATGGTTTTTAAATAAAATAATGACATTAATATATATAGAAAATACATACCAGCATTATCACGTTGACTAGGTGATGGTGCATGCTCAAAAGTACCATACTCTACCTCATGTTCAATACATTCCAATCGTGGTCTTCGATACGTGCCATAACAAGAGTTACACCAACATATAACATGCTCTTCATAGTAAAATTCATCATAATTCCTATCGGAGGACACATGTGAAGTCGTTGCATGGGTAGGAGGTGGTGGAGTACCCTCTCATTGATCAGAATCTACACATAATAATAAACATAAAAAAAAAAAAGTTATGTATCAAATATATTTAAAATTAAATATTTCATATACTTACAGTATAAAGTCGTTGCACGAAGATGAGACGGTGGTGGAGTTCCATCTGATTGATCAAAATCTACAAATAATGATATTTGATATTAATAATTTGATTATCTACATAAACAAAAAATTCACATATACATATTTACACATACACACATATTCACATATACACATTTACACATACACACATATTCACATATACACAACTACATATTATTGTGGGATAAATGCATGTATTTTGTATGAATGAGTGTATATGCATGCATGTGTGTGTATGTATATATGTGGATATGTATATGTATGTTTATGTTATATGTATGTATATGTGTATATGTATACATATATGCATGCGTATATGTTTGCATGTATATGTGTATGTGGGTATGTGTATGTGTATGTGTATGTGTGTGTATATATGTGTATGTATTCTGACTTTTTTTTCTGTTTTGAATTGTGTGTATGGTATTAAGTAATGAAGAGTTTTGTTCTATTGATTGTTATTATTTTTTATATTAGGCATGTGTTTTAATACTTTAATTATGTATGTGTGTGTATATGTATGTATGTGCATGTGCATGTGTAT
The DNA here is from genome assembly GCA_020310875.1 of Ceratopteris richardii. Taxonomy (NCBI): domain Eukaryota; kingdom Viridiplantae; phylum Streptophyta; class Polypodiopsida; order Polypodiales; family Pteridaceae; genus Ceratopteris; species Ceratopteris richardii. The sequence continues at coordinate 11,241,905 of CM035429.1, forward strand.
GTATATGTATGTATGTGCATGTGCATGTATAAGTGTATATGTGTGTATGAGTATGTGCATATGCATGTGTATGTACATATGTGTATATGTATATGCATGTATATGTATAACTCTATGTGTATATGTGTGTATGTGCATGTATATGTGTATATGTAGGTATGTGCATGTGTGTGCATGTGTATATGTGTTTTAATACTTTAATTATATAATTCATTCATATGTGTGTACCTAAGTGTATATGTATGTGTGTGTATATGTATGTATGTGCATGTGTATGTGTGTGTATATGTATGTATGTGCATGTGCATGTATAAGTGTATATGTATGTATCAATATGTGCATGTTCTTGTGTATGTGTGTGTATATGTATAACTCTATGTGTATGTGTGTGTATGTGCATGTATACGTATATGCATGTGTGTGCATGTGTATATGTGTTTTAATACTTTAATTATATAATTGATTCATATGTGTGTACCTAAGAGTATATGTATGTGTGTGTATATGTATGTATGTGCATGTGCATGTATAAATGTATATGTGTGTATGAGTATGTGCATGTTCTTGTGTATGTGTGTGTATATGTATATGCATGTATATGTATGTGTGTGTACATATATATGCATGTATATGTATATGTGTGTATATTTATATGTATATGTGTATATGTACATGCATGTGTATATATATGCATGTGTATATGTATGGAACATGCATGTGTATGTGGATGTGCATATACATGTATTTGCATATATGTTAATGTGTGTATGTATATATATATATATATATATATATATACAATGATGCATGCATGGACGTCTTTTTATGTGGTTGTAGGAATGTTTTTGCATATGCATGTATATATGTGTGTGTATGTGCATGTGTATATATGTATATGTGTGAAAGTGCATCTTCATCATGTATAAGTGTATGAGTGCATATCAATAAGTGTGAGTATGCTATGTAATGAAAATAACACAATTCAAATGATCTACAAAGAATAGAAATTGTACTTACAATTGTTAGCCATACTTTTTGCTTGGTTAGCTTCTTGAATAACCTGCAATAAAGAGAGAAAGAAAAGAGAGAGAGAGAGAGAGAGAGAGAGAGATCTAGAGAGAGAGAGAGAGAGAATTCAAAGAGAGAAAGATGTAGAAAAAGAGAAACAAAGATAGAGGGAGACAATAAGAGAGAGCTTAGGCAAAACAACAATTCTGCATATACTTGCTTCAGCTCGTAAGCGCAGCGCAATTGCGAACGTTGGAGAGCTCTTCGATCGGATGCATGAAAATGCCGATCCCAGAGCCTCCAACGTTTTAATTTTTATCCGTCAACAGATCATCATGTAAGCGATGCTATTCGTCGTCGAATACGCGACAATTTTAGCGTCGCTTATGCGACGGCAAGTAACGTCACCTATGCGACGCAAGAAAGCATCGCTTATGCGACACTTTTAAATTGCGTTGTTTTAGCGATGTTTTATGGGAACGTCGCAATCTTGTCACGTCACAAGTCACAAATACCATCGTTTTTTGCGTCGTTTAATCGACGGTCGGTGCGCGACGCTAATTACGATGCAAGTTGCAATTTTATATCGCCTTAACCGTCGCTATACGCCTGTATTCCTTGTAGTGAGATATGAAAGGATAAGATCTATCTCTCATGGAGAGTTAGAAATGAAGAGAGGATCAAATTTTTTTGAGTTTGAAGGTAAACTCCAAAGGATGAGGCTCTAAAAGCTTCATCCCAAAGTATAACTTGAAATTCAAGGAACATAAAAATGATCTTAGACCAAGCTTGAAAGAAAGCTCAGAAAGATCATCTTTTGGATACTTGATAATTCAAGTTAACTGAAGAATAGGAAAGATCTAATCATGATGTCAACATAGGACATCTTTAATAGATCTAGAATATAAGGGAGAGAACTCTGAAAGGATCAAGAAGACCTTTAAGGTTTGAGATCCAACTAAAGATCCATAAGGATTAAGCAATGAAGAAATGATTGGAATAGTCTATTTTCTACTTATGACCTTAAAGATAACATAATCTTTTACACTATGAGTTCCCATCTTGGGATGTAGTTATAAAGATCTTAATCTTCTTGGAAGAATAAGTAAAATAAGTTTCAATCAATTGGAATCTACAATAGTTAGATTAATCCCTATGGATTCTAGTCCCTTAAAGTGGATCCTCAAAACTACATAAAATTTTGAAAGAACATTGAATCCACTTTTTGGTAAGCTATTCAAATTCTCTCTGAACATAAAGATGATGTTATATCCTTGAAAAAACTAGATAATCCACCTTTACCATTCTATTGGCTAGGTAGGGATTATATAATGAAATTCCCCTCTATTTAGATTTATTGGAGGCGAATTGCAAACAAGAAAATCCACCCATTTCACTAAAAGAGAGTGATTTGGGCACGGATTATAAAAGATTCATCTTCCTTTCAAAATGAGTTGGATTCTAACTTGAGAGATGAATCTGATAAAGAAACCTTAAGAAGCATTCATCTACTTAGCTGGGTTCATGCACTAGAGGTGCAAAGAGATGGACCAAGGTAGCAATTTAGCTGAAATCACTTTGACTCCACCTAATCCACATGTTTGAGCTATGGAGACAAAGATGACACATGGCTTAAACAAAGGAAATAGGCAGGGATGTTCTCTTCCACCCTTTTCATTCTTTCCATATTTGCATTCGACTCAGTTCTTTTTCGTATGCAAACTAGATGGAACTTTGAATCATTGGGGTAGGGAATTAGACCACACATGGATTCTCCTCTTTTAAGATTCAATCGATGTATAATTCCCCTTTCGAATTAAGAGGCGGACTTAGAGAGATGAAAAGCCATGATGCTTGCGATTGATCATGGAGCACGCGAGAATACCCAAAGGTATATATCACTACTCATTTCCGAGGATGCAAATGCTTTTAAGGGGGGCAGAATGTTGTATAATTACATGGGTCTGAGGGGTATAACCCTTGGGTTTCTAGGTGTGAAACCCTTTGGATTTATGGTTTATTTACCCCTTTTAGATGGGTCTTGAACCTTAGGGCTAATTCTCTAAGGTTGAGTACCTTAGGCTTGATTGGAAGCTTCTCCTAGCCACTTGGTTTGTACGTGAGAGCTTGGAGAGCCTTCTTTTAGAATCCCATGTGATTTCATGTGATTTCCTAAGCTTGGAAACCATGTGAACACCTTAGGGACCCATGTGATGGACGGTACACATGTCCCCTTGAGAGGGACTTACCCCCTTGGACTTGGAGCTATATATTGGAGGGGTTGGTTGGGTGGAAACACATCTCTCTTCCTAGTGTGGCCTTGCTAGTTAGTTCTCTTAGACTTCTTAGTTCAGTTGTGTGGAGGCTATGGAGCTCTCACACAACAAATTCCCTTTCAAGTTTGTTGCTTTCTTTGATTTTGGTGTCTTCTATTGAGTGGGATTGTCCCAGCTGGTGCAGATCTTGAGGACTTCTTCATTATCTACATCTCACCTCTATGGAGCTATCAGAACTTGGCTTAAGGTATTGTATCTCTTTCATTTTTTTTTTTTCAATGGGAATTTTTTTGAACCTTGTGAACCAATAGCTCGGGTCATCAATTGTCCTGGCAACCACTTGTGGCTGCATCACCTCTTTCTCGTCATTTTGTTTATTTTTTGGGCTCTTAGAATCAATTAGCTGTCGTGCAATGTAAGAACATATAAAGTGCTAAACTAAAATAGTATTGATAAAGCAACATGATTTAGAAGATAGACAAATATTTGTTAACTTAAATTATTAATTTATATTAAAAAACATGAAAAATCATCCGAAGGATTGTAATATCGGTAAAAAAACGTGAACTTTTCACCGTTATGGAGAATCTCATGTTTTGCCCTTTTTAAATCTTATTATCGCATGTACATGAAACTACCAACTTGGGTTCATATAAATCGTTGTAATTATCGTTTTTCATATCATCTGATTTTGTGAAAATTTATCAGAATTTTTCAAGTTCCCTAAGATCCCTTTTACTGTCTATCTATGCGTGCTGATCAATTTTGCTAAGACATATATGTATACAAATAAGACAAATAGATAAATGTATGAATACATGTTACACAATGTGGATAATTATATATATGGTCTATATCCATGATCATGTGAAAAGAAATTCAAGGCTCTGTTTGGATCAACGTCGTTGTTGATAGCCCCGTTTGATCAAATACGGACAAATTGCGCTCGTTACTGGAAATCGCGTGATCATTACAAGTCGAACTGATAAAATATCTCTTGCGGCAGACCGACATTAAGCTATGAAAAACTTTATCAATAACTTCAGCACATTTAACTCAGAACCCAACGTTCTCTCATGCTTAACTGACAGATTCAATTTCGCTAGCTGATTTATTAACAAAATGCATGTCATGTCTTCCTCGTAGAAATGCTTCTGCATACCATTACGGAGTGACATGATTTGGATAACTGGAACTCGTTGTACTGTTAAACTCTTCAATTACAACTTATTGTTGATATTTTGCTCCTTATTTAGATCTGCCAAATTACTTAGTAGACGGAAATGAGCATGAAACATCTCAAGTGCGACGAAGGTGATCAGAGAAAGAAGTTCTGCTCTACTTGTGGGCACAAATCCACAGATTTCTCTGTGGCTATGGTGTATGAAGAACTAGATCGACCATATGCTCTCGAACAGACCATTAGCAGTCAGACAGTCCATGTCGTCTAATGGGGCCGGTACATCTAAAGCATAATATAGGCTTTCAATGTTTTCGTTAGATAGTAACTGGTTCATGTCCAGTTTTTCCAACAGTTTTGGGATGCTAGCAGGAGTAGGCATGTCATACAAAGAGCAGGGAAGAGGTGAGAATTCGTGAATATATTGCTCTTCGGATTGATACACACCATTCTGAGAGAGGGCACTACGTGCAGGTGTCGAGCTAGGGGAAGAAAGAGTAGAAGACGAGGATATAGACGGCGACTGTGGAGGATGCGAGGATAGCACGGCAGTCGGAACACCACTTTTCTTACAGACGACTACTGTATCTTCCATTTCCATTGACTTATTATGTATATTCAACCCTTTGTGCTCGCAATCCTCACTTTGGCGGCCGGTGAGCTGATGGACAATGTCCCGAAAATTGGTAAGATCCGTCTGGACATAGATTGGAGGGCGCGTTTGCACGATTCGTACGACTGGTTTTCGCTTCATGATGGAGTGAGAAGCAGACAGCAGATCGGTAGAATTCACACATTCAATGGGGAATGCCGAAACGGAACTTGGCCTGTTGATTCGCACACCCGTTGGTGCCATATCACGATGACGTTTGAGACGCGATTCAGCAAAATACTCTTCAATCTTATAATTGGAAGAATTTTTCCTGAACCCTAATACTGAGGACGCGATTGTGAAACCACGATGACGGTGAATCGAAGCTTGTTCCGATTCTATTACTCGGGTGCGGAGAATTTGGCTGATACGGCAGTATTGAAGTTGGTCCCAAGCAGATCACTAAGATTAGAGCCTAAAGAAGCTATGGCATTAACATGAGCAACAGCTCGCTACCTGTGCAGCTTTGTATTCAATTACGTTATGTTAGACTACTTTATCAAACAGGCCTTTCAATACTTGCTTGCACATTCATTTCATTTGCTAATGAAAGCAAAGTAGAGTGATTGTAACGCCTTCGTGTCGTTTCGCGTCTGCAAACTGCTCCTGATGAGACTTTCATTACATTGGGATATGAAGCTGGAAGGATTGACGATACCCCATGTATCTAATGCATTATATCGGCACCTGCTACATTAAATCCATAAACAGCGAGCTAACTTATGAGCAGACCTAACCTCAGGAAAAGAATCTATAAAGTATAAGATTAGCGAAGGATGTAGTCTTTCGCGGACAACTAACAAAAGTAGAAAGCAATTTGGTTCCTGCTCAAAGGTGTTGGTGTTGAAAGAAAACTGGTTGCCGTTATTCTTACTGTTATGAATCATCAGGCTTTCCTAACCTTGTCGTCCTGGCCTTGTTAACAAATGGAGCCGGAGGGTGTCTGCATGGTAGGGTGAGAGACTAGAGGAACAAAAGCACAGACCAGGAGAGCGATGGCTGCAAGGACCCCGGTACGCGGGGGCCGCTATTTATAAGATTTCAAGGTTGCCTGGACTTGGAATATCGCTGTCTACTTTTAATGGGGACTGCGAGTCGGCGACGTATGCTAAGGGCGACGAAGCCTGGATGATCATGGCGCATTGGCGATCTTTGGTCTCAGTCTCTCTATGACTTTCACCATTAAAAAGGAGTCAATGCCCGCAGTGCGATGACGAAGGAAGACGCAAGGAGCACTCAAAGTTGCAGGTATTTCCCTGACCTTTTATGGGTTCCTTTTTGTCGCCCAGCGGTGCGGGATGGGCCAATGTAGAACAGTGCTCCTTTTCGGTTCCACCGCCCCTTTCAGAGCAGACTTTTCATGCGCATAGTTGGTTGCGACTGTAGAGACTTCCGCGACGTATCTCCTCTACAGTATGTACAACGACACTAAGAACAAAGAACAGAAAGATCCATTGAAACCAGGAGGCTGGCGGATGGAAGCAGTTCATGAAAATCAAGCAGTCTGACATTTGACAGTCACATCTTCATCATCCTGAGTAAATTTGACAGAGTTCTCTCTCTCTCTCTCTCTGATATCTGAGTTAACATGTGTGAAAGGATGAGAAGTTGAGAAGTGCTTTGTCTTGCAATTCTTAACATGTGTGAAAGGACTCTGAAATGCTCAATGCTCTACATGGAAGGTGATCAATGTGGGTTGGAAAATGAACGAAGTTTTTTTTTTTTTGAGAGAGAAGAAGGAAAGAAATTTACATCAATGGAGTATGTTACATTGAGCGCAAGGGGCAGAAAGCCATACCTAAGAGGTAAGAAGTGACCTCAGATTATAGAGATCCAGCTTCTTAAAACAAACGCTGCCATTACAAATGCTTCTCATGAGTGATACAAGAGACTTACAACAAAGTAATAAACCAGACCACAAGTCCATGCTGGGTACAAGAGACAATTATTCAAGCAAGAAGACCATGTAATATCTATCATCAGACTATAGGGAAAGAGCCGGTCCCTCCATCTGTTGGGATGATTCGTCATAAGGAGATAAAGAGTTTGAACATTATCCTTGTTAACATTGTAATATATTGCAAGCTTTTGAGACCCGAACACAAAAGGGACCTTCTCAGAGAGTGAACATAATCCTTTTTCCAAACTTGGAAGACTTTCTGATTCCTACTCAACCAAATATGCCACAAGATAATGCTTCTCCATATGTTCCGGAGTAGCAGATCCATATTATTTTGTTATAGCATCCCAACAAGATTTCGTGAGGCCTCAGCTAAAGATTACCTTTCCATTTCTGGTATGGAACCAACATCTAGCAAAATCTCTTGGCATGCTAGCAACATATGAAGGGGTGATTCAAGTCCTCCACCTTGCCATCTTCCTCCATTACTATTGAATCTGTTGGCCTTTTCTTTAGTTCACAATCCATTGTGAATGATCCACTAGAGAAGAAATGAGTGTTCAATATGGGGAGAAAAAGCCCATATACAAGTTGTTGAAGCTTAAGGTCAAGTACAAAGCATGGAAGCGCATCAAGGAAGTGGACACACAGGAAGAAGGAGCAAGTAGGGAGCTCCAAGAAGCACATGTCAAATTTTCAGAAGAAATCCCTACAAAAATAGTGATTTTTATCACTAAAAACCATTGTAAATACCATTTTCCATTTTTGTAACTCCATTTTGTTCAAGCCGAGGAGTCCTCGAGCTTGAGGAGTATTAGATCTACCATCCTACCAATTTTCATGATTTTTAGACTCCGTTTGAGCCCCCAAATAAGCCCTGGAACCTATTTTTTAACTAGGCCGGACACTAGGTCTGGACAGGGCCAAAACCACTCAAAAACTATAAAAAGGACTGGAGAGCTCATTTTTGAGGTTAGCTTGTTGAAGATTTCAGTTTTGTAAGAGAGCTCTTTGGTAATCGAAGCTTTCCATTGTTCCACCCTTTACTCTTACCTTGTGCGCGTGTGTGTGTATGTGTGTGCATGCTTGTGTGCTTTCACTCACGCACTTGTGCCATCACTTGCTCGCGGTCTTCATACCGGTCCTCACGTCTCCACGGATTGACATTTATGAGGTGTATCTCCTCACGTTGGTACTCACCATTGTGCTAGAGTGACACCAAATTTGGCGCCGTTGCCGGGGAGAGAGCTTGGAGGACGAGCGTGTGACGGTAAGACGTAGAATAGCGACGTTGGAAGGTAAAAAAAATCATCATTTTCAGATCAGTTTTTGAATTTTCCTTCTTCTTCATCTTCACCATCATCACCATCTCCACCCACCTTCATATTCTCAGTTTTTCTCCATTTTTTAGAGTACATTCACCTTGTTTTTACTTGTGGTTGTGAGCAAGAAGCTTAGAGAGGGTACAGAACAGAGGCGCTGAAGAATCAGTACTAAAATAGCTGAATTAGCAAAACCTGCGCCAAGTATCGTGAGGGAGACTATCGAGTATCGTGAGACCTGCGCCAGCGATCGTGAGTGAGTTGCAGGGCAAGCTGGGCTTGAACAAAACAAGGGGAAGTTACAAAGAGATTATAGGAGTTACCAAGGTAAGCAAACCTGCCCTTTTGATCAAAATTTCTCAGAAAATCAATTGTGAGAGTGAAACGATCTGTGCGAAGTATCGTTTGGCACTGTTAGGGATTGAGAAGTGTGTTTTGTGCAATACAGAGATCGTGGAGAGGGTAGGAGACCTTGTAAAACCTCTGTGTGTGATTAAACTTAAAAAATCTTGTAAAAATCTTGGCAAAGGGTCAAGTATCGTTTTGCTCCCGCGGTCGAGTATCGCGATACTTCACAAGTATCGTTTTGCTCCTGTGGTTGAGTATCGCGATATTTCCCAGAGATCGTTGATCGTTTCGGTCAAAGATCGTTTGCCAGCGATCGTTCTCTAGCGATCGTTTATCAAAGATCGTTTATCAAAGATCGTCTATCGTTTGGTTCAGCGATCGCGATACCTGACAAGTATCGTGTATCATTTCGAGTCAGCGATCGTTTTGTCAGCGATACTCAGCCAGCGATCGTTTTGTCAAAGATCGTCTAGTCAGCGATCGTTCCTCAGATATCGTTTGGTTTAGCGATCGTTTCGTGAGAGATCGTGTATCGTTTTGAGCCAAGTATCGAGTATCGTTTCAGAACCAGAGATCGTCTGGTCCAAAGATCGTTTGGGGACGTATCGTGTATCGTCTGGATTCAGGTATCGTGTATCGCGTTGGTCCAAGTATCGTGTATCGAGTCTCAGAGATCGCGATACTTGCCAGCGATCGAGTATCGTTTTGAGCTAAGTATCGAGTATCGTTTTGTCAAAGATCATTTTGCCCAGCGATCGTTTGCTCAGATATCGTTTTGTCCAGCGATCGCTTTGTGAGAGGTCGTGTGTCGTTTGGGGCTAGAGATCGTGTATCGTTTAGGGGAAGTATCAAGTATCGTTTTCCTTGAAATATCGTATATCGTCTGTTCAAAGATCAAGTATCGTGTATCGAGTTCCTCAAGTAACAAGTATTGTGTCCTATAAATGTCATATATCGCCTGATTTGAAGCATTTTCTGAGAGACCCTGTTTCCCTGTTTTAACCCCCAAAACCCTGAACTGGCATAACTTTCTCATACGAAATCCGTTCGGAGTGATCTTGGGTTTGTTGGAAAGCTCGTGAGGATTATTAGATAGAGTATTTTGAAGTTGACCCTCAGGGAAACTAGAAAATCAAGGTGTTCCAAAGGATTTTGAGCAATATAAGAGAACTTTGGGACTAGAAGCCAAGGCTTATGAACCTGAGATCTGGCAGACACTTAGGCAAGGATAGACAAAGCATTAGGTCATCTGAGGCTAGTGTCAACCATACAGCCAAGTCTTGGGCTCAACAGCTTAGTGGTTATCCTTACACACGAAGTTCAGAAACCAGTGACTCTGAAATGTCTTTTGGCATGGAAAGACCCACACGCAGCTCAGGCCTTGCCTATTTACAGACACCAGAAGGTCCCTATAAGACCCAATTGGAGTATATCAGGACCAATCAATTAGGTGCTCGCATCTATGAGGATGGTCTAAGACGATCAGTGGTTCAACTCAAAAATCCTGACCAACTCTTTGGACTTGAACACCCAGTGGTCAAGTTTGAAGAGGGTGCTTACATTGATAAGGAAGGAACCATGTATGTGGTTACCAACTTACCAGATAGGACAGATGAGTTTGGAAATATCATTCCTGAGAATGAGATAGGAGACCTAGAGCAAGGAGACCTAGGAGGAGAACCCAAGACCCCTAGAGGTAAGTCAGTCTTAACCAGAGTGCTCACTCCAGAATGGATTCCTCAAGATAATAAAAGCATAGAACTATTCGTGAATAGAGAAACGGAGGAAGCCTTTTGGAGATTTAGGCCGGATCAACCCAGCCCAGTAGTCACCATCTATGAATTCAAGGACCCAGAGACACCAGGGAAGGCTGTCTATCTAGATCACACATCTCAGAAATTATTCTTAGTATCAGATCATGACAGACATGCTTACACTTGGCAAGGTGAATCAATTTTCCCTCCACCAAGATCTAATGTTTCCCAGGGCCTCCAAGGAGCCGGATCATCCAAGGCTCATGAAACCCAGAGAGAAAGAACTAGAGAGAGACCGGAGGTAAGCTTTGCAGACACCGTAGGCAGAGACATATCAGGATATGGAACGGAAAGACTTGAAAGGGAGAGACATAGAATTCATAGGCATCAAAGAGATGATCATGATTTCGCATTGCTTAGACCACGAGAGCACTCAAGAACCCTTAGACCCTCTCAAGTGGTTAAGACAATGAAGAACTACTTTGATGGATTTGGAGATCCTTATGATCATGTGGCAGAGTTCAAACAAGTGCTAAGAGCTGAACAGGTTGAAGACTTATTCACCCAGTTTGAGGCATTTGGGTTGACTCTTAAGGGTACTGCCTTAGCTTGGTTTCAACCTCTAAACAGTCGCAACTATAGAGAGATAGGTCAGCTGCTAGAAGAATTCATTGTGGAATTTTCCAAAAGTGGTATCAGGCATAACACATCATCCTTGATCCACAGCTTCAAGCAGACACCACAAGAAACAGTGCGACTTGCAGGAAGAAGGTTTAGACAGTACTTGGAAAGATGCCCTATACCAGAATTACCCACATCAGCCAAACAGGTGGCACTGTTTTTAGATGGCCTATTGAGCACAAAATTAAGGTCATATGTATACCTGAAAGATCCTAGATCCATAGAAGAGTGTATACGGATGTGCATTGACATAGAAGACAACTTGGGTGAGGAATTAGGACTATCCAAACTCTATAAGGACTCTGATAGTTCTACAAGTCATACCTCTAAATCCTCCACTGAGATAGATGAGATAGCTGAGCAAGTGGCCAAAAAGCTAGGAGTCCAAAATAGACAAATGCCAAGGGCCACCTCAGTAAAGCGGTGTTATACATGTGGAGGAGATCACATGGCTAATGTCTGTCCGTTGACAACTCAAACCCAAGGAAACCCTAATGCTCTATATTGCACCATTGAGAGGAAATATACAAATCATACAACCCAAGATTGTCCCTATAACAGGCAGGCTATTAGACAAAATTATCAGCAACCTTACCAGCAGGGTAGGTATCAGAATCAGTACCAACAGCCATATTATAGGCCACAACAATATCAACCTCAATACCAGCAGCAATATCAGGTACCATATAGGCCACAACCAGTCCTAGGAAACCAACCGTCAGCTCCTGCCAATGTGATCCCAGTTAAATATACGATGGCGGAGGAGAACCATAATAGAGCATTGGTGCCACTAACCCCATTGGTCTCAGAAAATGATTCTCACGCTCATGGTTCAGACTACTTCCATGAAGATAGTCCACAGGCTTATTATATAGAGTCACCTGAGCAAAGTGAGACTTCTCAGTATCAATATGAGACACCACCTATGGAACAAAATTGGGAGCCAGAGTACTCCAATGTCATGTATACGAATCCAAATCCTAGGCCCCAATTGAGACAAGTAAGACCACAAGCCCCTAGAGGACCATGCTTTAGATGTCAGGGCGATCATTTCATTCGTGAATGTCCCCACCAACCAACTCTGGGATCAGGACAGAACATCACAATACAAGGCTTTTGTCCTGAGTGCGGCAAGGAACATCTTCCTAGAGAGTGTCCTAGGAATCCCTCTAGTGTACCCAAGGTTACACCCATCAATGTGGTAGGCTTAGTGGCAGATTCAAGTTCAAGTAGCAATAATGTGGCTCCTGTACAGGCAGTTACTAGGGCACAGGCTGCACAACAAGCAAAACCAGCTGAGCAGTCAGAGTCAAGTGAGGCAGGAGAACCTAGTAAGAGGAAACCAAGAACATGGAAGGATACCAGAGAGAAGGCTAATCGCAAGTGGAACAAAAAGCTATCCGAGCTAGAAGAAAGCCTAAGGGATACCAAAACAAAAATAGAAGACATTGCATCTCAAAGCCCCTCGCATGCCGAAGCTCCATCCACTCCACCTCATTCCACTCCAACACCCATTGTAAATAACCCACAACCAGGGTCTGTTCTTGCAGATCCAACCCCAGAAGGTTTGGACATGATGTTCAAGGCCTACCAGGCTCGTCTTCAAGAAGGGCCAACAGCTGCAAACCTAGACAAGAGTTACCCTAGAGCAGATTTAGAGATTGAACGGATGAAAATGTGCATGAAAATGGTAGAACAAGCTCAAGCCATACTTGAGACTAGTCAAAAGTTCAATCAGACAAACTCTGTCAAACCGGATTTGCATTTCCAAGGCTTAATAGAAAGATTAGAGCAGTTGGTAAACAAACCACAAATTTCTTTACCTCCACAGGCTCAACCAGTTATTGAAAGAGGAAGCTCACCACCAATGGGAGCTTATGTTCCTAATTCCACGGATGCTGGAATACCTCCTTCAATTCAACAATACTCTCAAGAGTTCTTGCGGGAAATACAGGAAGAGAAATGGGCCAAGAAGAAGGGTAATTCCCCTCCTATTCCTGAGATTGATGATCTTCATGACCAATTTCCCCAAGACATTCCGTCTATCTATGGAGACCAAGCTGAGCAACAGGAAGATGAAAGATTAGATTTTGAATCTAATTCTTTACAAGAGTTGCCTCATTACACAGGCCCATGGGAATCTGAATCTCTCCAGATCAGAGCTCCCACAATATTGGTAAGAAATGAAGACTCCGTGATTCCAAGAAACACTGATGTTGTGAAGAACACTAAGGTTCAATGTCATCTCACTGTAGAGGAGCTGCTCAAGGCAAAACCGGAGCTATGGGATCATGTGAAGGATCAGGTTCCAGAACTTGAATCCAATACGCCAAAAGTAGGCTCTAAGCAAAAAGTTCCAGAGATACCTCTCGACAAGATAGGAGACATGAGCGAAGGTGAAGAAGGTAACACTTATCTTCCGATCACCTATCAAGGTTACACAACCAAAGCAATTGTAGATTCGGGTGCCGGCGTTGCTATTGCGACCACCTCCTTGTGGAAGCGATGGGGCAAACCCACCTTAAGACCAATGAGAATGAAACTTCAAATGGCAGATGGTCATTTTGAAAGACCTCTCGGATTGCTTGAAGGGATAACTCTAACCACTTGTGGTGTGGAGTTTGAACATACATTTGCTATATGTGACTTTGAGAAAAATAATGTCTACGAGATGATACTAGGAAGACCCTTCCTACGACAATTGCAAATAGTACAGGATTGGGGAACCAACTCCTTATACTTACAACACTTAGGGGTCACCACTAAGGTCAATCTGAAGGATTACACCTTCAGAGATGTACCACCCCTACAGTGGAATCCTATCCACAAGGCAAAAGAAGATTCAATCTCTGTGCATTCTGGAAGTTCACCTGATCCATCCTGGCTGCATGAAGATACTCACTTGTGGATGTGCAAGGTCGCAGAGGAAGAGGAAAAGCGCCTAAAAGCGAGAGAAGAAGGAACTTCCCCAGGAGATAGACCAATAAAAGACCCAGCATATACACCGATGATATTTCCAGATGAGGAATTTGAGCCTCATGGTTGGGCAGAAATCTTAGCTACCATGGACATAGCCGTCAATGAAGAACAATGGACACCTCATTGTGATGAGGAGGGTTATGATATTTCAGTGTTCATGTGTCAGCCCCTGTTGGAAGAGTGTGATCCTAGTGAGTTCATAGAAGAAGAAGAGAATGACGATGACCTAGAATCCATTGTGATGGATACTTACTTTGACTCAGAGGAACACTACTTAGAAGACATAGGAGTGCTAACCCAAAAAGAAGAAGAACCCCTCACAAGTATTAAAACGATAAACTCAAAGGAAGGGAGTGAAGGAGGTCAAAAGAAAAAGAAAAGAAAAGCAGTGAAACAAGAAGAGGAAGAATCACTGTTTGAAGTACCAGAAAATTTCAAGAAATATGAAGTGGAAGACCGAAAAATTTTGGTATGAATGCCTAAGAGAGAGGCCATCATAGGAGAAGCATATGACAATAAGGAAAAGACCAAAAAAATTGTAGTGACCATTGAAGGGAACGAAGAACGATGTACGTACATAGGAGATGACCTAAGTGCAAAAGAAGAAGCAGAGCTTGTAGCTCTATTAAGGGAATATAGGGATGTGTTCGCTTGGCACTATAGAGACTTGAAAGGAGTAGATCCAAAGATTTGCTCTCATACGATTCCGATGACCGCTGATGCCAAGCCCACTAAACAAAAGCCCTACACATATAATGACAATTATGCAGCCAAAATAAAGGAGGAAATTGACAGGCTGATTGAAGCTGGATTCATCTATGAGATTGAGCACACTGAATGGGTGTCCCCCATTGTAGTAGTACCCAAGAAGAATGGGAAATTGCGAGTGTGCATTAACCTTAAAAAAGTTAATGCCGCTACGATCAGAGATAGTTATCCACTTCCAATCACCGAACATCTATTGGAGCGTGTTGCAGGCAAGGAAGTTTATAGCTTCCTTGATGGATTTTCAGGTTACAACCAAGTAGCCATTGCCCCCGAAGATCAACATAAAACGGCCTTTGCCACAGAATGGGGAATCTTTGCATTTCGTGTGATGCCATTTGGGCTCACCAATGCACCTGCAACATTCCAAAGGCTCATGTGTCATGTCTTCAAGGAGTTCTTGCGGAAGAGCTTAGAAGTATATGTGGATGATTTATGTGCGCATTCCCAACAGAGAAGTTACCACATCCCTGAGCTCAGACAAATCTTCAACAAGTGTAGAGATTATCGAGTGTGTCTGAACCCAGAGAAGTGTGTATTCATGGTACGACAAGGTAAAATCTTAGGTCACATTGTTTCTAAGAATGGAATTTCAACAGATGAAGACAAGGTAAGAGCGATAGCAGAGTTGCCAAGACCAAGAAATGTTAAAGAGGTACAGGCCTTTATGGGCCATTGTGGATATTACCGTAGGTTTATCCACATGTATGCCATCATAGCTAAACCTCTTTACGGGTTGCTAACAAATTTTGAGTGGAACGAGGAATGCGAGAATTCCTTCAACGAGCTGAAAAGACGTTTGTGCACAGCACCAATATTGACTACTCCGGATTGGGGCAAACCCTTTCATGTCCATGTAGATGCCTCCAATCATGCAATAGGATGTGTGCTAGCACAACCAACAGGTGAAGGAAACCTAGATTTGCCAATAGCATATGCTAGTAGGCAATTAAATGCAGCTGAACGAAATTATACCACAACGGAGAGAGAAGGCTTAGGTATGGTATATGCCGTGAAGAAGTTTAGGCACTATCTATTGGCCAACAAGTTCAAGTTTTTCACTGATCATCAAGCTTTACTATATTTGGTCAATAAACCTTGCAATACAGGCCGCTTAGTAAGATGGTTCCTCTTACTAATGGAATACGACTTTGAAGTTGTTGTTAGGAAAGGTAGAACCCATCTTAGAGCAGACCATCTTTCTCGCATCACTTCAGGAGAGCTACCGCTAGGAGTGTCTGATGAATTGCCCGATGCGTATCTGTTCAATTTGGAAGTTGTTCCTAAATGGGCAAATAAGTTGGTGCCAGTCCTAACCTTCGGACCTGCAAATAAAAATGTGAAAACAAGCAAAGAAGAAATTGTAAAATCACAAAAGTATCAAATATTGGCCGGAAGTATGTACAAGCAAGATACCGAGGGCGTATTAGCTTGTTGTGTTGAGGACGACGAACATACTAGTTGGATGCAACAAGCCCATGAGGGACTTCTAGGAAATCACCACTCGAAACAACGAACATTGCAGAATCTAAAACGTTTAGGAGTGTATTGGCCTAGCATGGACAAGGAAATACAGGAGTGGATCCAAAATTGTCCAGTGTGCCAGAAGAGACCCCCAGTGGAGCATGCCACTCTTTATCATGTGTCATTAATCCCAGATTGGAGTGCTCCATTGGTTGAGTTCATGAGATCGAGAACATTACCCAATCAGGCCAGTCTAGCAAGAAAACGGAGCATGGAACAAGAGGCTCAAGACTATGCCTTAGTCGGAGACAACCTATATCGAAGAGGCAAGGATGGTTACCTAAGACTGTGCGTTCATGAATCAGACTATTTAAAAGTCTTAGAAACTGCACACAGCGGTGCTGCAGGTGGACACTTTGGGCCTGACAGAGTAATTAAGACCATTTTATTCTCAGGACTTTGGTGGCCCACTCTTCATATGGATGCACATACTTATGTGAAGAAATGTGACACATGCCAACGTGCACAATATCCGATAAGAAAAGACGAGATGCCTTTAAGGCCAATGATGGGAGGACGTGCATTTTCAAAGTGGGGTATAGACTTTGTTGGTCCTATTAACCCCCCAGCTAGAAACTCCCATGCAGAATACATTATTGTAGCCACAGATTACCTTACAAAGTGGGTGGAAGTAAAAGCCACGACCAAGAATGATGCTCAAACGACGGCTAAGTTCTTATTCGAAAACGTGTTCACTAGATATGGGTTACCAATAGAGTTGGTTAGTGATAGAGGTACGCACTTCTTGAATGAGGTCATTGAACATCTCCTTCAAGAATTCATGGTGATACACAAGAAGTCAGCCCCTTATCACCCACAAGCTAACGGACAGGCCGAGAGCACGAACAAGATCCTATGTAACGTATTGACGAAACTTGTAAATAATAAACGCTCTGATTGGGACAAACAACTTCATCATGCTGTTTGGGCATACCGAGTTGCCTACAAAACGGTCTTTGGACAGAATGCCGTGCTACCATTGGACTTCCTAATCCCAGCCTTGAAGGTAGCACAAGAGCATGAGTGGAATGGACATGAGTTGTCTTCCAGGATCTTTGATCTAGAACGCTTAGGTGAGACGAGGCTACGCGCAGCAGCAGGCATTTATGCTGCAAAGAAAAGGCAAAAGGCATACTTTGATGCCCATGTAAAGGACAAAGGATTGAAGGAAGGTGATCTAGTGCTGGTTTACACGCTAAAGCAACATGCCCGCAAATTGGAGAAACGAGGATATGGACCCATGATCATTAATAGACTCTCCACTAGCGATGCAGTGCAATTGGCCACTTTAGAAGGTGATATCCTACCAAACTATATTAGTGGATGCCGAGTCAAGTTATATCAGGAACCTCTTACAGAGGAAATGCTCACGAGACTCAACACTGCTAAGAAGCGAAAAGAAGAAGAGTTAAGGGTTAGAGAAGAAGCACAAGCAGAAGCTAGAGAGCGCATCAGAAGAAATAAGTTACGGCGGCTAGGCCTAGATGTCAACACAAAAGCTCCAAAATATCACATGGACATGTGCCAAAAATCGGGCATAACTACTTCTCGAATAACTGATCGACGGCCCTTTGTGACTATAGAGGTAGGACAAGGAAAGAGTGTAAGGACTGTGAGAGCATTGGTTGACTCAGGAGCAGCAACTAGTGTAGTTAGACTTTCATACTGCCAAGACTTGCATTTGGACATCAAGCCCATAGAAGCCTATCTCATAGGATTAGGAGGCGTGGAAACACCCTGTTTGGGCGAGGTGGAACTTCCCATCTACCTTCAAGATGTTCCAATAAAAGTCAAAATGCTAGTGTGTCATGATGAGGACCTCACAGAACCACTTGTCTTGGGTCAAGATTGGATTTACGACCATGCTGTCAACTTGAACCTAAGAAGTCAACTTCTTCAAATGTGGGTATATAATCAATGCATTACGTTAGAATTGGAGAATCACATGCCCACTGAAACTGACACCACACACTCTCTTTGTTCCTCTAAGGCTAATCTTCTTGAACAAGATGTTGTAGATGTCAAAAGCTCTATGATCCAGACGGACGCAAGCACGGAAGGACAGTCGCAAAGTCAAGATGAACCTTCTTCTTGTTTTTTAAAGAGCAAAGCATCCACAGGAGCTCAACCTCAGAAGCAAGCAAAACAGTGCAAGACAGCCAGTCTATCAAATAGACAAAGAGCCCTCAAGAAGAAAGAAGTGTTGGGCATAACACAGATCTGGGTAAAGAAAGGAGTGCAACCATCGACGTTGCCTCAAAGACTCCCACCCAACCAGATCGACCATGACAACAGAAGGACCAAGCACCTACGACAGGCTCAAACACGAGAAATCCAACTACTTTGGGTACCGAAACAATCGATGAAGGCCGACCACAATAAGGTACAAATTTGGGTGCCTAAAAAATTAGCTACAGCTCAACACGGGCGATTACAGATGTGGGTACCCAAGAAGCTCTTACATACGCAACGGCCTATGCTCCCCACCATGCAAAAGGTCTCAACAAAGAAGCCAAGGAAAACAAAGGATAAGAACAGAGCACAAAGACCCAAAGAAGATAAACTTAACCCTTCTACAAAAATAAGCAGGCACTCACCCAGGATATGGGTTTGGCAGCCAAAAGCACAAGCAACATCCACAGAACCAAGGGGCCAACCACACTGGATACCAAAGTTTGGACAGCATCCAAAGAAGAACTGGCCTGAGGTGATCTCTACAGGGCCTAATACTATTCGGAAATGGGTTCCCATTAGGAGGATTACATCATTTCGAGATCCAATCGACACCTCCAAACAAAGAATTCATCAAGTATACAAGTAACATCAAAAGCCTCGACCAGCAGCAACCATGTGCCTTTGGCATAACCAAGTGGTTTGCACCATTCAGGTCATGCATTTCCAAAGTATGCATCAATATAGGGCCACCTTACATGGCCGTGCATAGACACAATTGAGAAATCCCAGGCACATGAGACACAATTTTCACATGAAAAATATGTTATTGATACTAACCTCTTTCTTCTTGTTTGATTCCATTGTTCCAAAAAAAAAAAAAAAAAAAAAAAAAAAAGAGACTATGTGCTGGAAAGTGCTCATCAGCGAACTTCCAGCAAGGACATCCCTCAACAAAAAGGACAAGCCGACGATCAAACATCATGAGGGAACCACAACACGAAGAGATGAAGACCAACAGACCCTTCACCATGGTAAGACGTGTATGTTTCAACAACACTATAACCATGATAGATTAGGAAACCTCTTCGTCAGCATACCCTTGAGCACTTAGCTCAAGACCCAATCTCTTGCACCATACTTCTTGCCATGCATTTTCCAAGTACGCATATGTAGGGCCACATTACAAGGCCATGCACAAGGCACATATTTGGTTCAACCCATGCACTAATGCACTTACCCACCATTCATTATGGGTTACAAATACTTGGCATGAAAACTATGAAAAGACGACATCAAGATGACAACAACAAGAGCAAGGACGCCATCCACCACCGAGAGTTGCTCCCAATCAACATTGACCACATCCTTTGAGCAGCTAGCAGTTTTGGAAAACTCACAAATGCACCACCCAGATGGAATACAAGGCAGAAGTACGTACAAAGGGACTACAAACTGCAAGAGATAACAGTGGCAAAGTGAAGAACCAGACAAACAACCAGGATACATTGGGAAGAAGGATCGCCCCTGTTGGACGCAAAGGACGCTACCTCTCAACGTACTACATGGAACGACCAATACAACAAGGGTCTGTCAGGGACGACAGACTCAAGAGGGGGGGGAGTGTTGAAGCTTAAGGTCAAGTACAAAGCATGGAAGCGCATCAAGGAAGTGGACACACAGGAAGAAGGAGCAAGTAGGGAGCTCCAAGAAGCACATGTCAAATTTTCAGAAGAAATCCCTACAAAAATAGTGATTTTTATCACTAAAAACCATTGTAAATACCATTTTCCATTTTTGTAACTCCATTTTGTTCAAGCCGAGGAGTCCTCGAGCTTGAGGAGTATTAGATCTACCATCCTACCAATTTTCATGATTTTTAGACTCCGTTTGAGCCCCCAAATAAGCCCTGGAACCTATTTTTTAACTAGGCCGGACACTAGGTCTGGACAGGGCCAAAACCACTCAAAAACTATAAAAAGGACTGGAGAGCTCATTTTTGAGGTTAGCTTGTTGAAGATTTCAGTTTTGTAAGAGAGCTCTTTGGTAATCGAAGCTTTCCATTGTTCCACCCTTTACTCTTACCTTGTGCGCGTGTGTGTGTATGTGTGTGCATGCTTGTGTGCTTTCACTCACGCACTTGTGCCATCACTTGCTCGCGGTCTTCATACCGGTCCTCACGTCTCCACGGATTGACATTTATGAGGTGTATCTCCTCACGTTGGTACTCACCATTGTGCTAGAGTGACACAAGTGAATCTATATCTCCATTGCATGTTATTCCACTATAGACTCCATCTTTTTTTTAATTTTCCAGCAATTTGGGAGGCAGATCCTCTTCAAGCTTTGAACTATTTGCACATCTCCTCAACTACTTCTTGAATGTCCCCCCCTTTTTTTTTTTGAGAGTACAATGAATTGGAAAGACACACACACCCGACCTCGTAAGGTAGAGGCACCCATCTTAGGGAACACTGAGGCATCCAGCCCTAGGCGGGACTTGAACCTTGGCCATCTGCCTAGGAATACAAGGCACATCTACTAAACCACACCTGCTGAATAAAGTCCAACTTTTTGACTCTACAACAAGTATGTTTTTACTCCATCAAGTTATTGTAGGTGATGAGTACCTGGTACAGGTAGAAGGCAAGTTAGCAAAGGATTTGAAATAATCATCATCGGCCAACTCATATGCTTGGAGGAAGTCTTTCCAAGTTCTGAACCCTTCTCTAAAACATTAGTGCTGTTTGATAGATGGAGTGTAGTTATTCCATAAAGCAATCCATCCATGAGAGGGGCCTCCTCCATGGAAACATTTTACTTTTCCCTATAATTCACATAGTTAGGATTATAAGACATTTTCACTTTCATCCAAGCTGCCCAAAATCTGCAAGAAACAAGGCTAATTATAGGGAAAAAAGCCTAAGGAGAAACAATTCTCATGATCCATTTAACAACAAGAATCTCAAAAAAAAAAAACGGCTTAAACAAGTTATTGTTCTTGCAAGAAGGTTTCTCAGGTGAGTGATATTCTCAAGGCGGTCTGGAAAAAAGCAAACGAAGTTTATACATTCTTTGGTCATAAGATGAATTATCACCTTCTTCCCTTTGTAAGCTTGTTTATTATTATTGTTATTTTTTTTAAAGGCATGAAAGCTGAAAAAAGATTTCGGGATAGAAAGAACTTGAAATGATACTGCTTATTATGACTCATGATACGAAACCTCCCTCGCTCTCGTAATCTAATAGAAGCACTACGTTATTTTCGAAGGGGAAAAAGAAAACAGTGAAATGAGAAAAGCTAATTAGAGAACGTACCTTATTTTTCTCCAAGAAGGAGAAGTATCCAGCGCAGCAGCCAAGTGAGGTACCCAAAATGGTATGGTAGGGAAGACTTTGGACTAAAGTCGGCCCTCAACCTCACATACAAGAAAGATTGCAAAGTCAATGAGATGATGAGGGATTCGTTTCTTTTCTCTCGCCTTAGACAACAAAGGAATACGTAAGCATAAAAATGTAGAGGGAAACTTTCCAACTTGAAAGTGCGTACGAAGTGACCACAAGGGAACCGTTGTATATTCGAGTAGCTCAAAGCTTTGCAATCCTTCAACGCCGTAGACAAAAATATAGCCCTTCTCTACTACTTTATAGAATACCATCACTCCCACCTCCTCCAGTTCTTGTAACGCCGTGGTTTGTGGAGGAGTTCACTGCCTACGTACCTGACGAGCAATATCAACGTACCTGAGGGCCCATCATGAAGCTTTTTATTTTTTAAGAAAGCAGACATAAAAATTATATTAATGAGAAGTTGTTACAGATGTGCAAGAGGCAGGAGGTCATTCATGGAAAAACTATACATTCAGTGTGTCTGACATCCAAAGGACAGCATCAAACAAAGCATTACCGAAGGGAAAAAGACATTAAAAATCTGGCTTTCAAGTACATAAAAAGGAGTATAGTTTTCCACTTGTGAACTTGAGTAACTCTGGGAACATCACTAATAGTAAGATATCTAGGGGGGAAGCATCCCTCATAGACTTAATACAGTAATCAGAATTCCTAATCAACTCTTTCTTACACTGGAGTGAGGGAAATCTTCTTGACCAATGTTGTGAATTCTCTGATTTTTTATAATCCAAATGTGCAAAAGAATCTGGGACCTCCACATATGCCAAACGATGACATCCATCTTGCTAGAAACTCCAAGAAGCACCTCTTTGTATTCAAGATTTGTCAGACCTATAGTTTGACAATAGTTCTTAATCAAGTTCCAAAAGCTCTGAGCATGAGTGCAATTTAAAAACAGATGGGCAAGATCCTCCTCCTTGTCCCAAAAGAAACAGCTTCCACTATTGATATTATAGATTTTCGCTACGCTTCCAGTCCAAATTCCATTGTACATAATAAGTCATTGAAGAGTTGACTGATAGGCGTGGGGAAAGCCCAAGTAGCTATGAATATGTACCTCCACTGATTTGCAACACATGTACACAACATTTATTCATGAATCATCAGGTTTATTAATTCACGAAAATCATCAACATTGCACTAGCGCTTATAGCGTCCTTGGGTAGGACATGTATGAAGCTATGTCCACATGATGTGTATGAATTTGACAATACCTTATAGGGCGCACATGGGCCTCTCATCGCCAGAACTTTGGCCAAGGTATCTTAGCTGAGCTATATGGTGGCCCGAACAGAATGCCATCCTACTGATTTTCTCTGTTCGGGTGACCTAACGGATGATTTCGGTGACTTACAAGTCCAAAAATCTATTGTTTCACTTGTGAAAGTGAGCGCTATTATCTAGTAAGGGACGTATGTTTTACAATTTCTCAAATTGCATCCTCATATAGGTATTCATCATCTCTTTGTCTATGGAGGTAGCAAGATGAGCTTCAGTCTACACAATGCTAAGCGTTCGAGGAATTGCTCAGGGGCAACAAGATGTTGAAATTGCTCAAGTTGTTAGGATTTCTTCTCCATGAGCTGCTCGTCTCAGTCATTACTTTGCAACACCTTACTATAGTCTACTCAAGCACTCTCACCAAAACATCTTGATATTGATTTTGAAATCCATTCTTTTTACACCGATGTCTCTCAATCAATGAAGCATCTTGTTACTAGGATAAGGTTTGCAATATTTTCGCATGTCAAGATGTCATGACACATAGATGAACTTCTATTTAAGAATTTTATATGGAAAAAGCTCAATTAATAAGCATGAAATAAATGCTTTCTCGTGATAGAGTTCATTACACGTGCTCAACTAGAAGTCGTGCTCAACTAGAAGTCCAACTCCCTAGTTCATGAACATTGTTTGTTAAAGCAATTTTCTAAAGTGATTACTCTAGAAATTGTTTGTGATCTCCTTATCCTGAAATTTGTTTCTTACGATGCTCATTCTAGCATTCTGATTTCTCTTCCAATGATTGGCTAAACATTAGTAGATCAGATGGAGTTCTACAGAAGCACACAAGTAGCACAAGGAAGAAAAGAAGAATCTTGGTGAGCAACGCAATACAGAATGTATTACCAAGTGAATTTACAAAGATGTGTGATATGTTAGGGTTACAAGTGTATATATACAAGCAAGAGGGGGAACGTCGTGATGAGGGAAGAAGGTACTCTGGTGGTTCACACATTACTACCAAAATATATCATCAAATCTCCCTAGGAGTGATGTGGCGAACAAGGAGATGACACCCATGTATAAGGAAGTGCCAAGCTATGTGGAAAGAAATCAATCCAAAAACTTAGTAAGCCTAAACCTTTCAAAAAAGATTCGTACTTCTCCCTAGGGAGAGCCTTTGGGAAAAGGTCTCCAACATTATTGTTTATGAGCACATAAGCCAAATTGATCTCTCTGGAACAAAGTCTCTACTTGATATAATGATAATGCATCTCAATGTGCTCTATGCGAGCATGTAACACAAGGTTCCTCACAACTATGAATGTGTTATGATTATCAGTAAAGATGGTGGTGGCAAAGGATTGACCAACACCAAAATTGGACAAAAGGTGTTTGAGCCATGCACACTAAATAGTCACTATGAAAGCTATCCTATACTCAACCTCATAGCTAGAAGTGGCCATAGTATGTTGGTTCTTTCTCAACCAAGATATGCATGAGCTACCAAGTATGAAGCAAAAACTAATGGTGAACACACGAGTGTCATAGCAATCAGCCAGGTTTGAGTTAGAAAAATCATGTAAATCTAGCAATACAACAATCCAAGTAGCTGAGTACCACTCAAGAAGCAAAAGATGTGCTTAACTGCCTATCAATGCTTGACACTCGAGCAATGCATAAACTTTCTCATCTAAGAGAAAATAAAATAAATATCATTCAAAGTTATCCATAAGTAAATCAAGCATCTAATAGCTTGCTCATAGAGGACTACATTGAATTCATCTCTCACGTCATGAAGACTCAACTATAAACTTGGTAACATGGAATTGGAAATAGGTTTGCAATCACTAAGGCCAAAAGACTACAACAATGTGTGAATATATATATTTTTTGACACAAAGTTATCCCCCAATCAACTTGCATAAATTGAACGCCCAAATAATGATGCAAATGTCTCAAATCTAACATCTCAAAAGATGCATGAAAATGATCCTTAAATTCACCAATGTGCTTCTCATTAGGACCAGTAAGCAGAACAACAAATACAATAGTGATTGGAAGTGCATCATCTGCATGCTTAACATATAAGCTGCTATCAATTGGACTATTATCAAAACCGTGTGCTATGGAATATGCATATATCGTCTCATACCAAGCATGTGGTGCTTCCTTCAATCCAGACAATTCCTTCTAGAACCTCCACACTTTGTTTTCATGCCCTTTCTACAGAAAACCATGGGCATGAAATACATGCACTTATTCATGTAAATCACCATTCAAAAATTTTGTTTTAATTTCCAACTTATGTACATTCCAACCATGATGATTTGCAAGTGCACAAATGCTAGGAACATTGGTCATTTGGCATGTGGGAGAAAAGGTCTCATCAAAATTACTTCCCTTGTCTTGAGAATAGCCTTTGGCAACAAGCCTAGCCTTATATCTATCAATTGTTCCATCAAGCGTATGTTTCAACTTGCATACCAATTTGTTGTCAATCAACTTTTTACTTAGAGTCAAATCACATAAAAATCAAGTACCATTGTTCATAATAGTATCATATACAGATTGGATAACAACATCCAATTTTCTGAATTATGTGTTTTATCAAACAAAAGAGTCTCATTTTCACCACAAAGAATATAGACAACCACTCCATAACAATCTGATGCAAAGAAAGCAATATGAGATCTTCAATGAATATGATGAGAGAAAGTTGCATCTAATTTGGTATCCCTCAAAGTCTCAACCAATCATTCCATAATTTTTGCCTCTTCTATGTCACCTCTATTATTAACAAGTGAATCACGTAAATATACATAAAAAGGGGAATGATCAACATCACTATTTGAAACACGTAAAGGTTGAAAAATTGCCCCACTTGGATCGGCACTTTCCTATCCATTTGTTAAAAGTGGTAGGAAAGTGTCATACACATTCTTGGAACTCACTCCAGCCTCCGTGCTACATGAGAGTGAGGGATGAATTGCATCTTCCACTAAAACAATATCAAGGCTAACCAAAATGTGTTTAGTAAGTGGATGATATGATGATAGCCTTGGTTTCAAAATTTTACCAAATGAAAATGCATTTCATTCTTTTATCATCCTATTTTCTACATTGTTGTTTAGGCATCAATGCATATTCTGGTGTTATAAATTAAGTATATGATCTAAGTGTCCATCCAATTTAGACAGATCTGAATTTGGACATTGTTTTGTCACCTAATTCTTGGGTCAAGATTCTCAAGACTAGAATTAAGTAAAGGTTCTTATGTTTTCTAAGACAAGCAAGTAGCTTGGCCTAATGGTCAAGTCATATGGATGGCAAGAAGGAGGTCTTGGGCTCAAGTCCTATGAGAGATGTGGGAGAGTGATTTTTGGCAAGCACTCTAGATCCTTCTAGAAGCATCGGCTTGAGTTAACTGTAGTGAACTAGGACATTTGGTGAACATGTAGTTACATGGTCAACACTTGGAATCCATGTTCTAAAGATACCAATCCCTTGGACATATCTACATTTACAAGGGTATGTTTGGAGATGATTACACATTCATTTAATCCCTACTAGGGGGAAACTCTTTTACATTGGTACTAGAGCTAGAGGTTTTTCTTCTTCTCTAGTTAATTCAGAGGTCTTTATCTCCTTTGGTGTTATCCATGCATGGAGGGTGTAGCAAAAAAGTGATTGCCATGTAAATTCTCTTCTAGAAGAGGTTTTATTAAAAAAGGAAGAAGTTTTTAGGCACATGCTACAACCCAACCCTACCCACCAATGTCTTAAATGTGAACTTCACAAGCACCCACTTGTTCATGCTACCCACATATCTCAGGTCTCTGCTCATGGAAACTCTTCCTGCCCACCCGCACGATGAGTGAAGAGCCTTATTCTCTTTCATGAAGAGAGAGTAAATGCTCTCATTATATAGTCACCTTGGTGCCTGCCTATGCCCATATATAAGATAATACAGTTGCATCTAATTAAGCCCTCCTAGCTTGTGTGCACCTTTTTGCCTCTCCTCCATCTTTGTTGAGCATCATTCTTAAACACACAAGAACCTATGAAGCTTCCAAATTTGAGAGATTCAAAGAGCTTATCAAGTGAGGGTGGGGAATTATTGATGACAATATTCAAATTGACATCTTCGGCATCTGAGGTGTAGAAGTTAACCAAGGTAACCATGCTTAAAGGGGAGTTTCAATGTTAACTCTTAACTTTGCATAATTGTTCTCAAGTGCGCAATATCATTGAGTCTCTCTAATTCCTTTTAGAAGGAAGTTAGTTTCCTTTCCTCCATCGATCATAGAACTTTTGGTTTCACTTTGAACCCTTATTCAACTTCCCCAACCATCCTTTGGGAGAATTTACGAAGTTCAAAGTGCACAAAGGAGGCAATTTTCTACTTCAAGTGAAGGACAAATCGCCTTCAATGATCTCAACAATGCTTCCACTAAGTTCCAAAGAGGTTTTTTATCACAAGAGCTAGAGTATCAAACTCCATCAACTACTAGAGCTTTTCAACCAAGTGAAGGACGGATATTGAAGCTTACCACATCATAATTCTAGCATTCTCAAGTATGTCTTGAGAGTGCTAGAATTATCAAGTTACATTTAGGAATTATCTCTTGTGGATTTTAAGCATCACTCTTTATTTTTGTATGCACCACTTGATCCCAAGAAATTTCAAAATGTTAAGTATGGTTTATGTGTAGGTCTACGAGCCACACGATGACAACAGGTAGTACCAGCATGTACATTTTTTCTTCAGTACCGTAATCACCTATTTCATCATGCATCCTTAGGCCACTAGTAGTATCATGTGCATCATCATGAGACATTTCAATTTCAAGTCATGTGCATGATGCATTGGAGGTAACAACTATGGATGTAGTTATAAACATTGAGGGTACCATGACACAAAAGGATAAAATCAACACCGCTTCTACTCAGGGGCAAGGATGAGAAGTTGGGATCTTGAAATTAGAGTAGGGATTTGGACATTTTTCCAGTTTCAAAGAAGAAGTCGAAGAACTTTTTCAATCTTTTGATGGAGTTCAACTTTAGCTTAGGTCCGGTTTGGAATTAATTGAGGAGTTCCAATATGTAGGTAGGGCTTCTATAGGTAGCCACAATGATACTATTGGGACTATGCCAATGTCTCTCTTGATGGAAAAGGATATATCCATTTCCCAGGTAGATCTCTTCACCTTGACTAGTAATATGATTTGTCTTAGTTTGATGACTCCTAACATTCCTTTATCTTCCAAGACATCAAGACTAGCAATAGGTGCAATTCGTCCCTTAGATCTTTCCTTAAGATCATAACAAGGACGATGTTCTAACATTCTTGGAGTTAAGTGGCAAGATTTCCACCAAATCAAGAATAATCATGAACTTGTTAGGATGGAAGAAGTGCGTATTCCATTAGGCCCAAAGGACTATATGTGATGGATAATTCTATTTTAGACTCATAAAAGACCCTCAACTTGCGCTGAGTTCACTCGTCTCTTCAAAAAGCAGTTTCTCCCCAACAATGAGGAACACAATTGGGAGGCTTGAGATAGAGTCAAATAGAAAGGAAGGTCATTGTCAATTTATATTTCAAAATATATCAAGAAATTATTTTGAACTTAAAAATCCTTGAAGATTTTCATTAGCATCATGGTTTTCTGGAAGACTAAACAAAAATCCCTGCAATGAGGTAAAACGTCATCCACCCAAGTTGCTTGATGAAGTGATAAATATTGCACAAATTTATGAAGATAATTCTCACATTGATGTGTTGAAAGATAGTGGTAATTCCTAATGAATTTCCACTAAACCCAAGGGCAAAGGATCAAAATCAATAGAAAAAATTACTAAAAAACCTTGTGTTCTTAGAAACGTGTTTTCTCTAGTAAATTTTGATAAAAGACAAAAAGAGACTTAATTTTTCAAGTGCTTAAAACCTCAATATCGTAGTAGGGCACCCCTAGTTCAAAGATATCAAAAGGCCACTTTGACTAACAAAGGGAAGGGAGAAAAAAATTCACTTGATATAGACTTTAAAATGGCCAAAAAGGGTTGTTTGCTAATGGCAAATTAAAAAAATGATTAAATAGGGTCTTTCCATGTTGGTAGAAAAATAACATTCTTGTCTGTTTATCCTATAAAGAAAGGCTTCTTTTAAGTAGATAAACTCTAAAAGTTCACCTAAGGGGATGCGATTTCTTGTATTTATTGTAAACTTTTTTGTTTTCATGCAAACATGGATATTTTTGCACACCACACAATGCAAAACTATAATTTTTCAAGAGAAAAAAGATTTTTGAAGATATGAAATATTTTTGGTTTCATAAAATTCTATGATTTTCTGGTCATACTTGATACATCAATTCAAAAGTTTGTGAGTCTTGGCTTTCCACATGTACATCAAAATTTTTTGGCTATAAATACTCGTGAAGTTTGTGAGTCTTGGTTTTTTGCTTTGAACATTATCTATTATTTATTGAGTGTTTGAATGGCTTCTACTTCTTATCATCCTTCCAATCATGTAACCTCATGTCAGGTTTATAGTGCAAGAGAGGATTCCTTATGCAAACCACTTTTCGCATAGATAGATGATTGGGTAACAATGCTTCTTAGTTGCAGAAGTGCCCATAAAGTGAAAAAAGCTAATAGAGATGACATAAAAAATCATTAGAAAGATTGTATTCTCGGTTTCAAATTAATTAGACTTGGATAGCTTGCAAGAGTTCAACATATGTACAGTGCTAAGTTCAATGCTAAGGATCTTGTGCTAACAATCATTTGCATTTCCCATCATACTGTAAGTAAAGTTTAACAATGCTCTTTTAGTTATTTTAAGTTTTTTTTTGTTTTACAAGATATCAAAATATCTATTTTTGCATTGTAGATATTTTTCCTTCCAATGCTCAAGAATGGAAACCTGTTGAATGTTTAACAGGAACATTCAAAGTTGTTCATCACGTCTATGCAAAAGTAATGTATATAGATGAATCAATTACATTTCTTCATAACGTTCAATTAATTTTTCTATTTTGCAAAATATCAGGTACCATCAAGGAGGAATGCACATGGAAATCTTGTAGATCTGCTTGCTCCTTGCATCTCATCATTAGATTGGGAGTCTCCTGATCAATGGACAATTTTAAGTTTTCTCTACAAGGTGAGATGACATTCAAAGGGCAATACCATCAGCCAAATTTCTCAAAGGATTCATATTCAATGGTTCTTTAATCTTCACATTTCTCTAGCATGTTTTAAAAACATGTCATTACAGAAAACAAAAGCAATGTGGTTGAATAGGAGAGTTTCAATTTCAGAGATTGATGATATTTTAGGTAGTGAATGGGATAGCAAAGAAGTTCAAAAACTTGGTAACATCATTTTAAAGTTAGTCCCAATTCTCTTTCAATTTCATATCAAACATCTCGACACTTATATGACTACAAAAGGTGGAAAAAAAATATTGGAGACTCGATACCCTTGGATTTAGAAGAGTGATCAACTTCCACGTAAAGTGATCAACTTCCAACCTTTGAGAATGTAACAATCACTCTTGCCCCTTTTTATTACACCAAAAATTATAATATTTCATTTGGAAGAAAACACAAACATTGAGTGCTAAATATTTTTTCACTTATTTTTTTATGTATTCAATGATTGAACTTGTTGATATATTTAGGTAGTGATATGTGTGAACACACTAAGACCGTCGAGGCACTTTTCTCCCTCTTTAGGAGATTTTTTTTTCCTGGCTTCTACATACACCTATAACCCTAACAGGTCACTTATTTTTGTACATTCTCTTGGTAATACATTTAGTATTGTGTATTGTGCTCCAAGCTTCTTCTTCTTCCTTGTGTTGTTTGCATGCTTTTGCAAACCTCAAACTCCAACAATTGGTATTAGAGGAGGTCAGTGCTTCATCTAGGGTGTCATCAACACCCCTTTGATCATAGTCTCAGAATCGCACAAAAAATGATGATCATACTCAGAGTGATTAGGAGTCCAAAACAGCTTTGTTGTGTGGTGTCGAAATCGCGATCTGAGCTCGTTTCGACCTCTGAACACACTATCACAATGCTTGTGTAGGCAATTTTGTCTTTTTGTGCGAAAGATACATACAGGCTTTGGCCCCCCAATATAAGCACCTCAAAGACCACTATAGGTTTAGCAAAATTTGACATGGTAGTTATGTTCAACCTTTTGAGATACAATCATTTCTTTTGCATCAGGGTATTTTAATCAGTAGCCATGGTTGAAAGCAATGATTTATTCCATATATTGGCTATTGAGGATAATTTGGATGGTACCAATTACCGATTATGGGTTTATATGATGCATCATGTATTAGTTGCAAAAGGAATGTGGAAAATTATGCAGGGTATTGAAAAACATCCTATTACACTTGCAATTACAATTACTGAAGGTGATGCAGATGTCATTAAAGATGGTGATTTTGTTCAGGTTCCTGTTGATGTCGCGGTTCCTACTAGACCTACTTTAGAGAAACTTTGTTGGGATGGTAGAGATGCTCATGCATATGCATTGATAGCCTTCTCTATCAAACGTGCAATTATTCAATGGAGCTCTTCTACTAGTAATCACAAATCTACTAACTCTGCACAATCAAAGAAGGGTGATAGAGACAAAAAGAAAACAAAAAAGCAAAACTTGTTTTGCAAATAATATAAAGGAAAATAATCATTTCTTGAAGAGTAGTGCAAAATTGGCTGTAAAAAAGGCAAAGAAGAAAGAGGCTGGAATGGTTGTTCTAGAGGCCTCTACATCCAAAATAGAGTTTCCAATTTTGTGTAGAATGAAGAATGGGCATTTACCATTGTTTGCAATTATGACCCATCTTCTCATGAACAGTGTGTGTATGTTGTAGACTCAAATGTTTGGTACTTTGATAGTGGTGCAACCAAACATATTGCCTTGTAGCGTAGTTTCTTCACCTCACTTGAACCTGCCCCTACAGGGAATACTGTCACATGCACCAACAACTTCTCTTATCCTATCATGGGAGTTGATAAGATATTTCTTACTACTATTGATGGTAGTTATTTTACATTTTCAGATGCTTTATTTGTGCGAGGGATCAAGAAAAGTTTGTTATAAGCTAAGATCAGCTTGGTTGTGAAATTTTTTGATGTTAGATGTATAGTTCATGATCTCTCAAATGGCGACATCATTATTGGATTTGGCATTTTATGTCATGATTTGTATAAGCTCATAGATTATGCAAAATCTATGAATGAATCAGCTTGTGTAGTTCAAAATTCTCACGCTATGTTAGATGCAAAGCTTTGACATGCACACTTTGGTCATTTGAATTTTTTTAGTTTGCTATGCATGCAAAAATGTGAAATGGTGTCCTCTCTATCCAAACTTGAGGCACCTAGTAAACATGTATATGAAGGCTGTATTTTGGGCATAATGTAGTGTTCCTCTTCCCCAAAAGATGGTTCAATTTGAGCTACTCAAAAATTGCAGCTTGTTCAGAGTGATGTTTATGGTTCTATGCAGACAACTTCTTTTGGGAGCTACCTTTACATCATGACTTTCATTGATGATTTTTCCAGGCATGCATGGGTGTATCCACTGAAAGAAAAGTCTGAAGTGTTTATGCACTTCAAATAGTTTTTGGTTTTGGCTAAAAATCTATGAGCATGTAAAATGGGCACCCTCTATTTTGATCAAGGGGAGGAATATTTGTCTTCTGACTTTAATGCATTTCTGGCTGAATGTGGGATAAAAAATCAATGTATAGTTTCATATACACCTCAACAAAATGGAGTTGTTGAAAGGAAGAACAGGTAGCATATGTACTTAATAGGTGTCCCACTAAAGCATTGTAGTCTATCACTCCGTATGAGTCTTGGCATGGTCAGAATCCATCTGTTGCTCACCTACGTGTCTTTGGTTGTTTGGCATATGCATTAGTGCATGAACAACAACATAGGAAATTGGATGATGAAGTAGTGAAATGTATTTTTGTTGGGTATAGTTCTGAAAGCAAAGGCTATCATCTATATCATCCACAGACTAGACGCATTTTGGTTAGTCATGATGTTGTGTTTGTGGAAGATGTTATTTAGCGAATACTTTTATGTACTAAAGAGAAATCAATTAGCTCCAAAGACATGCATGACACTCTGCTGCCTCTTTTTATAGGTGGATAGTCTATTGCTTGACCAAATGAGCAATTTCTCAACCATTATAGGTTTCATATGATGATGTAGAACATTCCATTTCTGATGCAGATTTACATGATGCACTTATTGATGAGAGAAATGATATAGATGGTGCAAAAATTATGCCTAAATGGCTAGTGCAAACTTTGCGAGATAGCAAATTAGATGCATCTCTATCATATCATTCTCGTTGAAGATCTCATAGTGCTTCT
>CM035429.1:11283017-11288017 GCA_020310875.1 Ceratopteris richardii
TGACCTGAATTTCAGAGTCTAATTGTAAACAGGCTAGGAGAATTGTGTGTAGGAACATTCATATGTGATGAATGTTCACAGTTCTCTGAAACAGGCGCAAATTTTGAGTCCAAAGAAATGAGTAGTGCTCAGTGTAAAGTTTTACACATATGATAGCTCAAAATCTAAGTTGAGAGATAAGCTATCTACAGCCAAAAGGATTTGGTAAAACGGGTTCGAGATTGTGAGAACCAAAGTTAAGAAGTTAGGAGTGTCAAATCGACTTCTCAGAAGTGGAGATTTGGACATAGGTAACTTGTGAAGTTGATTTCTCAAGTTTTACTAAACCTTTTGAAGAACTTTAACTTGGAGGAGGTGCGCAACTTCTAGGCGACACTTCATACAAAATTTCATAGAAAACTTTACATGTTTGATAGGTCAATGAGAAGAAATTGTGCAGCAGACTTTCTGTGTTTTATCTTCTTCACAGAATTTTTCAACTTTTGATAATTTGGAGGTTGGACTTCTAATTTGGTGAAAGTTTTGACTTACTCTTGATATAGAGGTGTTCTAAAGTCAAGAGTAGGTTGTTCTTTTGGAGATTAACACTCTCCATCAGTGGTATCAGAGCAGGAGACATCAAATCAAGGAAAGGAGGATCCCGATTTCTACAGATTCAAGAAATTCAACAATTGAAGAACTAAAAGGTGAAAAGTTTGAAGGCAAAGCTTGAGGAGGAGACCATACGACATCAAGAAGGACAAAAGGAGTCTAATTCGAAGTAAAGGTACATATATTGTTCATAAAGCTTGAAGATTTCAATACACAGGTGGACACAAAATGGGAGATTCTCTTCAGATAGAGAAATTGGATAGGGAAAACTATCCTGCATGGTCAATGAGGATGGAAGCTCATCTTATGAGCAAAGATTTAATAGCCTACATCAGAGGAGAAGAAGAGAAGCCACAGTTCAGAGATCCTAGTGTTCCAACTAGGGAAGAGTTAGCAGATTTGAAAAATTGGATGAAGAAAGATGCTCAAGCTAGGAGCATTATATATATGGCAGTCAATGATTACTTGTTACCTCACATTCGAGGTCTTGAAAGTGCAACTGATATTTGGAATGCTTTGGAGGAGCATTTCCAGAATACTAGAAAGTCAAGGAAGGCATCCTTATGGGCAGAATTTACAACCTTCAAGAAGAAGGCCTCTCAATCTATTTCAGACTATGTAACAAGGATGAAAGACATTGCAGATGCATTAGGAGCTGTTGATGAAGACATTGAGGAGGATAAATTGGTAAGGCAAATCCTTACAGGTTTGAGAGGTGATGACAAATGGAAGCCATTCATTTTGTCTACAGAGTTATCACTTGATCATTTCACTCTTGATTTAAATCAGTTGCTAGGTCATATGCTAACATTTGAGCAGGATGTTAAAGGAGATGGTGACAAGAGTGCAGGTCATGCAATGTACTCAAAGGACAAGAAGAAGAATAGCAAAGGAATGCAACAAGCAGGTGAAGATGAAGGTACAACTAGTCAAGCCAACTTCCTAAGAGGAAGAGGAGGTGGCAAAGGAAGAGGAAGAGGCAGGAACAACAAAGATGGAGGCAAAGCTTGCTGGATTTGTGGTAAGACAAATCACTTAGCTAATGATTGTTGGCATAATAATCAGAGTAATGATGGATATAATCAGAACTATAATTCAAGAGGAAGAGGAGGTAGAAATCAAAGAGGTAATTTCAGAGGCAGAGGTGGTAGGAGTTACTTTGGAAGAAATGCAGGTAGAGGATTCCAAAGTCAACAATATAACAACACCTACTACAATTATGCTTCAGATCAAAAGGAGGATTCAACATTGATAATGAATGCAACTTGTGAAAGCTAGAGTGAAGATCAGAGAGTCTTCTATATTGATTCAGGGTGTAGCAATCATCTAAGTGGTAATATAGCTTTGATGACTGATTTGGAGAATAAGGTTTTTAATCATGTTGTTCAAACAGGTGACAACACAAAGCACAATGTGAAGTCAATTGGATCAGTGAAGGCCAAGGATGGTAGTACCTTATTGAGTAAGGTCTTGTATGTTCCTGCAATTCCTAAGAATTTGATAAGTGTAGGACAAATTGTTGAAAAGGGATATGAAGTAAGGTTCACTAATGATGGAGTATATGTGGAAGACCCTAGCCAAGGGTATAAACAGATTGTTTCAGGGAAGAAAGAAGGAAGATTATTTACATTGAAGATTCAAGGCAATATTGGTCATGCTATGTTCACATATGGAGGACATAAGATCTCTGAGTTAGATCTTTGGCACAAGAGGCTTGGGCATTTCAATGAAAGAGGTATTAAAGACATGATTAACAATGGTTCAGTGCTTGGATTGCCTAATGTTGCAGGTCAACATATGACATACAGATGTGAGGCATGTCAATTAGGTAAGGCTCATAAGCTTTCCTACTATAAGCATGGTTTTATGTATTCAGAGAAGCTTGAATTGGTACACACAGATGTGTGGGGACCATCAAAGGATTTCAGTATAAATGGGTCAAGGTATTATGTGATTTATGTTGATGATGCCACTAGATGGATCACTATCTATGTGATCAAAGATAAGTCAGAAGTGTTTAATACATTCAAACACTATCATGCATATGCAGAAAGAATTACAGGACATAAGTTGAAGAGACTAAGGTCAGATGGAGGGGGAGAGTATTTTTCTAATGAGTTCAGTGATTACTTGTGGAATGCAGGTATAAAAAGGGAAGTTACTTGCAGGTACCCTCCTCAACAAAATGGTGTAGCAGAAAGGAGAAATAGAACACTTGTTGAGTTTGCAAGATCCATGATGAAGGAGAAAAATTGCCCTAATTATTTGTGGGCTGAGGCTGTAAATACAGCTACTTATTTGGTCGATAGGTTACCATGTAAAGCCTTGCAGGGTATGACACCATATGAGGCTTGGTGGGGTAAGAGACCTACCTTGGATCATTGCAGAGTTTTTGGATGTGTG
The DNA here is from genome assembly GCA_020310875.1 of Ceratopteris richardii. Classification (NCBI taxonomy): domain Eukaryota; kingdom Viridiplantae; phylum Streptophyta; class Polypodiopsida; order Polypodiales; family Pteridaceae; genus Ceratopteris; species Ceratopteris richardii. The sequence continues at coordinate 11,286,012 of CM035429.1, forward strand.
GCATATGCATATGTGCCATCACAATTAAGGCACAAGTTGGAGCCTAAAGCTGAAAAATATGTTTTCATTGGTTATGATGATAAGCAGATGGGCTATAGATTGTGGAGTCCATCTACAAAACAATTCATGGTTTCTAAAGATGTTACATTTGATGAGCAAAGTACTTGGTATGCAGGTACAGTCAATATCAATACAGGTGATGAAGAAGAAGTGAGCCAAAGGAAAGGTAAATCAAAGGTTCAAATATTTGATGAACAAGAGAATAATGAAGTGTAGGTTGAAGTGGAAGAAACACCAAGATTTGATCCTGAATATGAAGAACCAGAAACCTCAAGAAGTGGAGAGCTTAGGAGGTCTACAAGGAACAAATGGCAACCTACAAGGTATAGCTATGATACTTCATTTTTGCCACAAAAGATTATGCTTATATGATGAAAACAGATGAAGACCCTTCTACATATGAAGAGGCAAAAGGTAAGGAAAAATGGGAGAAAGCTATGCAGGAAGAATTTGATGCACTATTGGAGAATCAAACATGGGATTTGGTTCCAAAACCAAATAGTCAGAAAATTATTGGATGCAAGTGGGTTTACAAGACCAAGAGGTTTGCAGATGGAAGTGTGTCTAGATATAAAGCTAGACTTGTTGTCAAAGGGTTTGCTCAAACATATGGTATTGACTATGATGAGACTTATAGTCCTGTGGCAAAGATGACAACCATCAGGACACTTATAGCTATTGCTGCATGTAAAGGTTGGAAGTTATGTCAACTTGATGTGAAAAATGCTTTTTTGAATGGTTATATTTCAGATGATGTGTTCATGGAGCAACCTCAAGGGTTCAGAGATAAAAGGTATCCAGATCATGTGTGCAAGCTCAAGAGAGCTTTGTATGGCTTGAAGCAGGCCCCAAGGGCATGGAATTATAGACTTGTAAAGTTCTTGAAAGAACTTGGATTTCAGGTGTCTAAAGCAGATAGTAGCTTGCTTGTCAAAGCAAGTGATAATGGTTTCATATACATGTGCATATATGTTGATGATATAATCCTTACAGGTACAGATGAAGAAGGAATACAAAGACTCAAGAAACAAATGGAAAAGGAGTTCAAAATAAGTGACTTGGGAGACTAGTCATACTTCTTGGGCATGGAGATCACATATACTCAACGTGGAGTATTTGTGACCCAAGAAAGGTATTTGAAGAACTTGTTAATCAAGTTTAAAATGGATGATTGCAGGGTAGCAACTACACCAATGGAGGTGAATCATAAATTGAGTAAGTTTGGAGGTGAAGAATTCAAGGACATGAGACAATATCAGAGTTTGGTTGGTAGTCTTATCTATGCTACTTTAACTAGACCTGATTTATCATATGCAGTAGGGGTTTTGTCTCAATTCATGCATTGCCCAAGGAAAGAACATTGGATTGCAGGTCAAAGAGTGTTGAGGTACATTAAGGGTACACTCAATGAAGGTTTGTATTATGGGTTCACCTCAGATACAAATATCAAAATTTATAGTGATGCAGATTGGGCAGGTAATCCAGATGATAGAAGATCAACTTTTGGATACATGTGTTATGTGGGAGATAAACTTATCTCATGGTGTTCCAAGAAGCAACATACAGTTGCTTTGTCTTCTACAGAAGCAGAGTACAAAGGCATGGTTGAAGCTGCAAAGGAAGTGATTTGGCTCAAGACTTTGATGAAGATTTTTGACATTGTGCATGGGGTACCAATTATATATGGAGATAACATGAGTTCATTGTATTTAGCTGCTAATCCTGTTTTTCATGCCAGGACCAAACACATTGAGATACAGTATCACTTTCTAAGAGAGAAGGTGATGGATAAGGAGATTGAAGTCATACATACTTCAACTAAAGATCAGATAGCTGATATGCTTACAAAGAGCTTGGATGGACCAAAGCTATAGAAGTTTAAAGACATGGCAGGTATAAAGAAGAAAAGAGAAACCTCAATTGATGATTGAGGGGGAGCTGTTGGT
>CM035429.1:11293017-11295517 GCA_020310875.1 Ceratopteris richardii
GATGCTTGAAATCCAAGATCATTCAAGAATTTTACAAGCCTATAATTCCAAGACCTTGGGGCTTGCTTCAACCCATACAAAGCTCTCTTGAGCTTACATACATAATTTGGACTCACTTGATCTTTGAACCCATCTGGTTGCTCCATGTAGACTTCATCTGAAATGTAACCATTCAAGAAAGCATTTTTAACATCTAATTGAGACAACTTCCAACCTTTACAAGCAGCAATTGCAATGAGTGTCCTGATGGTTGTCATCTTTGCCACAGGACTATAAGTCTCATCATAGTCCACTCCATATGTCTGTGCATACCCTTTCACAACAAGTCTAGCTTTGTACCTAGACACACTTCCATATGCAAATCTCTTTGTTTTGTAAACCCACTTACATCCAATAATCTTCTGACTATTAGGTTTAGGAACCAAATCCCATGTTTGATTCTCTATCAATGCATCATACTCCTCTTGCATAGCATCTTCCCAATTCTTCTTCCCTTTGGCCTCTTCATATGTAGAAGGGTCTTCATCTGCTTTTACCAAATAAGCATAATCTTTAGTAGTTAAGAATGAAGTGTCATAGCTATACCTTGTAGGTTGCCATTTGTGCCTAGATGATCTCCTAACTTCTGCACTTCTTGAGGTCTCTGGTTCATCACATTCTGGATCAAACCTTGGCCTCTCTTCAACTTCAATCTGCACTTCATTACTCTCACTTTCATCAAGTAATTGAATCTTTGCTTTACCTTTCCTTTGTTCCACTACTTCTTCATCATCTGCATGTACATTATATTTACCTGCATACCAAGTACCTTGCTCATCAAATGTAACATCCTTGGATACAATAAATTGCTTTGTGGATGGACTCCACAACCTGTATCCCATTTGCTTATCATCATAACCAATGAATACATACTTCTCTGCCTTAGGCTCCAACTTATGCCTCAATTGAGATGGCACATATGCATATGCCAAGCATCCAAATATTCTGCAATGATCCAAGGTAGGTTTCTTACCCCACCAAGCTTCATATGGTGTCATACCCTGCAAAGCTTTACAAGGCAATCTATTAACCAAATATGTAGCTGTATTAACAGCCTCAGCCCACAAATAATTTGGGCAATTCTTCTCTTTCATCATGGACCTTGCAAACTCAACAAGAGTCCTATTTCTTCTTTCTGCTACCCCATTTTGTTGAGGAGAATACCTGCAAGTAACTTCTCTCTTTATACCTGCATTCCACAAATAATCATTGAACTCATTTGAAAAATACTCTCCCCCTCCATCTGACCTTAGTCTCTTCAATTTTTGACCTGTAATCCTTTCTGCATATGCATGATAGTGTTTAAATGTATTAAACACTTCTGACTTTTCTTTAATCACATAAATTGTGATCCACCTAGTAGCATCATCAACATATATGACATAATATCTTGAACCATTTATACTAAAGTCCTTTGAAGGACCCCACACATCTGTATGCACCAATTCAAGTCTTTCTGAATACATAAATCCATGCTTGGAATAGGATTGCTTATGAGCCTTACCTAATTGACATGCCTCACATCTGTATGTCATGTGTTGACCTGCAATGTTAGGCATTCCAAGCACTGAATCATTGTTAATCATTTCTTTGATACCTCTTTCATTAAAGTGTCCAAGTCTTTTGTGCCAAAGATCCAATTCTGACACCTTCTGCTCTCCATATGTGAACATAGCATGTCCAACATTTCCTTGTACCTTCAATGTGAAAAGCCTTCCTTCTTTCTTTCCTGCAATAACTTGTTTATACCCTTGACTAGGGTCTTCCACATAAACTCCATCATTGGTGAACCTTACCTCATATCCTTTTTCCACAATTTGACCTACACTGATCAAATTCTTTGGAATTGTGGGAACATAAAGTACCTTACTCAGAAGAGTGCTCCCATCCTTAGCTTTGACTGAACCAATTGACTTTACCTTCTGCTTTGTATTATCACCTGTTTGTACTGTATGATTAATTGCATTATGATCTAGGTCAGTCATCAAAGCAATATTTCCACTCAAATGATTACTACATCCTGAATCAATATAAAACACTCTCATGTCCTCATGTGAAGTTTCACATGTATTCATAATGAGAGTCGAGTCCTCCTTTTGATCTGATGCATAGTTGTAGTAGGTGTTATTATAGGATTGACTTTGGAAGTTTCTTCCACCACCTCTTCCAAAAGAATTCCTACCACCTCTACCACTGAAGTTTCCTCTCTGAAATCTACCACCTCTTGCTCTTTGATTAAAGTTCTGATAATTACCATTGTTTTGATTATTGTGCCAACAATCATGAGATAGATGATTGGTCTTACCACATATCCAACAAGCTCTTGCATTATCTTTGTTGTTTCTGCCTCTTCCTCTACTTCTGCCATTTCCTCTTCCTCTTATGAAGTTTGCTTGGTTTGAAGTACCTTCTTCTTCACCTGATTGTTGCTTTCCTTTGTTGGCTTTCTTCTTGTCTTTAG
>CM035429.1:11300517-11303017 GCA_020310875.1 Ceratopteris richardii
TTTATACCTGCCATTTCTTTGAATCTGCTTATCTTTGTTCCATCCAAGCTCTTTGTCAAAATATCTGCAATCTGATCTTTTGTCGGAGTGTATATTATTTCTATCTCCTTTTCCATTACCTTTTCCCTCAGGAAATGATACTGAATTTCTATATGCTTTGTTCTTGCATGAAATACTGGATTTGCTGCAAGATACAACGAGCTCATATTGTCTCCATGTATGATAGGTATACCTTGATCAATACCCATGCTTTTGAACAAGGTCTGCATCCATATCACTTCTTTTGCTGCTTCTACTAGTCCTTTATATTCTGCTTCTGTTGACGATAAAGCCACTGTGTGTTGTTTCTTCGAACACCAGCTTACTAGCTTATCTCCTAGGTATATCATATACCCATGTGTTGATCTTCTGTCATCTTGACATCCTGCCCAGTCTAAGTCACTGAATGCTCTCAGTTGTATATCTGATGTAAAAGGATAGTATAATCCTTCTTTTATAGTTCTTTTGATATATCTAAGAACTCTTTGTCTTGCAACCCAATGTTGATCTTTTGGACAATGCATGAACTATGAGAGAACTCCCACTGCATAGCTAAGATCCGGTCGTGTTAGTGTAGCGTAGATTAAGCTTCCCACTAACGACTGATATTTCCTCATATCTTTAAACTCTGCACCACTGTATTTGCTGAGTTTATGATTTGCTTCAAGCGGTGTTGAAGCTTCTCTGCAATTCTCCATATTAAACTTCTTCAGTAAGTTTAGGAGATACCTTTCTTGCGTAACATATACACCATGATCTGTGTATGTGATTTCCATTCCAAGAAAGTATGCTAACTTTCCCAGATCACTAATCTGAAACTCCTTTTCAAGTAATCTCTTTACTTCTTTAATTCCTTCATCTGAGGTACCTGTGATTATAATGTCATCTACATAAATGCAAATGTAGATCATACCTTCTTCTGTTCTCTTGATGAGTAGACTTGCATCTGCTTTCGAACTTTGGTATCCAAGTTCATTAAGATATTTCACAAGCCTGTAATTCCAAGCTCTTGGATCTTGCTTCAATCCGTAAAGTGCTTTTCTTAATCTGCAAACAAAATTTGGGTATCTGGAACTTACAAACCCTTCCGGTTGTTCCATGTAGACTTCATCTGATATGTATCCATTCAGAAATGCGTTCTTTATATCTAGCTGACTTAGCTTCCATCCTTTTGATGCTGCTATAGCAATCACTATCCTTATGGTTGACATCTTTGCCACCGGACTAAATGTCTCGTCATAATCTATGCCATGCATCTGAGCATAGCCCTTGATAACCAGTCTAGCTTTGTGTCTGGCTATCCTTCCATCTGCAAGTTTCTTAACTTTGAAAACCCATTTATTTCCGATTAGTTTCTTACCATTTGGTTTCGGAACAAGTTCCCATGTCTTGTTCTCCTCTAGTGCGCTAAACTCTTCTTCCATTGCTTCTTCCCATTGCTTCTTCCCATTGCTTCTTCCCATTGCTTCTTACCTTTAGCTTCATCATAGTTCTGAGGTTCTTCATCATATTTGACCATATATGCATAATTTTTCTGAGTTATGTACGAAGTATCATAAGAATACCTTTCTGGTTGTCTTCTATTCCTGTTTGACCTTCTTGGTTCAAACTCTTCATGTGTATCTGAATACACGTCTTCATCAAATCCCTGTTCATCTCCGTTTCTCATACCTGATCCGATCCTGGACGTACTTGCCTGCATATAGTCTTCATCTCTATTCACCTGCACAATTGATTTCCCTTTCTCTCTCCTTCTTACCTCTTCTTCAAATTCTTCCGTTGTATGACTTTGATCTGTATACCAGCTCTTCTGTTCATCAAATGTAACATCTTTGGAAATAGTAAAATGTTTTGTTAGAGGACTCCATAACCTGTAGCCCATCTGCTTTTCATCATATCCAACGACCCCATATTTCTCTGCTTTTGGTTTGAGCTTATGTCTAAGTTGTGATGGTACATAAGCATAAGCTACTGATCCAAACACTTTGCAATGATCAAGTGTTGGCTTCTTTCCCCACCAGGCTTCATATGGGGTCATTCTATCTAATGCCGTACATGGTAATCTGTTTACCAAGTATGTAGCTGTATTTACGGCTTCAGCCCAAAGATAGTTTGGACAATCCTTTTCTTTTAGCATAGCTCATGCAAACTCAACTAGAGTTCGGTTTCTTCTTTCTACTACACCATTTTGTTGTGGTGTATACCTGCAGGTTATTTCTCTCTTAATACCTGCATTCCAAAGATAGTCATTGAACTCTCGGGCGAAGTATTCTCCTCCTCCATCAGACCTCAGTCTCTTAAGCTTTTAACCTGTGAGTCTTTCAGCATATGCATGAAAATGTTAAAAGCTTTCAAATACCTCTGATCTTTCCTTCAAAACATATAACGTTATCCATCTTGTAGCATCATCAATGAAAAGAACATAATACCTCGATCCGCTGATTGATCCTTCTTTTGTTGG
>CM035429.1:11310517-11320517 GCA_020310875.1 Ceratopteris richardii
TCTCAACTTCAAATCTGATGTAAAAGGATAATATAATCCTTCCTTTATAGTTCCTTTGATATATCTAAGAACTCTTTGACTTGCAATCCAATCTGGGTCCTTTGGACAATGCATGAATTGTGACAAAACTCCCACTGCATAACTAAGATCAGGTCTTGTTAGTGTAGCATAAATCAAACTACCCACAAGAGATTGATACTTCCTCATATCTTTGTAGTCTGCACCATCATATTTACTCAACTTGTGATTAACTTCAAGTGGAGTTGAAGCTTCTCTGCAATTTTCCATATCAAACTTCTTCAATAGATTGAGAAGATACCTTTCTTGTGATACATATATGCCATGATCTGTATAAGTGACTTCCATTCCAAGAAAGTATGACAACTTTCCTAGGTCACTGATCTTGAAGTCTTTCTCAAGTAATCTCTTTACCTCCTTGATTCCTTCATCTGAAGTACCTGTGATTATAATGTCATCTACATAAATACAAATGTAGATTGTACCTTCCTCTGTTCTTTTGATAAGTAGACTTGAATCTGCTTTTGAACTTTGATATCCAAGATCATTGAGATACTTCACCTGTCTATAGTTCCAAGCTCTTGGAGCTTGCTTCAATCCATACAATGCTCTTCTCAACCTGCAAACAAAATTTGGATACCTAGAATCTATAAACCCTTGAGGTTGTTCCATGTATACCTCATCTGATATGTATCCATTCAAGAAGGCATTTTTTATATCCAATTGACTTAGGGTCCAGCCTTTTGAAGCTGCAATAGCAATGATTGTCCTTATAGTTGACATCTTAGCTATAGGACTGAATGTCTCATCATAATCTATGCCATAGGTCTGGGCATAGCCTTTCACCACCAATCTAGCTTTGTATCTGGCTATACTTCCATCTGCAAGCTTCTTCACTTTATAAACCCATTTATTTCCAATAACTTTCTTACCATTTGGTTTAGGAACAAGTTCCCATGTCTTGTTCTCCTCCAGTGCATTGAATTCTTCCTTCATTGCTTCTTCCCATTGCTTCTTACCTTTAGCACAATTGATTTTCCTTTCTCACATCTTCTTACCTCTTCTTCAAATTCTTCAGCTGTATGACTTTGATCTGCATACCAACTTTTCTGTTCATCAAATGTAACATCTCTAGAAACAATAAATTGTTTTGTTAGAGGATTCCACAACCTGTAACCCATCTGCTTTTCATCATAACCAATGAACACATATTTTTCTGCCTTTGGTTCAAGTTTATGCCTAAGCTGTGATGGCACATAAGCATATGCAATTGATCCAAACACTCTACAATGATCTAGTGTTGGTTTCTTACCCCACCAAGCTTCATATGGAGTCATTCCATTCAGAGCTGCACATGGTAATCTATTCACAAGATATGTAGCTGTATTTACAGCCTCAGCCCAAAGATAATTTGGACAGTTCTTCTCCTTTAGCATAGCTCTAGCAAACTCAACCAAAGTCCTGTTCATTCTTTCTGCTACACCATTTTCTTGTGGTGTATACCTGCAAGTTATTTCTCTCTTAATACCTGCATTCCAAAGATAATCATTGAACTCTTGGGAGAAATATTCTCCCCCTCCATCAGACCTCAGTCTCTTAAGCTTTTGACCTGTGACTCTCTCTGCATATGCATGAAAATGCTTGAAAGCTCCAAACACTTCTGATCTTTCCTTCAAAACATATAATGTTATCCATCTTGTAGCATCATCAATGAAAAGAACATAATACCTTGAGCCACTGATAGATCCTTCTTTTGTTGGTCCCCATACATCTGTATGAATGAGCTCAAGTACTCCATCATGTTTGAATCCTTTCTTCTGAAATGGTAACCTGTGTGCTTTACCCATTTGACATGCTTCACATTTATAAACCATATGTTGACTTTGCACATTTGGTAATCCTAGTACAGACTGATTAGCAACCATAGCTTTAATTCCTCTTTCATTAAAGTGACCTAATCTCTTATGCCAGAGATCAAGTTCTGTAATCACTCCTTCACCATGTGTGAGCAAAGCTTGACCAATGTTCCCTTGTACTCTTAAAGTAAAGAGTCTACCTTCTTTCTTACCAGAGACAATCTGATTATATCCATTCTTTGGATCTTCCACATATACTCCTTCATTTGTAAACCTGACTTGAAAACCTTTTTCAACTATCTGTCCCACACTAATCAAGTTTTTAGGTATTGTAGGAACATACAAAACATTGGTTAGCAAATCTGCTCCACTCTTGCATTCACTTTTCCAATTGAATGTACACTATGTCTTGTATTATCACCAGTTTGAACTGTGTGACTCGAAATACCTTTTTCCAATTCTGACATCAATTCTATGTTTCTTGACAAATGATTAGAACATCCAGAGTCAATGTAAAATACCTTTAGATCTTCTTTATCTGATGTGTTGATTGAGTTCATCATCAATGATGTATGACTTTCATTCTGTGTGTCATTTGCATAGTTGTAGTAGGTGGTGTTGTAGGATTGATTTTGTCCCCAACTTCTTCCTCCACCTCTACCATAGCCTCCTCTTTGACTTTGTCTACCTCTTTGAAAATTACTTTGATATCTTCCACCTCGACCTCTGCTATTGTTGTTTTGATTCTGGTTTGATCCTTTTTGGTTGTGCCAACAGTCATGAGCCAAATGATTACTCAATCCACAGATCCAACAAGCCTTCTTGTTATTATTTTGATTACCTCTACCTCTTCCAAAACCTCTTGCTCTTCCTCTGCCTGTGCCTTTACCTCTTGCATAATAAGCTTGAGAACTATACTCCTCTTCATCCTTTGCTTTACCTTTATCTCCTTTCTTCTTGTTCTTCATGTACATTGCAGAACTTTGTCCTTTATCTCCATCTCCCTTCAAGTCTTGCTCATATGTGAGCATCAAACCAAGCAACTGGTTCAAATCTGGAACATAATGATTAAATGAAAGTTCTGTTGATAAGACAAAAGGTTTCCACCTTTCATCTCCTCTCAAACCTGCAAGTAATTGAACAATCAATCTGTGATCTTCAACATCTTCATCTATGGATCCAAGACTATCTGCTAGATCCTTCATCTTAGTGACATAATCACTAATGGTTTGACTTGGCTTCTTCTTGAATGTTGTAAACTCTGACCATAGACTTGCTTTCCGTGCTTTAGTAGTACTTTGGAAATGATACTCTGTTGATGTATAAAACACCACAAGAAATGAATTAATGTGACACTAGAACACCTCTATGGTCACCATTAACTCATTGCCACTTCAAACTTTGAGAAATGATAGCCTAAAGTGAGAACTTTGCTTCTACAGAAATTCCTAGTCACCGAAATGACATACCTTCAGTATTTTGCTAATTTCTCCTAGCTCAAGTATTATTTCTTGATGAAACTTTATAGGCTGAAACTAGAAGAGTAGAGCTTTCCAACAAGCTATGATATGCATCAAACGGAGCTCTAGAACTCAAGTTATGGCCCTCACAAGATGACCATGTATGACCTTCCAAAACTGGAAAACTTGCCTGTTTTAGTAAGAGCGCCTGTTTAAAATTAGAATTCGATGCCTAGCATCGACTTGCAACGAGAATTCGATGCCGGGCATCGACTTGAGATGTTTTTGGCCACTTTTCAGCAGGGATTCGATGCCGGGCATCGACTTCCCGCATAAAGTCTTGATCTTCTGGACACCAAAACTATAGGTGATTTCATGCACACTTACAATATGACTTATCAACTGGAATTCGATGCCAGGCATCGAGTTGCTCCAACAACATCATGTTTTTCAAACACTTCAGTACTGAATGAAAAATATAAATGAAAATATGACTTATCAACAGAGATTCGATGCCAGGCATCGAGTTGCTTGGAAAACTTGATCTTTGTAACTCATCACACAGTAGGTAATCATGGAGATAATGGAGAGAGGCTCATACACAGAACTTTACTCAGTTCTTCTCATAACTATAAAAAACTCAGAAGTTTTACAGATGCTTTCTCACTCAGAGAAGCCCGACTATACTCAGTCATACAAAAATGAGTTCTTCTCACTTTCTCATTGTCTTCCTCCTTCTTCTTCTCTCTTCGCGTCAGTTAATACTAACTAACTTATATAGACTTTCTCATTCCCGTGATTTTTAAAAAACTTCTAGAACTAAAGTGAACTAACTTTACAAGTATGATACACTTGTGAATTTGTCCCTTCACATAGGCATGGGGTTTTCTTCCTAAGATTTGACCTTCAAATATATGTCCAGTTAGTGATTGTTTCTCCAACAGCTCCCCCTCAATCACTAATTGACATTCCCTGTTTGTTCATATCATCTTCTTTTCTTTTACTCCTGCCATGCTTTTGAATCTGCTGGTCTTCACACCATCCAAACTCTTTGTCATTATGTCTGCTAATTGATCTTTAGTAGAAATGTATTCCACTTCAATCTCCTTCTCCATTACCTTTTCTCTGAGAAAATGATACTGTATCTCTATGTGCTTTGTTCTTGCATGAAATACTGGATTTGCTGCAAGATAAAGTGAACTCATATTATCTCCATGTATTGTAGGTGTACCTTGATCAATGCCTAAGCTCTTGAACAATGTCTGCATCCATATGACTTCCTTAGCTGCTTCCACAAGTCCTTTGTACTCTGCTTCAGTTGATGATAATGCTACTGTATGTTGTTTCTTGGAACACCAACTTACAAGCTTATCACCAATGTATATCATGTAACCATGAGTTGATCTCCTGTCATCTTGATTACCTGCCCAGTCTGAGTCACTGTAGGCTCTCAACTTCAAATCTGATGTAAAAGGATAATATAATCCTTCCTTTATAGTTCCTTTGATATATCTGAGAACTCTTTGACCTGCAATCCAATGTGGGTCCTTTGGACAATGCATGAATTGTGACAAAACTCCCACTGCATAACTAAGATCAGGTCTTGTTAGTGTAGCATAAATCAAACTACCCACAAGAGATTGATACTTCCTCATATCTTTGTAATCTGCACCATCATATTTACTGAGCTTGTGATTAACTTCAAGTGGAGTTAAAGCTTCTCTGCAATTTTCCATATCAAACTTCTTCAACAAGTTCAGAAGATACCTTTCTTGTGACACATATATGCCATGATCTGTATAAGTAACTTCCATTCCAAGAAAGTATGATAACTTTCCTAGGTCACTGATCTTAAACTCTTTCTCAAGTAATCTCTTTACCTCCTTGATTCCTTCATCTGAAGTACCTGTGATTATAATGTCATCTACATAAATACAAATGTAGATTGTACCTTCCTCTGTTCTTTTGATAAGTAGACTTGAATCTGCTTTTGAACTTTGATATCCAAGATCATTGAGATACTTCACCAGTCTATAGTTCCAAGCTCTTGGAGCTTGCTTCAATCCATACAATGCTCTTCTCAACCTGCAAACAAAATTTGGATACCTGGAATCTATAAACCCTTGAGGTTGTTCCATGTATACCTCATCTGATATGTATCCATTCAAGAATGCATTTTTTATATCCAATTGACTTAGGGTCCATCCTTTTGAAGCTGCAATAGCAATGATTGTCCTTATAGTTGACATCTTAGCTACAGGACTAAATGTCTCATCATAATCTATGCCATAGGTCTGGGCATAGCCTTTCACCACCAATCTAGCTTTGTATCTGGCTATACTTCCATCTGCAAGCTTCTTCACTTTATAAACCCATTTATTTCCAATTACTTTCTTACCATTTGGTTTAGGAACAAGTTCCCATGTCTTGTTCTCCTCCAGTGCATTGAACTCTTCCTTCATTGCTTCTTCCCATTGCTTCTTACCTTTAGCTTCATCATAGTTCTGGGGTTCTTCATCATCTTTGACCATATATGCATAGTTCTTCTGAGTTATGTAAGAAGTATCATAAGAATACCTTTCTGGTTGTCTTCTAGTCCTGCTTGACCTTCTTGGTTCACATTCTTCATAAGTTTCTGGATACACCTCTTCATCAAATATAGGAGCTTCTTCATTCATTCTTGTTAATCCACTTCTGGATGTACTTGCTTGCATATAGTCTTCATCTCTATTCACCTGCACAATTGATTTTCCTTTCTCACATCTTCTTACCTCTTCTTCAAATTCTTCAGCTGTATGACTTTGATCTGCATACCAACTTTTCTCTTCATCAAATGTAACATCTCTAGAAACAATAAATTGTTTGGTTAGAGGATTCCACAATCTGTAACCCATCTGCTTTTCATCATAACCAATGAACACATATTTTTCTGCCTTTGGTTCAAGTTTATGCCTAAGTTGTGATGGCACATAAGCATATGCAATTGATCCAAACACTCTACAATGATCTAGTGTTGGTTTCTTACCCCACCAAGCTTCATATGGAGTCATTCCATTTAGAGCTGCACATGGTAATTTATTCACAAGATATGTGGCTGTATTTACAGCCTTAGCCCAAAGATAATTTGGACAGTTCTTCTCCTTTAGCATAGCTCTAGCAAACTCAACCAAAGTCCTGTTCCTTCTTTCTGCTACACCATTTTGTTGTGGTGTATACCTGCAAGTTATTTCTCTCTTAATACCTGCATTCCAAAGATAATCATTGAACTCTTGGGAGAAGTATTCTCCCCCTCCATCAGACCTCAGTCTCTTAAGCTTTTAACCTGTGACTCTCTCTGCATATGCATGAAAATGCTTGAAAGCTCCAAACACTTCTGATCTTTCCTTCAAAACATATAATGTTATCCATCTTGTAGCATCATCCATGAAAAGAACATAATACCTTGAGCCACTGATAGATCCTTCTTTTGTTGGTCCCCATACATCTGTATGAATGAGCTCAAGTACTCCATCATGTTTGAAACCTTTCTTTTGAAATGGTAACCTGTGTGCTTTACCCATTTGACATGCTTCACATTTATAAACCATATGTTGACTTTGCACATTTGGTAATCCTAGTACAGACTGATTAGCAACCATAGCTTTAATTCCTCTTTCATTGAAATGACCTAATCTCTTATGCCAGAGATCAAGTTCTGTAATCACTGCTTCACCATGTGTGAGCAAAGCTTGACCAATGTTTCCTTGCACTCTTAAAGTAAAGAGTCTACCTTCTTTCTTACCAGAGACAATCTGATTATATCCATTCTCGGGATCTTCCACAAATACTCCTTCATTTGTAAACCTGACTTGAAAACCTTTTTCAACTATCTGTCCCACACTAATCAAGTTTTTAGGTATTGTAGGAACATACAAAACATTGGTTAGCAAATCTGCTCCACTCTTGCATTTCACTTTTCCAATTGAATGTACACTATGTCTTGTATTATCACCAGTTTGAACTGTGTGACTAGAAATGCCTTTTTCCAAATCTGACATCAATTCTATGTTTCCTGACAAATGATTAGAACATCCAGAGTCAATGTAAAATACCTTTAGATCTTCTTTGTCTGATGTGCTGATTGAATTCATCATCAATGATGTATGACTTTCATTCTGTGTGTCATTTGCATAGTTGTAGTAGGTGGTGTTGTAGGATTGATTCTGTCCCCAACTTCTTCCTCCACCTCTACCATAGCCTCCTCTTTGACTTTGTCTACCTCTTTGAAAATTACTTTGATATCTTCCACCTCGACCTCTGCTATTGTTGTTTTGATTCTGGTTTGATCCTTGTTGGTTGTGCCAACAGTCATGAGCCAAATGATTACTCAATCCACAGATCCAGCAAGCCTTTTTGTTGTTATTTTGATTACCTCTTCCTCTTCCAAAACCTCTTGCTCTTCCTCTGCCAGTGCCTTTACCTCTTGCATAATAAGCTTGAGAATTAGACTCCTCTTCATCCTTTGCTTTACCTTTATCTCCTTTCTTCTTATTCTTCATGTACATTGCAGAACTTTGACCTTTATCTCCATCTCCCTTCAAGTCTTGCTCATATGTGAGCATCAAACCAAGCAACTGGTTCAAATCTGGAACATAATGATTTAATGAAAGTTCTGTTGATAAGACAAAAGGTTTCCACCTTTTATCCCCTCTCAAGCCTGCAAGTAGTTAAGCAATCAATCTGTGATCTTCAACATCTTCATCTATGGATCCAAGACTATCTGCTAGATCCTTCATCTTAGTGACATAATCACTAATGGTTTGACTTGGCTTCTTCTTGAATGTTGTAAACTCTGACCATAGACTTGCTTTCCTTGCTTTAGTAGTGCTTTGGAAATGATACTCCAATGCATTCCATATATCTTCAGATGATTCCAATCCTCTGATGTGTGGTAGCAAATGATCTGAGATTGTATTGTAGATGTAGGCTTTTGCACTTGCATCCTTCTTCTGCCAATGCTTTAAAGCATCAAGTTCCTCTTTCTTTGGTCGGCTTTCATCTTCAAATACTGGCTTCTCTTCTTCACCTGTTACATATACCATGAGATCCTTACTCATAAGTAAGGCTTCCATTCTCATTACCCGTGCGGGGTAATTATCTCTGTCTAGTTTGTCAATGGAGATATGATCTGCCATAGTTATTTCCTTCTGCTGCAACCTGTGAGCTTAAAGGATAAAGGATAATACCTTTTGAAGTTCTTTGTGTATGAGGATACTTTTGAAGTAACCTTTTGATGCCTTGGGTCTTCAAATGCTTCACCTTTCAAACTTTAATGGAAAACTTTACAAAACTTCTCGTACCTTTGTCGCCTTCTGCTCTCGAGAATCTTTCTGCTCTGATACCACTTGTTGATGTATAAAACACCACAAGAAATGAATTAATGTGACACTAGAACACCTCTATGGTCACCATTAACTCATTGCCACTTCAAACTTTGAGAAATGATAGCCTAAAGTGAGAACTTTGCTTCTACAGAAATTCCTAGTCACCGAAATGACATACCTTCAGTATTTTGCTAATTTCTCCTAGCTCAAGTATTATTTCTTGATGAAACTTTATAGGCTGAAACTAGAAGAGTAGAGCTTTCCAACAAGCTATCATATGCATCAAACGGAGCTCTAGAACTCAAGTTATGGCCCTCACAAGATGACCATGTATGACCTTCCAAAACTGGAAAACTTGCTTGTTTTAGTAAGAGCGCCTGTTTAAAATTAGAATTCGATGCCTAGCATCGACTTGCAACGAGAATTCGATGCCGGGCATCGACTTGAGATGTTTTTGGCCACTTTTCAGCAGGGATTCGATGCCGGGCATCGACTTCCCGCATAAAGTCTTGATCTTCTGGACACCAAAACTATAGGTGATTTCATGCACACTTACAATATGACTTATCAACTGGAATTCGATGCCAGGCATCGAGTTGCTCCAACAACATCATGTTTTTCAAACACTTCAGTACTGAATGAAAAATATAAATGAAAATATGACTTATCAACAGAGATTCGATGCCAGGCATCGAGTTGCTTGGAAAACTTGATCTTTGTAACTCATCACACAGTAGGTAATCATGGAGATAATGGAGAGAGGCTCATACACAGAACTTTACTCAGTTCTTCTCATAACTATAAAAAACTCAGAAGTTTTACAGATGCTTTCTCACTCAGAGAAGCCCGACTATACTCAGTCATACAAAAATGAGTTCTTCTCACTTTCTCATTGTCTTCCTCCTTCTTCTTCTCTCTTCGCGTCAGTTAATACTAACTAACTTATATAGACTTTCTCATTCCCGTGATTTTTAAAAAACTTCTAGAACTAAAGTGAACTAACTTTACAAGTATGATACACTTGTGAATTTGTCCCTTCACATAGGCATGGGGTTTTCTTCCTAAGATTTGACCTTCAAATATATGTCCAGTTAGTGATTGTTTCTCCAACATACTCCAATGCATTCCATATATCTTCAGATGATTCCAATCCTCTGATGTGTGGTAGCAAATGATCAGAGATTGTATTGTAGATGTATGCTTTTGCACTTGCATCCTTCTTCTGCCAATGCTTTAAAGCATCAAGTTCCTCTTTCTTTGGTCGGCTTTCATCTTCAAATACTGGCTTCTCTTCTTCACCTGT
>CM035429.1:11325517-11327417 GCA_020310875.1 Ceratopteris richardii
TAATGAGAATGGAAGCCTTACTTATGAGTAAGGATCTCATGGTATATGTAACAGGTGAAGAAGAGAAGCCAGTATTTGAAGATGAAAGCCGACCAAAGAAAGAGGAACTTGATGCTTTAAAGCATTGGCAGAAGAAGGATGCAAGTGCAAAAGCATACATCTACAATACAATCTCTGATCATTTGCTATCACACATCAGAGGATTGGAATCATCTGAAGATATATGGAATGCATTGGAGTATCATTTCCAAAGTACTACTAAAGCACGAAAAGCAAGTCTATGGTCAGAGTTTACAACATTCAAGAAGAAGCCAAGCCAAAGTATTAGTGATTATGTCACTAAGATGAAGGATCTTGCAGATAGTCTTGGATCCATAGATGAAGATGTTGAAGATCACAGATTGATTGCTCAACTACTTGCAGGTTTGAGAGGGGATGAAAGGTGGAAACCTTTTGTCTTATCAACAGAACTTTCATTAAATCATTATGTTCCAGATTTGAATCAATTACTTGGTTTGATGCTCACATATGAGCAAGACTTGAAGGGAGATGGAGATAAAGGACAAAGTTCTGCAATGTACATGAAGAATAAGAAGAAAGGAGATAAAGGTAAAGCAAAGGATGAAGAAGAGTCAACTTCTCAAGTTTTTTATGCAAGAGGTAAAGGCACTGGCAGAGGAAGAGCAAGAGGTTTTGGAAGAGGAAGAGGTAATCAAAATAACAACAAAAAGGCTTGCTGGATCTGTGGATTGAGTAATCATTTGGCTCATGACTGTTGGCACAATCAACAAGGATCAAATCAGAATCAAAACAACAATAGCAGAGGCCGAGGTGGAAGATATCAAAGTAATTTTCAAAGAGGTAGACAAAGTCAAAGAGGAGGCTATGGTAGAGGTGGAGGAAGAAGTTGGGGACAAAATCAATCCTACAACACCACCTACTACAACTATGCAAATGACACACAGAATGAAAGTCATACATCATTGATGATGAACTCAATCAACACATCAGATAAAGAAGATCTAAAGGTATTTTACATTGACTCTGGATGTTCTAATCATTTGTCAGGAAACATAGAATTGATGTCAGAATTGGAAAAAGGTATTTCGAGTCACACAGTTCAAACTCGTGATAATACAAGACATAGTGTACATTCAATTGGAAAAGTGAAATGCAAGAGTGGAGCAGATTTGCTAACCAATGTTTTGTATGTTCCTACAATACCTAAAAACTTGATTAGTGTGGGACAGATAGTTGAAAAAGGTTTTCAAGTCAGGTTTACAAATGAAGGAGAATTTGTGGAAGATCCAGAGAATGGATATAATCAGATTGTCTCTGGTAAGAAAGAAGGTAGACTCTTTACTTTAAGAGTGCAAGGGAACATTGGTCAAGCTTTGCTCACACATGGTGAAGGAGTGATTACAGAACTTGATCTCTGGCATAAGAGATTAGGTCACTTTAATGAAAGAGGAATTAAAGCTATGGTTGCTAATCAGTCTGTACTAGGGTTACCAAATGTGCAAAGTCAACATATGGTTTATAAATGTGAAGCATGTCAAATGGGTAAAGCACATAGGTTACCATTTCAGAAAAAAGGATTCAAACATGATGGAGTACTTGAGCTCATTCATACAGATGTATGGGGACCAACAAAAGAAGGATCTATCAGTGGCTCAAGGTATTATGTTCTTTTTATTGATGATGCTACAAGATGGATAACATTATATGTTTTGAAGGAAAGATCAGAAGTGTTTGGAGCTTTCAAGCATTTTCATGCATATGCAGAGAGAGTCACAGGTCAAAAGCTTAAAAGATTGAGGTCTGATGGAGGGGGAGAATACTTCTCCCAAGAGTTCAATGATTATCTTTGGAATGCAGGTATTAAGAGAGAAATAACTTG
>CM035429.1:11337417-11339917 GCA_020310875.1 Ceratopteris richardii
GAGAAGGAACAGGACTCTGGTTGAGTTTGCTAGAGCTATGCTAAAGGAGAAGAATTGTCCAAATTATCTTTGGGCTGAGGCTGTAAATACAGCTACATATCTTGTGAATAGATTACCATGTGCAGCTCTGAATGGAATGACTCCATATGAAGCTTGGTGGGGTAAGAAACCAACACTAGATCATTGTAGAGTGTTTGGATCAATGCATATGCTTATGTGCCATCACAACTTAGCCATAAACTTGAACCAAAGGCAAAAAAATATGTGTTCATTGGTTATGATGAAAAGCAGATGGGTTACAGGTTGTGGAATCCTCTAACCAAACAATTTCTTGTTTCTAGAGATGTTACATTTGATGAACAGAAAAGTTGGTATGCAGATCAAAGTCATACAGCTGAAGAATTTGAAGAAGAGGTAAGAAGATGTGAGAAAGGAAAATCAATTGTGCAGGTAAATAGAGATGAAGGACTATATGCAAGCAAGTACATCCACAAGTGGATTAACAAGAAGAAATGAAGAAGCTCCTATATTTGATGAAGAAGTGTATCCAGACACATATGAAGAATGTGAACCAAGAAGGTCAAGCAGGACAAGGAGACAACCAGAAAGGTATTCTTATGATACTTCTTACATAACTCAGAAGAACTATGCATATATGGTTCAAAGATGATGAAGAACCTCAGAACTATGATGAAGCTAAAGGTAAAAAGCAATGGGAAGAAGCAATGAAGGAAGAGTTGAATGCACTGGAGGAGAACAAGACATGGGAACTTGTTCCTAAACCAAATGGTAAGAAAGTAATTGGAAATAAATGGGTTTATAAAGTGAAGAAGCTTGCAGATGGAAGTATATCCAGATACAAAGCTAGATTGGTGGTGAAAGGCTATGCCCAGACCTATGGCATAGATTATGATGAGACATTCAGTCCTCTAGCTAAGATGTCAACTATAAGGACAATCATTGCTATTGCAGCTTCAAAAGGATGGACCCTAAGTCAATTGGATATAAAAAATGCATTCTTGAATGGATACATATCAGATGAGGTATACATGGAACAACCTCAAGGTTTATAGATTCCAGGTATCCAAATTTTGTTTGCAGGTTGAGAAGAGCATTGTATGGATTGAAGCAAGCTCCAAGAGCTTGGAACTATAGACTGGTGAAGTATCTCAATGATCTTGTATATCAAAGTTCAAAAGCAGATTCAAGTCTACTTATCAAAAGAACAGAGGAAGGTACAATCTACATTTGTATTTATGTAGATGACATTATAATCACAGGTACTTCAGATGAAGGAATCAAGGAGGTAAAGAGATTACTTGAGAAAGAGTTTAAGATCAGTGACCTAGGAAAGTTATCATACTTTCTTGGAATGGAAGTTACTTATACAGATCATGGCATATATGTGTCACAAGAAGGTATCTTCTGAACTTGTTGAAGAAGTTGATATGGAAAATTGCAGAGAAGCTTCAACTCCACTTGAAGTTAATCACAAGCTCAGTAAATATGATGGTGCAGACTACAAAGATATGAGGAAGTATCAATCTCTTGTGGGTTAGTTTGATTTATGCTACACTAACAAGACCTGATCTAGTTATGCAGTGGGAGTTTTGTCACAATTCATGCATTGTCCAAAGGACCCACATTGGATTGCAGGTCAAAGAGTTCTCAGATATATCAAAGGAACTATAAAGGAAGGATTATATTGTCCTTTTACATCAGATTTGAAGTTGAGAGCCTACAGTGACTCAGACTGGGCAGGTAATCAAGATGACAGGAGATCAACTCATGGTTACATGATATACATGGTGATAAGCTTGTAAGTTGGTGTTCCAAGAAACAACATACAGTAGCATTATCATCAACTGAAGCAGAGTACAAAGGACTTGTGGAAGCAGCTAAGGAAGTCATATGGATGCAGACATTGTTCAAGAGCTTAGGCATTGATCAAGGTACACCTACAATACATGGAGATAATATGATTTCACTTTATCTTGCCAGCAAATCCAATATTTCATGCAAGAACAAAGCACATAGAGATACAGTATCATTTTCTCAGAGAAAAGGTAATGGAGAAGGAGATTGAAGTGGAATACATTTCTACTAAAGATCAATTAGCAGACATAATGACAAAGAGCTTGGATGGTGTGAAGACCAGCAGATTCAAAAGCATGGCAGGAGTAAAAGAAAAGAAGATGATATGAAGAAACAGGGAATGTCAATTAGTGATTGAGGGGGAGCTGTTGGAGAAACACTCACTAATTAGACATATATTTGAAGGTCAAATCTTAGGAAGAAAACCCCATGCCTATGTGAAGGGACAAATTCACAAATGTATCATATTTGTAAAGTTAGTTCACTTTAGTTCTAGAAGTTTTTTAAAATCACGAGAATACGAAAATCTATATAAGTTAGTTTGTATCAACTGACGCGGAGAGAGTGAGAGAGAGAGCAAGAGAGAAGAAGTAGAAGAAGGAGTTCATTTTATACGACTGAGAAT
>CM035429.1:11364917-11369917 GCA_020310875.1 Ceratopteris richardii
TCGCGATGGCCCTGCAACTCGAGCATAAGGTTGGAGGATTCACTGAAGACTTGGAATGGCTGAAAGCCAGTAAGCATGGTATAGATCATCAGGCTAAATAGATGTATTGCACTAAGTGCAAAAATCCAGGGCATACCAGTGCTACCTGTGCCCTTAATCAGATGTATTGCACCATCTGCAATATCACCGGACACTCAACCAAAAATTATGCGTATAATGCCAAAGTGCATGGACGAGCAGCTGTAAATGCCATTATACAGGAACCAGGACAGCCAGCAACTCACTACGTGCCACCGTAGATGCGAAACAATCAGTCGCAAGGATACAGGAATTATCGGGGACAGCGGAGTACTAACTTCAATACAAATCGATGGCAGACAGGTACATCACCGGAAGGTACCCCTCTGCCACCACCTCGATGTCATTTTTATGGTGAGCTTGGCCATATCTGGAGATTCTGTAAGGATGCAATCGAATATGATAAAAGAAAGAAAGAGCGTCAAAACCCGATGACCAACATGGTCTATATCTCACCAGTGGAATCGCAAGCCGCAGTGGTCCAGACAAGATCCGGTAAGTAGTTGCAACCCGCAGCTGAGGTGTTTGAACCTGACATTCTTGAACAGCATTGAATGTATACCAGAGCTAGCCAATGGACCACCAAAGAGCCTACTGTGTTCCCCGATCCAATTCTAGTGACAGAGGTTCCCCTGCCAAAAGTGAGAGCACATGAACAAGACTGTACTCCAGTAATAGGATAATCATCATCAGAATCGGTGAAGAGTACAACTCAAACAGAGCAGGTATGGGATATTCTCTCTAAGGCTTCAATTACAACTTTGGGGCAGCTACTCGCCTTGGTGCCCGGAATTAGGCAGCAGTTTCAACAAGAGGTTAGTCCTGGATCTCCCGGTACTCCAGCGATCGCAACAATACAACCGGAAACTGATTCTATGGTGGATCATTCTGTCCCCTTAATCATTGTCTGGCATAAAAATCACAAGATTACGCAAGTGCTAATTGATGGTGGTTCTGGTGTGAACATAGCAACTGCAGCTCTCTACAAGAAGTTAGGGTGGACCCAAATCGAGCCCGTTCAATTCTTTGTCAGAATGGCAGATCAATCCCGAGTTCATCTGGTGGGACTCGTAAGGAATATCCCGATTACTCTGCAGGGCACCACGTTCAAAATGACTTTTGTAGTCTTAGAACTACCAGAATCCAGCCTCGATTACAATCTCCTTTTCGGTCGACCATGGTTGAAACAAGCTAAAGTTATATAGGATTGGTCAGGGCAGGAACTGACTTTCAAAGATAATCACCGTAAATATGTTGTCAAACTGGATGCCATTCAGCCCTGCGAACTTCATGCCAGACCATATGTAGCAGAGCCGGTCCACATGTTGGATGGCTTATCTGACGACGAAGAAGAAGCATTTCTGAAGAACAATAAAGATCTGATTTCCTTAGGTACTGTAGATCTGCAATCTGTCGCAGACAACTGGAGTTCGGCAGCCTGTACCATTGTTCCCGTGACTGGAGACACAGATGTAGATGATAATGTTGCTATGGATGAAGCCACTCTGCAACAACTTTTACAGCCAGCTGACGATCAGGGGAAACTTCGTCAATTTTATGTCCCGGAAGACCAGCTAATAACCTATAATTTGGGTGATGAAGTTAACCCGCGACCTGTTAAGATTAAGGCAGGATTGTCTGAGGCATTCCAAGAAGATTTGATCCGGCTCATGCATGAGTTTTCTGATGTTTTTGCCTGGGACTATCGCGATATGAAGGGTCTTGATCCACGGATCTATCAACATCGGGTCGTGCTCAAACCAGAGGCGAAGCCAATTAAACAATCCAGTTACCGAATGAACCCCAATTATGCTGCACAGGTCAAGGCAGAACTCGATCGGTTATTGAAGGTGGGATTCATTGTACCAAAGAAAAATAAGAAGCTACGAATCTGTGTGGATTACCGGAAATTGAATGCGGCTACGGTACTTGATCCATTCCCTCTCCCCTTTCTCGACACAATGCTAGACATAGTGGCTGGGCATGAAATGTATTCATTTCTCGATGGTTATAGTGGTTATAACCAGGTACGCATGGCAGAGCAAGACATACCTAAAACAGCCTTCATTACGAATTGGGGAGTGTATGCTTGTACAGTCATGTGGTTTGGCTTAAGGAATGCTCCAAGCACATTTCAACGGTGTATGCAAGAAGTTTTTTCACCCTATCTGACTACTTTTATGCAAGTGTACTTGGAGGACTTTTCTTTATTCGGCAAGATTGTGGCACACCTGTATCATTTACGGTGTTGTTTCGAAAAATGCCGTGAATACTAGTTATGCTTGAATCCGATAAAATCTGTGTTTACGGTTTCTTGTGGAAAACTCCTTGGCCACATTATCTCTGCGCAAGGCATACAAGTTGATCCCGACAAAGTTGTAGCCGTGTTGCAGGCACCAGTACCCACCACACCAAAAGAAGTTATGCGATTCCTGGGACAGATTCGGTGGCATGGTCGCCATTTATGGTGGTTAGCCCATTTAGCAACACCACTTAATCAGCTAATGACGAGTACTCCACGATAGTTCGAATGGACTCCAGAATGCCAAATTGCCTTTGATCGTTTAAAAGGATTATTGACTCAGGCCCCTATTTTGCAACCCCCGAATTGGGAAAGCCCGTTCCATGTCTTTGTCGATGCATCAGATATAGCCATTGGAAGTGTTTTAATGCAGCAAACTGATAAGTGGTTCCGGCCTGTCTATTACGCTAGTCATCGACTAGCTTCGGCTAAAAAGAATTATTCAGTGACCGAAAGAGAATGTCTCGGATTGGTGTACTCTGTGAAGAAATTCCGGCATTATTTGTTTGGCCGAAAATTCACCTTTCACATGGATCATGCCGCACTTGTATATCTGGTCCGGCAGCAACATTTAGGAGGTCGCTTGGCTCGTTGGATATTATTACTACAGGAGTTCGATTATGAAGTGATTCATCGATCCGGCATCGCACATGCATTAGCAGATTTTCTCTCTCGGTTGGATTCCGGTGAAGCTTCGGTGAGTGTTGATGACACCACACCAACAATTTATGTTACTGAAATGGCTGGTGATGAATCTGCAGACCCTCCTGGGCCACCTACCTACTATGAGCAGTTATTAACCTTCCTTACTGACGGATGTCTTCCCCCTCACACTCCTCCTTCTATGTGGCGGAAAATTGCAGTTTACAATCACAGATTCCGGTTGATTATAGGACAATTGTACTACATAGATCATACTGGTGTCTTACTTCATTGTATTCCACCACATGAAGTAAACTTAGTTATTGCTATGGCACATTCAATACCCTCCGGTGGACATTTTGCAGCAGATCTTACTCATCGGAAAATTCTACAAAGTGGTCTTTGGTGGCCTACCATGTACAAAGACATAGTTCAGTTTGTGCAGCAGTGTGACACTTGTCAGCGATCTGGACAGCCATTACAGCGCCACTTCTTTCCTCTGCAAATTGTCTTACCTTTGGAACCTTTTCAGAAGTGGGGTCTTGATTTTATTGGACCAATCATACCTCCAGCAACCCTTAGCAACAATCGCTACATTCTGACCTGCACAGATTATGCTACCAGATGGGCAGAAGCTTGGGCCTTATGGTCCGCTACAGCGGTTTCGGTAGCAAAATGCCTGATGAAGGACGTCTTCCCGCGTTATGGCTTACCTCTGGAACTTGTGACCGACCAAGGAACACACTTTGCTAACAATTTTATGCGAGTACTAACGCACACTTTTCAAATTCTGCACAAATTCAGTTCTCCATATTATCCCTGTGCTAATGGTTTAGCGGAAATTACTAACAAGACGTTGTTGAGTATGCTTCGTAAATTGATCGTGGAATCACCAGAAAGATGGGATCAGTTACTACCTGCAGTCTTATGGGCATACCGGACTACATACAAAGTTGCAATCGGATTGAATCCTTTCAAGCTTGCTTACGTGTTGGAAGCAATCGCGCCAATGGAAATTGTAGTGCCCAGCTTACCTGTGGCCATCACTCAGAAATTGTTACCCGATGACTCTTTGCCATTTCAGTTGGACGCACTCAGAGCTTTGGATGAACATCACCGGGAAAGTTTGCTGGTTCTTTAAGAAGTGCAGTTGCGGCAAGCATGTACCCATGATTGGTTTCTCAAGACTCCAGTTTTTACAGTGGGCCAACTTGTGTTGTATTATAATGCTAAATCAAATTGTGCTGCTGGGAAATTTAAATTACGATGGTTCGGTCCTTACCGAATTAGTGAACAAGTGGGACAAGCTACTTTTTGGTTGACTACTTTGACTGGAGTTCCTCTTCCTAAAGTGATCAATGGTTCAAAGTTGCGGCCGTATCACCAAGTGCCTGATTCTCGCTGACGTGTTCTTCGTTTTTTCCACGTGTCACTTACTTTCTTTTTATTTTTGTGTGTTAGTTGAATAAAGACCGTAAAACTCCTCATTTTGATACATAATCATGATTAATCGCCGCCCTGTGTTATTGATTCTACTCATGCATGCACGCCGTAATTATGAAGGTTATCATCTCAACACCGCACGATGATTAAGGGTCTTTTATCGCTTCCCGTTATCGAGTGTTTACTTAATCCTCTTCTTTTCCCTGTTAATCGCTATTGTGTCTGTGTGTTCTGTGCGTTGTGTTTCCTGTGTTTGTCGAGTATTCGTGTTCTTGTGACTTCTCGTGCGCATCATGGAAGCATTAGCCAATTTCGCTACCTTCCGTGATGGACTCCCTCATGACGTGAGTGAGTTCTTGCGTATCCGCGGCTTGACGAGCTTCGCTGAATTGCCTTGGCATTCAGTGGAGTGTCACCCCTTTTTACACACAGATTATTGCTGCCATCGCTGCCACACCTACCACAGAGCAATCTTGGCCGATTACTTGTTTACCATCACGTGTAGTAATTACTTTAAACTCTTTTGCCGACGCAT
>CM035429.1:11374917-11484917 GCA_020310875.1 Ceratopteris richardii
CTATTTTTTCTAAAGATGAGCTTGGTCCAAGAGGCATCCATGTTGCTCCAAGCTTTAACTAACCATTTTTCTACCAACTTATTGTCCATTCCTTTAATTTCCAAAATGCCCAGATCACCTTGATCTTTTTGGCTAATTCAAGTAGACCAATTAATTTTGGGGATACCGCTTTTGTTAGGGTCACCCATCCAAAGAAGGTTCCTGCAAATTATTTCCAATATGATAATCACTTCGTCCTTCGGTCTCCAATAGGAAAGAAAGTAAATCATTGAAGAGAGGAGGAATGTGTTAACCACCATAGCGCAACCCATGAGTTTGATCTGCATAGCTTTCAAGTATGTCAACTTGTTCTCGAGCTTAAACAGAGCCCCGTTCCATCTCTATCCTATCAAAACATCAAATCCTGTAGGAATAGCTAAGAGCTGAAAGATTTCTCTACTAGGGATCAACTAACATCCATGGTCGAGTAAAAGCTGAGGGGGATTCCTAGTAATAGACCTGAAAGTATTTTTAGCATGATTTATTTTGGATCGTGATGCCTCACAAAATGTATTAAGACAAGCCCAAAAGGTGTCAATGCTTATCAGATCGTTATGCACAAAAGCACTAATGTCATCAGCAAAGAATCTCATGATCCATGGTCTTGATTGAGAGGAAGACTGAGGCCTTGAAAAGACCTAGGTCATTTTGATGTTTAACGAGGTAGGTGAGACCAGAGACCATGATAGCAAAGAGAAGTGTGGCCAATGGGCACCCTTCTTTGAGAGAACGTTTTAATCTAATGACTTGAGAAAGCTGGCTATTGATGTAAATTTTAGTAGATGCATTTTCCAACAACATAAATATCATAATGAAATTTTGGCCAAATCCTAGGTCTTTCAATGCTTGGAAAATGAAGTCCCACTCCAATCTGTCATATGCTTTGTCAAAGTCAATATTAAGGAAGAGTGTTGGGAAAGATGGATGGACACCTCAAGAAATGAGTTGGTACTGCTAATCCCTGCTTTGTACCTACCCTGTTTCACTTCAAAGTTGTGTTGTAGGCCCCTTTAGCTTCCCAATGACACTAAATAAGTGTCTATGTACTTTGGAGATGATGCTTCAAACAATTGGATCAAAAAAGATAACTTTGCAACTAGCTTGATACCAAAAACTTGCTATTTTGGTCTTGATACTTGCTAGATGTTTTGCTTAGTACTCATAGTATAGTAGCAATTAGAAAAATTCCTTCTGAGGCTATCTAATTATTTTTGAGAGCTAATGTGTCCAAGTGGAATCACTTAAAATGGTTGACTATATATAGAGCAATCAATTTAACAACTGAAGCCTTACCCCCGACTTTTTAGGAGATGTGTAGAGAATGACTAGTGACTACTTTGAGGCACTTTTCTCCCAATTTACTGAATCAAATTACTTCAAGCTCTAAAATTTTGTAGAAGACTTGAAGCTGCTTCCAGCAAGCTATAGATCATTGAAAATGATGGAGAAATGACTGAGATATAAGCATTCAAAGTACACTATTCTGAGTGAACATAGCAGAGAAGGAGATGAACATGATCAATGATATAATGTATTATGTAACAATGTTATACACGATCATTGGCATGAATATGATGCCCAATGATGGTGATAGGAGTAGGCTATAGTTCAATCCTCTCAACTTCAACAAATGATCTAGAATATGCTCAGTAATGGGGGCTTAAAGCCGTGAGTTTTCAACTACCTTATATAGTGACTTTTCTCCAAGTTTGAACTTTGAAATTCAAATAGGACTCCACCTAAAAGTGTTCCTCTAAGTTAGGAATGATTCCTCTAAGTGATATTCGTAGCTTTTAGTTCTCCAAACTCCACGAAGAAAATGGGATTACAATATTCTCTCTAAGATTTATCTTTTACAAGAAGTAAATGATCTAACTTTATAAGCAATGGGTCATGTGGTCCTTCAAGTATTTGCATATAGCTTCTTCAATGCCTAGCCAAGTGTGAAGGCTTGGCATTTGCACCAGCAGCTCTTTTGGCTTGCTCTTCTTCATCAATTCTCTTGAATTTCTTGCAATTCAATCATAGCTTTAAACCTGCAAAGTTTAGTACCATCAAGTGCTTTGGTCAATAAGTCCACACATTGCATATTAGTTGATACATATGCAGGTTGAATCTCCTTGCTCAATAGCTTCTCTCTCACATAGTGGTAGTGAACTTCTATATGCTTGGTCCTTGCATGATAGAAGGGATCTGTTGCAAGATGTAAAGAACTTGTGTTGTCACCAAAGATCATAGGTGAGTGAGTATGAAGTCCCAAATCTGAGTAGAGCAATCTAATCCATATGGATTCTTGAGTAGCATTGGCTAATCCCGTGTATTCAATCTCTGTTAAAGATAAATCAACAGTAGGTTGCTTCTTAGAAGACCATGAAATGGGCTTATCACCTGGAAAAGAGAGATAACCAGAAGTACTGCTCCTGTCATCCTTACAACCTACCCAATCTGCATCTGAGTATAGTTTGATGTCCAAATTTAAAGTGTATGGAAAGTGTAAACCTTGATTTTGAGTCTCCTTAAGATACTTCAAAATCCTTTTGACAAATTCCAAGTGACGTGCTCTAGTTTTATGCATGAATTGACTTAAAACACTAACTCCATATGCTATATCAATCCTTGTCAAAGTTGCATAGTTTAGACTTCCAACCATGCTTTGATATCCTGCAATATCTTCAAGCAAATCACCTTCATGAGCACTCAAGTCTTGGTTTACCTCCATAGGAATGCTAGCTATCTTGGCATCTAGAATTTGTATAGACCAATTCAAGTCCAAGAAAATACTTTAGAAGCCCTAGGTCAGTGATTTTGAACTCCTGCATCATTTGATTCTTGATATGTTTGATGCTGGAAATTCCTCTTCCAAGTCATATGGCAACTTAACTTTCCTGCATTCACTTTCAAACCAAGAGTCATTCTCATCAAACACAACATCTCTACTGACCATAAAACCTTTGTTGGATGGATTATAAAACATGTATCCTTTCTAATTTAAATCATACCCTATGAAGATGCACGTCTCCACCTTATGGTCTATCTTACCTTTGATTCGAGATGGAACATGCACATAAGCAACACATCCAAAGATCCTGCAATGATCAAGTGATGGCCTCCTACTATCCATGCTTCATATGGGGTCATCCCATCAAGTGATTTGGATGGCAACCTATTAAAAGTGCCAGTAGATACACTCTCTACCCACAAATAATTAGGTAACCTTTTCTCATTTAGCATTGACCTAGCTATTTCAACAATCAACCTATTTCTCCTCTCTGCCACCTCATTTTGCTCAGGGGCATACCTTGTAGTAATCTCCCTTTTGATTCCTCTATCCTGCAAGAATGCATCAAATTCATTGGATAAGTACTCACCTCCTCCATCTAACCTTAATCTCTTTAGGATTGTTCTTGTTTGGTTTTCCGTAGGTGCAAGATACTTCTTAAAGCAACTGAACACTTCATCTTTGTGCTGCATAAAATATAAAATAGTAAACCTAATGAAATCATCAATGAAAGACACATAGTACCTTGAACCAGAAATTGAAGGGTCCTTGCTTGGTCCCCACACATCTGTGTGGATAAGTTCCAAGTAGTCCTCATGCATGTAGCCTTTCTAGTAAAGGGTAACCTGTGAGATTTACCAAACTTACAAGCACCACATTTATAAATCATGTGTTGCTTGGATACATTAGGTACCCCAATCACACATTGATCTCTACATATTTGCTTTAAGGTTCTTTCACCAATGTGTCCTAATCTTTTATGCCAAATCTCAAGCTCTGATAATGTTTGATCCTTGTAATTATAAAGTGCAATATTCCTTGTATCTTCAAGTTCAAATGTTTTCTCCCTTGGCAATTCTCTTGAATTCATGTTGGGGATCCTCCAAAAATGCTCCATACTTGTTGAACCTAACCTGCAAACCATTTTCCATAATCTATCCAACACTCATCAAATTCTTGGTGATTGTAGGTATATAACGAACCCTGCTCAACAGATTTCTATTCCCATAAGAGGTTTTGACATTTCCTACCTTGACCATCAATGCTTGGTGTCATCACCTATGTGTACTTGGTGCTTTCCCTTGGGTTCCTCAAGGTCAGAGAGAAGAGCTACATTGCCTGCCACATGGTTTGAACATCCTGATTCAATATAGAAGAGGTTTTCATCATTCATACCTTTCTTTGAAGTCATGTTCATAATCAGAAGGGAATCCTCTTGATCCTCTATGCAATTGTTGTAGTCCTTTCTTGATTTGTATCCTCCTTGGTAGTTGTTATGGTAATTGTTGTTGTAGTTGTTGTTGTTGCCATGGTTGTAGCTTTGATTGTGGTTGAACCTTCCTCTTGATTGTGAGTAGCCACCTCTTTGATATCCTCTTCCTCTCTGATTTTTGAAGTTCCTATAGCACTCATCTGTAGTGTGATTAGACAATCCACATATGTTTCATGGGGAAGAGTTAAAACATCTCCCCCCACCTTGCTTACCTCATGTGCCCCTTCCTCTTGAGTTCCTACTCTCCCTGCATAGTTAGCTTGAGAAGTAGTACCTTCATCTTCTATTTTCTTGCTTTTCCCTTTCTCTTTAGTCTTGCCTTTATCTGTGTTTAGGGTAGAAGAGTTATTACCTCTTGATGAATCTCCATTTTTGTTGAGCTTGACTTCATGGGTAAAGAGTTGCCCCATGAGTATGATAAGATCTGTAACCTGCATGTCCATGTATAAGTCCATAGCAGTTGTGAAGGCTTTCCATTTGTCATCTGCATTGATGCCATTGACCACTTGTCTCACAATTTGCTCCTCTTCAATCCCCTCTCCTATACTTTCCAATTGGTCAGCCACATCCTTGACTTTGGTCACATATTCTGAAACACTTTGCTTGGGTTGCTTCTTTTGAGTGGTAAACTCAATCCACAATTGATTCTTCCTAGCTCTTCTGTTGGAAGAAAAGTATGAAGACAATGTATCCCAAGTCTCTTGAGATGTTTTACAACTCCTAATGTGTGGAAGAAGGAATTCACACGTAGAGTTAAGTAGATATGACCTTGCTAATGCATCTTTGGCACACCATGAGTTGAGTCTTTCAAGCTCCTCTCTTGTATGTTGTCCTTTGCTTCTGAACATGGGCATCTCCTCATTTTATCAGATGACTCCTTCCTTGTAAGTATGTCTTCATCCTCAAGGACCATGCTTGGTAGTTGTTCTTGTCCAATTTATCAATAAAAGAAGGGAAACCATCTCCCACTTTACCTCAAATTGCTTTGATACCACTATTGGGAAAGATGGATGGATACCTCAAGAAATGAGCTGGTACTGCTAATCCCTGCTTTGTACCTGAACTCTTTCACTTCAGAGTTATGTTGTAGGCCCCTTTAGCTTCCCAATGAAACTAAATAAGTTTCTATGTAATTTGGAGATGATGCTTCAAACAATTAGATCAAAACAGATAACTTTGCAACTAGCTTTTGACCAAAAACTTGCTATTTTGGTCTTGATACCTATTGGATGTTTTGCTCAGTACTCATAGTACAATAGAAATTAGAAAAATGACTTATGAGGGTATCTAACTAGCTTAGAGAGCTAGTGTTTCCAAGTGGAATCAATTAAAATGATTGACCTTACAGAGAGCAATCAATTTAACAACTAAAGCCTTACCCCTGACTTTTTAGGAGATATGTGGAGAATGACCAGTGACTACTTCGAGGTGCTTTTCTCCCAATTGGCTGAATAAAATTGCTTAAAACTTTGATAGCTTTTCTTAGACTTAGGAGTGGTTCCAAGAAGATATAGATCATTGAAAATGATGGAGTAATGACTGAGATATAAGCATTCAAAGTACACTATTTTGAGTGAACATGCAGAGAAGGAGATGAACATGATCAATGATATAATGTATTATGTAACAATGTTATACATGATCATTGGCATGAATAGGATGCCCAATGATGATGATAGGAGTAGGGTATAGTGTAAGCCTCTCAACTTCAACAAATGATCCAAGTTTGAATTTTGAAATTCAAATAGGAATCCACCTAAGAGTGTTCTTCTAAGTTAGGAATGATTCCTCTAAGTGAGATTCATAGCTTCTAGTTCTCCAAACTCCACGAAGAAGATGGGATTACAATATTCTCTCTAAGATTTATCTTTTACAAGAAGTAAATGATCTAACTTTACAAGCAATGGGTCATGTGGTCCTTCAAGTATTGGCATATATCTTCTTCAATGCCTATCCAAGTGTGAAGGCTAGGCATTTGCACCAACAAAGAGGATATCTTGTGTAGATTCTTCAGCGAAAACGCGACCTTCCCAAATATCAATAATGGCATTAAGGATGGATCTCCCTTTGATGAACCCTTTTTTATCCTCATTGATCCAATCTTGTAGCTGACCAGCAATATAGTTCATAATTGCCTTTGCCATGATCTTGTAACCAATTTGTAACATCCTAATCGGATGCCAATTTTCAATCCTATTTTTTCTTCCTTTCTTATAATGAGGTTGATAACTCCCTCATTGAGACATTTAGGAAGCATGCCAAAAGATATAGCTTCTTGCCACACCATTCATAATGGAGTAGTCACCACATGCTTGAAGGTCTTGAAAAACTCATTGGTAAGGCCACCCAACCCTGGGCTTTTTCCATTAGGAAGGGAGTTTATGACTTCAAGAATCTCAGCATCCAAGATGGGATTTTCAAAAAGCGCTTCTAGATTCTAAAGGATTCTCTTGGTTCTGACTCTAGAGGTGGTAGCCATGCAATTGTGTTTGTCAGGTGAAAGGAGTGTAGGAATCCCCAAAATCTGGGTAAAGTGATCGACAATCACTGTACTATTTTCTTCATCCATCTTGCATTCTACCCCATCGATATGCATCATGAAGCGGATCGCTTCCTTGGATTGCTTCTTTTTTAGGAGGTTTCATATCTCTTTAGTAGGTTTTCCTACCCTACCTCCCCACCAATCTTTAAGGTATATTTAAAGATTTTTTTTTATTATTTATCTTTGTATCTCAACATGCTTCTGATTTTTCAGAGCACCATCTCGTACTATGAGTGGCCTTTGTTGACTTCTACATCTAAATGCCTCATTCTTCAATAAAGATTTTCCCTTGTAACCCAATGAATGATCTAAGATTCTTCTAAGCCTTGACCAAGATATGATGAGTGTGCACTATTGCCTTCATCCAACACCTTGCAAGCGAGGAGCAGGAAGCAAAGGCCTTGCTCCACGTAGAGGTAATCTCCAACTAGACGGAGGAGAAAGAGAGTGTTGTCCAGTTGGCATGAATGACCAAGGGGCTTTCTTAAGATTGGTGATGGGGTTGAAAGAAAGCACAATCGAGTAGTGATCAGAGACAACAAGGTCCATACTTTGGGGGAAGGAAAGGGGGCCCAACTTATTGATGATATTCTTTGTGATATAGCTCCTATCAAGTCTAGCTTTTTGCAAGTCCACACCATCTTGTATGTTCAACCAAGAGAAACTAGCATCATCTTTGACCATCACAAGATCCAGGTGGATCTTGACTTGGTCCCAACCTTCCTTCTCTTGACCATATCCAATCGCCCACCCTTTCCTCCCCCATCTATCAGAAAGAACTTCCACCATATTAAGGTCCCCACAAAGGAGCACATTGAGGGGCAAAAATACCAACAATGGCCAAGTGAAAATTCTTTCCAAGTCGATATTGGGAGTGTACATAGAGACAATGTAAAAAAATAGAGGCCCCCAAAGAAAGCACCAACCCATCAATGGCAATGGTCTACCAAGGTGTCCACCATCCTAGCATGCCACCTTCCATTGATGGTGATAGCTAAGACTCCGTTTCCCTAGGGTGTGCCATGGAGAGCCATACATGGGATGATGAAATGCTTTTAAGAACCTTACGAAGGTCCTCCCCATCAATTTTGATCTCTTGAAGATAGACGAAGTCTAGATTTAGGCATTTATCATGGATCCATTGGTCAATAATTGTCCCTCTTGAAGGACCCGATAGCCCCCTAACATTGAGAGACAAGATTATCATTGTCGAAGGATGGGTTCTTTCCAAAGAGGGGCATTGTCCCTCTTTTTCTCGTTTTTCTCATCACCTTTTTTCTTCAAGGTAGAGGATTCCTCACATAGGAGTTTCCCCTTAAGGGTGGCTCTTCCAAGGAATCTCAGCCGATTGTTTTCCTTTGTGAGCAGTCTTCTTCAAAAAGGAGTTTGTTATCCTTTCAAGGATTGTGAACCAATTATCGATCTTTCACTATCCTAGTTATCATTGTTGTTTGTGGTGCACCCAACCTCTTTGCTAGTGGTGTCTCCTTCATGGATGCTTTCCTTCCAGAAGAATTCCTCTAGGGTTTCCCCACCATTGTGATAGTCTTCATGATTTAATCCCCCTGAGTAGTCCATGTCATTGACCTCCTTTTCCAGGTTGCAAAACATGTTTTTTTTGGAGCTGTACGAGAGGGACTCTTCTCAATACTTCCTTTCGGGCTTCCCCTTCTTCGTCTTACTTGCATGAAGCCATCAGGGTCCATTTCCAAGACTTTTTTTTATTTCCTCTTTTTAGACTACAATGGATGCTCTTCCAATATGCTATGGACCCTTGACAAAACTTTGTTTGTTGTTACGTTAGCTTTTCCTTGGTTTTGCTTGTTCTTATTGCATTTCTGCCTTAAAGGACATTTTTTTATTTTGCGGCCCTGCATTCCATAGTGAAAGCAAGCATTTGGCAAGTTCTTGTATTTAATCTCCTCCTCAACGGTTTCCTCTTCTCCGATGTCTATGGTGATTTTAGAGGGGAGATCTTTCTTTAGATCTACTTCTGCACAAATTTGTGAGTTCTATCTAGCACTGAAAGAGTATTTTGCCCCTTAATTTTCTTCTACTTACATTTATGAATTCTTCTACTTAAATATCTAAGGAATTTATCAATTGATCATTTTCTATGAGGATTATCAAAGCTTCCCATATATCTATCCTTCCAAAATTTCAAGGGAGCTTCACCCGTGATGACATTCCACAAAGCAAAGGAGTAGCCAATTACTTTTCCAAGTAAATCTTGTTTCTAGTTAACTTGGCATTGCAATACAGGTATATTGTCGAGTACGAAAGGAGAAAATGTCCTAGACCATACTTGAATTGTTTCCACGATGGAGGCATCTTGCAAATCTTGTTTGGTGTTGAAATTGGCCCATATTCTCTTGTGGAGAATCTACCAAATAAAGACCACTTTTTTATTCTCTATAAGAGGGTGCTACATATCCTCGGTCATAAAATGATTTAATAACGTTGGTGATCCAAAAGGGCTGCAAGATTGAATGGCCTATGCGACTTATGCAGAGTCAAAGTTTACAACTTGGTCCCTTTGGTCAATAACATTCTTGATGATAGTGACAACCCTCTCGGTACAAAAGATAGTGAATGCATGTTTTTCTTGGAGAAGCATCCCCCACGCTCAAGCATTTTGTATGAAAAAAGGAAGAAATTGATACAAGGGAGATCTTGCACGACTCAAATCATGACGCTGTCATACCACATTGTTGGATAGAGGCATAATGGGGCAAATGCATCACACGATAAAGGTACTAGTGTTAATGAATGTGCGGAAAACGAGGAAGCGAGATGAAGCAGAGAGAGAGGAACTCGTGCAAATTAACAAAATGAATATGTGCCTTACTTTTCTATTGCTTTTTTACTATCAACAGGTGCAAACGTGCAATGTTTATGTCCTTCATGGTTCACACGTTTGTGAACACGTGGGGTTAAGAAAATCATGACATGAGTTCTATTATATTCTTGTTAAACAGTTTCAAATATCATTATGAGACCTTCAAGAGCAATTATCCGAATTCCTGAATTTCAAAAGTGCTACAAAATAAAAAAAGAATATCTTAATCGCCCATTTTTATGTCCCCGCCTTTTGTAGAACCCACCTACCCCAAGAAAGAAAAAAGCAAAACGAAATTTTATGATTGATGGTACGATGAAACTAATTATCAATGAGAAATTTTAGGCCGAAATTCATCCAACCTGTACTAATGTATATATATGAACACATGCATGAATCGATATATATATGTTTGCATGTACGTTCGCGCGCGCGCACACACATATATATATGTGTGTGTGCACGTTCGTACATACGTTTCAATAAATCATAAGGACACACTCATGATTCGCTGTTCGTTCAAATCAGGTTATAAATTAGATCACAATTAGTTGAGCTTCCAATTGGTTGAAGTGCCATGCCATCGTCTTGGAAGTTGGAGGCTTTAAAATATCTCCATGTGCCCCTGCAATACAACGCAAGCTGTATCATATCATAAATCCTCCCTGTCGCAGCATGATAACGACTACATTTTCTGCTCCGGATCATTGAAAGATGGGCCGTTGCAGTCCTCATCAGAATTTAGAGGAAGAAGAAGGTCAAAGTCAACTTCCGTCCAATGGAGTCAAAATGAGAATGGGTGTCGCATGTGCACCGTTGTCTTTTTCCTAATGATTCTATCGTTTATTATAATATGGTTAGAGATTTCAATGCGCACATTCACCAACGCCCTATGGGACCATTCACCTACTTCGAAGCACCACATGAGTGTAATCATACGAATAATAATAGTTCGACAAGAAAAAAAAATTGGAGAGACAACTTCTCTGAAATGGCCAAAGGTTGATCTACGCTAAGCAGATGTTCCATCGCGTAAAGGTCGACATGCTATTGGCCTAAGTCGTAACCTTTCTTTTCTTTTGTTTTCAAAAAGGAAGTTCTAGACTACTTTAATTATTCAAAGAACAATTGTACAAGTGAACAGAGCTAGCACCCATGAACCCCCAAATCCCACAAAGGTGGGTTGCTTAAACTACTCTCTCAAACTTTAATTATTGAAAGAACAAGTGTACAAGTGAACAGAGCTAGCACCCATGAACCCCTCTAATCCCACAAAGGTGGATTGCTTAAAACTTGCTAGAAAACATTACAAAGAAGATTGATAACCCTTTCATCCTCTTCATGTGGGACCCACTTGCTTTTAATCTTGTTCCCTTCAAGCAAAACCCCTTTGTGTTGCTTAAAAAGTAGGGGCTTCTTAAAATTGGAAATTATTTTGCCTAAAAGAAAAAGGGATTTTTCATCAACCATTCTTTAGAAGAGCTACCAAAGTTGGCGGCGCATCTCTCTTTTCAAATCTTGTGAGGGTCTCTGTTAGATTTATTTAGACCTCCATGGTCTACCATTGGTCTACCTGCATTTGGTCGAGGACCCTAGCCGGGTCAAGGACCAGAGCTCGGGGGAGCCAAGGCTCTAGCACGGATCTTCGAGGTTATTCCATCTTCTCAGAGTGGCCAGATGAGGAGTGTTTGGACCTTAGAGAAGATTCTAGACGTGCCAAGGGCAAGGGCTATTTAAGGTTGGGAGGAGAGTGGCAGGTAGCTAATTGGGATCTTTCATTTGGTATCAGAGCTTGAGTGAGAGAGGCGAAAGTTTTTGAGAGAAAGCCACTTCATCTTCTTCTTGAGAAAAATCTTCTTGAGAAAAGTGGGGAGGAAAGTTTCGTGGAGAGAACACATGTTGCGTGGAGTTTGGAGGGCCTTTTTCGCGTGAGCGTGGCTTGGGGACGCGAGCAGAACTGAACAAAAAAAAAGACGTTGTCACTCTCGGCGGTTCTAAGAGGAGGTAAGTGCAACTTTCTTCTTCAATATCCAAGTTTATACAGGATAAGCTTGGAGGAATCGGACCCCCGACCTCGGCGGTAGGAGGCGCACGCCTTACCCAACTCTCCACATAGCGCTGTTACTCCACGCCACCGAAAACATCTATAGAGCAAGTAAAGAAGAAAGAAGTCGATACAACATGTGTTTTCTCAGAGTTTTACTTCTGAAATTCCTACCTAGGGGCACTAAAATGGCCATAGCTTGAGCTAGGAATATCCAAATTCAAAAATTCAAAGTGCTATGGATTCCTTGCTTCAAGATCTTTCTAGGGATAGGTTATTTGATAATTTTGAGTACATATGACCATCTGTACAGAGCTTGGAAGTTGACTGAATAGTATCATGAAGGAGTCTTTAGGCATGAATGAATTCTTACTTCTTTCATAGATGTTTTTGGACATGGTTTCTTTCCATAGGAGATAATTTCCCTCATATTTATCTTCATTTAAGGTCATAAAGAACATATCAAATCTTAAATTTCTTATAAAAAATGAAGTAGAAGAAGGGAAGAGGATCCTGTTCATACCTACTCTATTAGGATGCATTCGATGTTGAAATTCTTCATTAATTGATTTTGTTGAATGCGTTTATGATTTAATAAAGAGTGAATATTCAATTGTACATGGACATTCATTAATGCATTTATTATTATTCTTCTTCATTGAAATTCAATTGTATGAATTTGAAGATGCAATTAGTATTACAACTAGTTGTTTACATAAGAGTAAGTGGATGTATGCATTGAAAGAAAAATATGATTTTGGTAATCTATCGACATTAATCTGCATGCACTCACCAAAGAGTTTGTCCTAATAATCAATTTACGTATACATATAGTTCTATTGATTTAAGCATTTACAATTCGCTATATGTGTTTTGTTAGAACTAGAACCAATGCATAGTTTGCTTGTTGTAAATAAATAAATTCATGATAAATGATTTGTTGCATATGAATCTTTTTATTACTCATGGAAGCATATTTATGCATATCACTTCATTATATGGTTTTATTATAGGTGAGTTAGCTCAAATGCATACAGAAAAGCATGAGAGTATTTTTAATTTGTTGGTTGAGCAACTTGAAATGGTACTGCTGCATGTTGTGATAATCATAAAGTCATGTAGGAAGCTTCAATTTCCATGAAATTTTGTATGATGGTACTTGATATAGTTGTTAACCTACTCACAAAGTTTTATGTTTTTTGGAGTTATTTTAGTAGGTCAAAGGATTCCAATACTTCAGAGATGTTGTTTCTTGGAACACCCTTTGGAATGTTGATAGGGGTGTCTTGTCAGAGTCATATCTCTTGGTGGAAATATCCATTTGGAGAGTTTTTTATTGGATTGTAAATCTTAGCTTTTGTAGTTGTTGTCCTCCAAATTTCATTACATTTGGATTTTTGAGTTAAGAGAAAAGTGAAATTCATTCCGGTCATTGTGCAGGGAATTTTCTCTGGCAATTTGTTGCAGGTGTGCAGAAACTTGGGTGGTTATCTCACACCACTTGTCCAAATGATATGAAATTTGGATATGTGCTGAAGCATAGTGTTTCAATAGACATATATAAATTTCATATGATTTGGATAAGTTTTGAGGAGTGTAAAGGCTATTTTAGCTCTCTAGTCCCTCTAGCGAGGATTCACCAGAGAAGTGCGCAGAGGTCTGGTCTTTTTGCCATTTCTCTTTGATGGAATGTCCAATCAAGGAAAACTCTTTTGGACATGTTTGTTAGCTATGTCATCTTAGTTCTCACCAAATGTTAAGGCATTTGGAGTTCATTTGGGGAGTCTATGATTATAATCTTCCCTCTGGTCTAATTTCTGAGTAGTGAAAAATATGCAGGTATTGCAGACACTATTTTGCTTGTTTCTCTCAGTTAGAGAGTGATATGAAAATGAAACTTTGTATACCAATGGGTGCTTAGATAAGCTTTCCAATGACCCAAATTTCACTGATTTGGAGTTCATTTGATAGTTCTACTCAGTGGATCTTGGGAGCTATGTCTCACTTCCAGGACCACCTATACATAGGTATAGGTTTGCAGAGTTTTGGTCATAAATTCATGACCATAGCTCCAATTCATTTGATTTCACTTGGAGATGAAAGCTAACTTTGAGGGCCATGTGTATACCAAAAATCATTATTTTTGGATATATTTAAGTATCTCTAATGTGCTGGTCTTTTTGCAAGTATTGCACTTTTTGACATAAGAAGTTAGAGGAAGTGATCAAAGACTTTAAATTGTAACTTTTAGAGAAAAAGATCACTTGGATTTAGCATGTAATACATTGATAGTTTGTATAGGATCATTTATTAGCATTTTTGAAAATGTATTAGTTTGTATAGCTTATACTTTGCGCTTATCGCCGGATGTATTCTAGGAATTTTCCATTGCTTCTATTGTCATCATGTAGACTTGTATAGGACTTGGGTTTTGTGGTGTGATCAATGTATGGGATTGAGAGAGGATCGATGGTAAATCTTTTAATTCATGTTTTACACGAGCAATCTATCGATTATGAAAATCATTAGTTTGGTATTACCTCTTTGCATTCACATGACTTATTAGTTGTCCTATGTTTTTCTTTTTAGAATGAACCCCGATGAGGTTGTAACTCCCATGGAAGAGGTCGAGCTTGAGCGACCTTATACTACGGAGATTACAAATCTCAATGCTAAAGTTAGAGGCATGGAGGATACCCTTCAGAAGATCCTCCAAGCAATTAACAAACCAGAGGTGCCACCCATCGACACACCTATGCCGGTGGAAGTTCCATCTGTTGAACCATCTAGTTCACAAATACCATTGACAGATGTGGGGGCTTCTTCTGGTAGAGACGTTAGATGGCAAGTGAAAGATTTAAACCCACCACGGACAAGTTAGTG
This sequence comes from Ceratopteris richardii, assembly GCA_020310875.1. Classification (NCBI taxonomy): domain Eukaryota; kingdom Viridiplantae; phylum Streptophyta; class Polypodiopsida; order Polypodiales; family Pteridaceae; genus Ceratopteris; species Ceratopteris richardii. The sequence continues at coordinate 11,389,536 of CM035429.1, forward strand.
CTAGGACGGCAGATGCGGTGGAGCAATGGATAAGTAAGTGGGAACAATGTTTTCGACTTTGTAATATTGAGGATGAAAAACAAAAAATACAGCATGCCACTTATAGTTTGATGGATGTTGCTCATCGGTGGTGGAGGAAAATAGAGTAGGATAAGATAGAACCGGCCACTTGGGCAGACTTTAAAGTTATATTTTACAATAATTTTGTTCCTCAAGATGAGGGTACTAGGGCTCTAGATGCATGGTTTTTCCTACAGTAGAGACAACTTTCAGTGCAGGAGTATGCAAACAAATATAGGGAAATCTTGTTGAAGATTCCAGATCAGGTGCCTGATTTTCTTCAGGTGCATAAATTTGTTCTTGGGCTTAGGGAGACGTTACGTCCACTTGTGCGCAAGGAGCACTGCCACACCTTAAATGAGGCAGTAGAACTTGCTTTGGTGTTGGAGGATGGGCGACGCTCTCAATTGCAGCCTTCTGGACAAAAGAATACTTGGACAAGGTTCAAGAAGCCTATAGTTTCAGTTCCAGCATCTAACAGATAGATGAACGTCATTCAGACTTCGAGTCGTGGGAAGAGAAAAGTTAGTGCATCCATGGCAGATAGAGCTTTTCAGAGATCTAGTTTGACTCAGCAACAGAAAGAAAAGGCTCGCCGTGAGGGTCTTTGTTATGAATGCCTAGGTCGGCATCCTTACAGGATGTGTCCTAAGAAGAAAAAGAAGATATCTGCAGCGATTGTGGTGGAGAGGCAGCAGTCCTCGCCATCCACTCCATCATCTCCTTCAAATTTTGATCTTCTAGCTACAAACACTGAGATGGATCCTCCATCTAAAGATAAACAACCCATCTTAAATATAACAGTGACTAAGAAGGTTAAGAATGTTCCAGATGTGGTGTTATCCCCAGTTGCTCAGAAAGGGTATCAGTTTCTAGACACCGAGTTGGTTGTCATGAGTGGGGAAGTTCATGGACATCTCGTTAAAGTTCTATTTGATACAGGATCTACACATAATGTTATTAACTCTTCCTTAGTCAAGAAACTAAAGTTGAAGACTACTCCATCTGCATACACTTACAGGGTAGAGTTGGCAGATGGGAAGGGATCTGAGATATGGGATCGACGAGTTGTTGGATTACCAGTCCAGATACAGACTTATAGAGATGAGCTAGATTTCGAGATCGCCAAGTTGGCTAGATTTGATCTCGTCCTCAGTAAATAGTGGCATGCAAGTAAGAAGCCAACTATTGATTTTCAGACCCACATATATCAGTTCAATCATAATGGTCGCCGCATTACCATCCGTGGAGAGCCGGACGTCAAGGTGTACAAACGAGCATCTACCTCTGCGATGGTAAAAGCAGAGTGTAAGTATTTGTATTTCTTATATTTTGAGCATAAACAGTTGTTAAGTTTACAGATTCAAACTAGTCTAGAGGCTCAGCTAGCTTCTAGAATGAAAACTGAATTCCACCACTTGTTTCTTTCAGAGTTACCTTCAGGTCTTTCGCCTCGCAGAAAAGTGGAGCATAGGATTGAGCTAGTACCAAGAGCTCATCCACCGGCCAGAGAGTCGTATCGAATGAGTCTGCAAGAGGAGGCAGAAGTATGTCGTACTGTCGAGAAGTATCTTGACAAAGGACTTATCAGATCCAGTTATTCACCTTTTGCAGCCCCAGTGCTTTTGGTTCGCAAAAAGGATGGATCTTTTAGGATGTGTATAGACTTTAGAGCACTAAATAAAGTTACAATAAAACACAGATATCCGATGCCTCGCATTGATGATATTCTGGATGCACTAGGAGGTGCTATTGTATATAGTAAAATAGACTTAAACAGTGGTTATCATCAAATAAGAGTCAAGGACAATGATGTACATAAAACAACTTTTCGTACTAGATTTGGTCATTATGAGTATCTTGTAATGCCTTTTGGTTTAACTAATGCACCCGCTACTTTTATGATGCTCATGAATGATATTTTTCGTCCTTTCATTGGTCAGTTTATCGTTGATTTTGTAGATGATCTGTTGGTTTATAGTAAAAGTTTGGAAGATCATGAATGTCATTTGTGTACAGTATTTCAAATGTTGGATGACAATACTTTGTACGTCAATCCATAGAATACACAGCTATGTTTATCTGAGGTTGAGTATTTAGGACATATAATTTCTGCAGATGGAATTAGAATGGATCCACGGAAAGTTTCTGTGATCCTTGGTTGGCCGATTCCTCAGAATGAGCGCCAGTTGCGGTCATTCTTAGGATTATCAGGCTTCTATAGGAAATTCATTGCCAGCTATTCACACATAGCTGCGCCATTGACGGATTTATTACAAAATAATCAGAAGTTTGTATGGACTAGTGCACAACAGAAAGCTTTTGACACAATGAAACAAGCAGTTTCAAGTGCCCCAATTTTATTGGTGGTAGATCCCCAAAAGCCTTTTGAAATAGAAACCGATGCTAGTGGCATCGCAGTTGGTGCAGTTTTGATTCAAGATGGCAGACCAGTAGCTTTTGAAAGTAAGAAACTTTCTCCAGCTCAGAGAAACTGGCCTGTCCATGAACAAGAATTATATGCAATAGTTCATGCTTTGAAGATTTGGAGACACTATCTATATGGTGCAACTTTTAAAGTGTATACAGATCATCACACATTGAAGTATTTTTGTTCCCAGCCTGATCTTCGGGGGAGACAGGCTAGATGGGCTGAGTTGATGCAAGAATTTCATATGGAAATTCTATATAGAAAAGGAAAAATGAATACAGTTGCAGATGCATTATCTCATATTTTGCATCAGATTAGCTTCACAGTTCTTGATAGTGATTTGATCCAAGAAATCAAAGATTTACAGATTGAAGATGATTATTGTCAGTCTATAATCAGCAAGTTATCACAAAATGATAAAGATCAAGCATTCTCAAATTTTCAAGTGGAGCAAGGTTTGCTCAAAAGAAAGGGAAAGATTTGTGTGCCTAATTCCCAAGAAGGGAAGTTTAGAAAAGAGGTTATTTTCGAGAACCATGATGTACCTTGTGCAGGACATCCTGGTATTGAGAAAACTTTGCAGTTGATCAGACGTACCTTTTGGTGGCCAAAGATGCTCAGAGATGTAAACAATTATGTAAGTGAGTGTTTTAAATGTCAGGTGAATAAAGCAGAGAGAATTCGTTCTCCAGGTCTGCTACAGCCATTGGAGATACCACAGTATTGTTGGGATAGTATTTCCATGGACTTCATAATGGGTTTACCTAGAACGCCACGACAGAAGAATGCTATTCTTGTAGTGGTTGATCGTTTGAGCAAAATGGCACACTTTATTCCTACAAAGGAATCAGTGGAGGCTCCGCAAGTTGCGGAACTATTTATTCAGAATATTTTTAGACTGCATGGTCTACCTAGATCTATAGTTTCAGACAGGGATCCCAGGTTTACAAGAAATTTTTGGAAACACGTGTTCAATAAGCTTCAAGTTCAACTCAAGATGAGTAGTGGAGAGCATCCACAGACAGACGGTCAGACCAAAAGAGTTAATCAGATACTGGAAGATATGCTACGGGCATATGTTTCAAAAAAGCAAACAGATTGGGATAGTTTTCTCCCATTAGTTGAATTTGCTTATAATAGTTGGAAGCACAAGACTACTAGGCTTGCACCTTTTGAGGTCATCTATGGATTTATTCCACATAGTCCAGCTACCATTGGATTACCTAGGAAATCTCCGAGTGCTTCACATTTTTGACAGATATGCAAGCTAACTTAAAAATAGCTCAGTTCAATCTCCAGCAAGCTGCTGAAAGGATGAAAACATTTGTAGATGGACATCGAACACCACGAACATTTCAAGAGGGAGATCGTGTGTTTTTACAGGTCCCATTTGGTTCATCATTGACAATGGGACAGAAACCCAAGTTATCCCCTAGATTTTGTGGACCTTGGACAGTAATCAAGAAGATTAGTGATGTCGCATATAAATTGCAATTGCCAGAAAATTGTAAAGTTCATCCAGTTTTCCATGTTAGCAAGTTGAGACCATACATTTCTCGAGATGAGAATTGTGTAGATGGTTTAGTTGCTTTAGAAAATAGAGCATCTCAAACACTTTCCTTCCTTGATCACTAAGGACAGTGATCTCTAGAAGGGGGAGAGAGTGTTAGATTTATTTAGACCTCCATGGTCTACCGTTGGTCTACCTGCATTTGGTCGAGGACCCTAGCCGGGTCAAGGACCAGAGCTCGGGGGAGCCAAGGCTCTAGCACGAATCTTCGAGGTTATTCCAACTTCTCAGAGTGGCCATATGAGGAGTGTTTGGACCTTAGAGAAGATTCTAGACGTGCCAAGGGCAAGGGCTATTTAAGGTTGGGAGGAGAGTGGTAGGTAGCTAATTGGGATGTTTCAGTCTCTCCTCTTATAGCATTCCATAGTGCTGAGGAACAACCGATCGCTTCACCCAATAGCACTTGCTTCCAATTCATATATCCCTAAAAAAACATGATTTTTCCAAGGGCACGTGAGACTGACATTGACTTGTGGAACGAAAAGAAAAGGTTTCCCAATTCCTCATTTTCATGAAGGCATCGTTTACACCAAGGAGAGGCTCCAAAAAATTTGTTAGCTTTTACATTGGTCCAAATTCCCTGGTGGAGGATTTGCCACATTAAAACTGATTTTTAACCTCGATGAAGGAATGCCAAAAGGATTGGAAGTTGAGATCCCATCTAAAACTTGACGAATCGAGACACCACCATCTCTTATTTAGCATAAAATGAAGGTCCCTCTCCATTCTTTCATGTATTTTTGTCCTTTACTACAACAAAAGCATGCTCTCCGAAAACAAAAAAAAAAAAAAGGAAAAATCGACTTCATTGAAATCGCACATAAGTGTAACCGCTATAAGCATGACAAGAATCATTGGAATGCAATCATAACAACTCTAAACAATAATCAATATCATAACCTTCATAGCTATGATTAAAACGTTATAAAATTGAAAGTCGCATTAGTTTTCATGACTGTTACCATGAGTGTAAGTAAATATTTAGAACCATCACAACAATTTTCATAACAACAACCATCATCATATTCTTATCCATAAGTAGCATCAACATAACCATAACCTTCACCATAACCATAACCATTTCAATAAACATAACCATATCCATAGCCATAACAAAATCCAAAACCATAAGCATAACCATGACCATAGCCACATCATAACAATAACAATAACCATAATTATAACCATAACCATAATCATAACCATAACCATAAACATAATCATTACCATAATGATGGCCATAACCATGACTATTTCAATGACTATTACTATAATCATAGCCATGAACATAAACATAAACATAGTCATCGGCATAATCTTAAGGATAGCTATGACCATAACAAGAAGCATAACCATAATCACAGTTATAACCATAACCATAACCAATCTTAGAAAAAATGTAAACAACTACCATAACACTAGCAATCTCCATAACCATAACCATAACCATAACTAGAGCTATAATATTAGCTATAGACATAATCATCATTGATGACATGATTGGGATTATAACCATAACCATAAGTACAACCATAACTTAAATGATTACCATAATCATAGCCATAATGATAAAGATAACCATAATCATAACCATAATGGTAAACATAACCACAACCTTAACCATTACCATAATCATAAACATAACCATAACCATGAACATAACAATGGCCATGACCATAACCATAATCATATGCATAAACATAACTTTAGTCATAACCATAGCCATATACATAACGAGTACTAATACCATAAACATAACCATAATCATATCAATAGCGATAACCATAACCATAACAATAACAATAATCATAATCATATCAATAGCCATAACGATAAGTAGAACCATAATTTTCATCATAACCATAACCATATCCATAACATCACCCTAACCATAACCTTAACCATAACCATAACCATAACCACAATCATAACCATAACTATAACTAAAACCATAACCATATCCATAAACATAACCGTAACCATAATCATAATCGTAACAATAACCATAACCATAATTATAATCATAACCATGATAATAATCATAAACAAGACGAATATAATAAACATAACCATAACCATATCCATAACCATAACCATAATATAACCATAACCATAACTATAATCATCACCATAATCAATATCATAACCATAATCATAACTTTAACCATAACCATAACATTTTCCATACTCATAACCATAAGCATTAGCATAAGCATAAACATTATCTTAAGCATAATCATAACTATAAGCATAACCATGACCATTAACATTAAAATAAACATAATCGTAACCATAACCATAACCAATATACCATAACCACAACCATAATCATAACCATAACAATAACATAACCATAACCATAATCATAACCATAACCATACCCATACCCATAACCATAACCACAACCACAACCATAACCATAACCATAACCATAACTATGAGTATAACCCTAACCATAACCCTAACCATAAAAATAAGTATAAAAATAACCAAGAGCAGAACCATGAAAATATTGATGACCATAATTGTGAACATAATCATACACATGAAAGCCATATCCATCATAGATCCTCAGCATAACTATAGCTTACATCATAGCCATCATGAGAATGTGTAATTGGTAGAATTATAATCATTCACATGAAGACCATATCGATCCAAAATCTTCACCATAACCATAGCTAAGTTCATAACCACCATGACCATGTGTGATCAAGATGACTATACTCATAAAAATAACTATAAGCATAAATTGCAACACCATAAACTACACAACTATGTCCATAACTTTCAACAATATTACTAACATGGATATAACCATATCCCTAAACACAAACATATCCATATCCATAACCACAACCCAGCCATAAACATAGATATGTGTTGGAACGTAGGTATTATCACATGCATGATGCACATAACCATGGTTTTCTTCACCATAACCATGGCGTAGGGCACAATCATCATGAAGTTTCATTACCACGAATTCTATAAGCATGACAAAAAATATAAATATTAAATGAAATACCTTGAGCTACATGAATATATTAATAACCTACAACAAAATTATTTGCATGATTATAACCATGATAACATGTTCTGTGCGTAGGAGCTTTACCATCACCAAAGCAAAGCAAAAAACATAATCATGAACATAAGGATAAAAGAGATAAAATTAGAATAGTATATAATTGTGATCGTAATTAGTTAATGACAAAATCACTAATTATTGAGAAGAAAAACTAAGACATCTTTCACCCTCTTCATGTTTAGATGCGTTCTCTTTTTTAATCGAGGTTTTCTCTCTGTTTGTGGGATTATCTTCCTCTTATTTTTCCTTCATATTTTTTATAGAATTTAAAGAAGTTTTTTCTTTTTACTAAATTTCAAGCTTGGAAAAAAATCTCATCTACAACTGAAGGTTTCGTTTGCAATGTTTCCATGCCAAGTGATCAAAAGTCACTATCGCCATCACTTGATTCTAGAAAGTCCTTGACAAACCTCACGTAATATTCATATCAAAGCTCTATAACGCGCGCGCGCGCACACACACATACATACATACATACATATATATATATATATATATATATATATATATATATATATATATATATATATATATATATATATGGATGTCTGTATCTATGCTGTATATGTGCATGTATGTAAATATGCGTATGTATGTAAATATGTGTATGCATGTATGTATGCACATACGAAGATATTATCTATGTATGAATTTATAAATTCGTGTGAGTATAATGTATGTATGTGTGTATGCATGTATCAATCTATTTTGGTACGTATGTTTTAACTTATGTACGTATTTACGTATGTATGTGCATATGTATGTATTCATTTATGTAGATATGTATGTCTCTGTATATATAACTATGAATGTATATATGAACGTACATACATACTTATCACCAACTGTGTATTTGCAATACTAGGAAGCATTTCTCTCCAAACCCTAAGCTAACGTGGAAGAGCACGGAAGATGGATATATTGATGGAATCCTAATAGCACCAATTATGGATTGACAATTGTTTATGTGCTTGGACTTAGAACATTTACTACAATTGAGATTTACCTTTTGATCATTTTTGTGTAGTAATATCTGATGACATCTTCAAATCTTCTTGATCAAGGAATCATTCATAGATTTCTAAACCTTTTTTATCAATATATACATACGAGAGAGCGAGAGAGAGATGTACACACAGGTTTCTTCTTTGCTGCAAGCACACGCTCATGAGTCCCTCCTTATTGAAGATAGGTTACAAAATAGATCGCAAGCCGGTTTTTTTTTTCAAAACAAAGCTCGGCACAGCCTGCTCTTGCAAGCTTTAATTAATAGAAAGAACAATTCTATATGTGAATGGGCCTAAGACGCACAAGACCTCCCCAATCCCACATAGGAGGGGTTGCTAAAAAACTTGCTAGACTTAGAGAACTTTACAAAGAAGTTTAATAACCCTTTCATGCCCCTCATGAGGGAGGGCACTAGATTTTAATATTGTTGTTGTCGAGGAAAAACATTTCATGATGTCAAAATGGTGTGGGAATTCTTACAACAGGAAGTTCTTTGCTTGAAAGGAAAAGTGATTTTTCAATCGACCATTATTTAGGAGGGCTCCCAAAGTTGGCAACACACCTCACTTTCTAGATCTTCTAGAGGGCCTCACCTCTTTTAGCATTCCAAAATGTTGAAGAACAACCGATCGCTTCACCTAGTGATTCTTACATCTAGTAGATTTGTCCCTGTAGCAACAAGATTTTGCGAAGGGCCTACCAGACCAATGTTGACTTTTGGGCAGAAAAAGATGAGGTATCGTAGGTCTTCATTGCCATGAAGGCAACATTTACACCAAGGAGGGGCACCACAAATTTCTTTTGCTTTTGCATTAGTTCAAATTCCTTGACAAAGGATCTGCCACATAAGATCTAACACTTTTTTAACCTTGATGAGGGGATGCCAAAGAGATTGGAACTTAAAGTCCCACCTTAAACTCGACCATTTCTGATAGCACCTCCTATTAAGCATGACATGAAATTGTACATCCTTCTTGAATCTCAGAATTTTTTCAAGAGGCGCTTCCATGAGCAAAAATCTTTGTTCCAAAGCTTCCTACATTTTTAGAGGTTCCAAAACTCAACATATCTTATGCCCTTGATAGGGAACTAGATCAAGTCATTTTGCCTAATACGGGCTACCCATTTCCAATCTTCATTGATATTGATATATTGTTTCACCTTGTTCCAAGTTGTCTAGAGAGAGAAAACTAGGCTCTAGCCTCAAGGATCCATCGGATAGGGGAAGAATAGAAGGGTGATAATATCAAGTCCCTTCTACCCTTGAAGGCCCATAAGCCTAAGAGCCCTCTTGTTTCTAAAAATTCATTTGGCCCAACAGGCTTCCTTGTTGCTTTATGCTTTAATTAACGATTTGTCCACCAATGTATTGGCCATTCCTTCAATATCTAGAATGCCCAAACCAACTTGTTCTTTTTGACTTATGCAAATAATCCATTTTATTTTGGGGACACCCCTTGTATTAGGGTCTCCCCTTCAGAGAAAGTATTTCCAAATTCTTTCTAATTTGAAAATCTCTTGGTCTTTTGATCGCTAGTAGGAGAGAAAGTAAATGATAAAAGAAAGCAGGAACATGTCAACCACCATAGCTCGCCCCACCAGGTTGAGGGGCATATCTTTCCAATATGCCAACTTGTTATCGAAAGAGTCTAGCTCCATCGTTGACCAATCAAAACGTTGAATCCCATCGGAACACCTAACATGTAGAGGACTTATCCCTTGGGGATCAAATGATAGTTGTTTTCAATCTAAAATTGAGGTCAATGCCCAATGATAGCCTTTAGAGTGCTTTATTTTGGAGTGCGATGCCTCACAAAATGTAGTTAGAGAACACAAAAATCTCATTATCAAAAATGGGAGCTTCAAGGAGAGGATTCATATTTTGTGGAATTCTTTTTTTTTTTTAATTCTAGAGATGGGTGTCATGCTATCACACCTATGAGGAGAAAGAGGTGTGGAAACCCCCAAAAGCTAGGAGAAGTGATTGAAAATCAACATACTATTTTATTCATATGTCTTCCACTCAACACCATCTATACCCATCAAAGTGATCTCTTCCTTTGACTTCTTCATCTTAAGGAGGCCACATATCTCTTTAGTAGGTTTGCCCGCTTTTCCCACTCATGTCTTATCATTAGTGTCCATGTGAAAGGCCAAATGGTCACCGGACACTTCTTTGTATATGTTTGGTGTTGAAGAAGGGAAAATACTAAGGTCAACATCACCTTCAACATGTTTTGGTCCCTCAAAGCTTCATTCTTTCCTTTCAAAGCCTATTTTTGAAGCATTTTTGGGGCGATTTTTGGAGCCATTTTGGAGTACTTTCATGCATAGATCTCTTCACACAGTTCGAAGAACATCAAGAAGAGTGTTCCTTGTACTTCTCCAAAAATAATTTTCACCTTTGGGGCCATATTTTCAGCCACACTCGTAAAACTACATGATTTTTGAAAGGTTTTCAATTGTGGTGGGAGCAGCCACTACAAATTTATGTAGGTTTTTTAACCTAAACAACAGAGTTGATAGACACTTGCAAGTGTTGTTGGCTAGTTTTTGGGATGTGCATTCAGCCTTTGAGTGTCATTGAACTGCATATATTGAGCACATGTACACTATGTATGCTTATGGGGATACCACTTATGTACGCCCATGTCTTCATTGATATAGTAGTTATGTTTATGCATAAAGCCTTTTACATTTGATAAAGAGGGTCGTGGTGAGGTTTTCTTAACTGGGAGACACCCAGATGTCAGGGTCTCTTCAGTGATAAAAGTGGAAGACTTACCCAACCTCGCCATAGGAGATGTATGATAGTTGTTCATTGGTGCTCGATAAGCCTAGTTGGCTTCTTTCGAGTAACTGATTATGTACACTGGAGCCAGTCATTCACTATGCAGATAAACATGTTAGTATTTGCAGTTTTATGAGATTTTGACACTTGCCATATGCTCATTTTGATGAGGATACTCTAGCAAAATTTTTCCAGATTTTCTGGTTTTGTCAACTATCCAGTGGTCGATTTACTCCTTGATACACTTATTAGTGTGAGCACATTTATCCTCACATAATCCTTCTCGTTGGTCATTGATGCTCATTAATTCATTTTTCTAGGAAGATTGTTGAATTCTCTCCTAGAATCTAACACCTGGACATCCTTCTTTGAGCCTTGGTGATGTTTGGACTCTTCTAGCTCCATTATCATTCTATTCAATTGTCTACCATCATGGCATTAGAGTTCGCAGGCATGTCTCGCGGTTCAAGTTCTAGTGTTAGTGTTTCAAGGAGGAGCTATAACTTGTAGGGAAAAGACCATTTTGAGATCGAAAATTTTGATGGCACAAACTTTGCTCTATGGAAGAATTAGATTAAAGATGTGGTGATTCAAAGGAGGCAATGGAAGTCAGTAAATGGAATCTCAAAGGAGCATGTTGACATAGATGAAGATGATTGAGATGACTTAGATGAAATGGCTAGCTCTACCATTCGATTGCACCTCGCTAATAATGTTTACTTTATAGTATTAGATTGTGAAAGTGTAGAGGAGCTTTGGAAGAAGTTATGCAATACATATGAAAAAGAGACGTCATCAAATAAATTTTATCTGATGAGAAATATAACCTTCGCATGAAAGACACAGAGAGTGTTGTTGCTCATCTAAATGAGTTTGATGTTGTATTATCCTAGTTATAGGCTCAAAAAATGGATATGGATAATGAAATGAAAGTAGTCTTGTTGTTATGCACCTTGCCATTAGTAGTCTTTTTGTTATGCACCTTGCCATTATCATGGTATACGTTTTGCACAGCTATTAGCAAGTGCACCTGATGGTAAACTCATCTATGATGACATATGTGGAGCACTCTTCAGTGAGGAGATTCATAGAAACTCTATTGGTGGCACTCAGAGTGGAGATTTGTATAATGTCTGTGATTCTTACCAAGGAAAGAATCAGCAATGTGGTAGGAGCAAGAACTTAATCAGCAACATGGAAAGAGCAAGAATAAGGAAAAGAATGGTCAATGGAACAAGAGTAGAAGTAATTCAAGGAAGAGGTATATCAAATGCCATTATTTTCATAAGAAAGAACACATGAAGAAAGACTATTATGCATTAAAGAATGCTAAAGGTAAAGGATAGAATGTTGATGGGCATGTTAAAAAGTTAGTTGCACCATCTACTTTGATTGTGAAGATTGAAGAAATCAATGCTATTTATGATGATGCTGATGTGTTGACACTTGATAGTACTGTGCCAACTGAGGCTCTTATGGCTGATTCTCTTTCCCACACGTGGTTGCTGGATTCTGGTGCTTCTTTTCATGTGACACCATACAGAGAATGGTTCTCTAACTATGCAGCAAAGTCTCTTGGTATCATGAGACTTGGTGACTCTTAACAGTGTGACGTTGTAGGGATTGGAGATGTGGTTGTGCAATTTATTGATGGTTAAAAATTTACTATGCATAATGTATGCCATGTACCTACAAGGTCATTAGGTGGTTCTCTTTTTCACTTTCATAGATGATGCTGCTAGAAAATTTTGGGTATACCCTATCAACTCAAAGGATGAGGTATTCCCTAGTTTCAAAAAATGGCTTGCTTCAATTGAGACTAAAAAAGGAACTAAGCTCAAAGCTTCACATTCAGATAATGGGGGTGAGTATACCTCACATGAATTCAATCTTTTTTCCTAGTCTAGAGAAATTTGTAGAGAGTTTATAACTCCTTATACCCTAGTATAGAATGGTGTAGCAGAAAGGATGAATAGAACTATTCATGATAGAGTAGACTCTATGTTGCATCATGCAAACCTTTCACAAGGCTTTTGGGTAGAAGCAGTATTGACTATAGTTCATGTGATTAACCTTTCACCTAGTACTACCAAAGGTCTGAAAGTGGCACAAGAGTTATGGACAAGGAAGCCACCATATTATGATCATCTTTGAGTTTTTGGGTGTGAAGCATATGTTCATATACCCAAGAATCTTAGACAAAAGTTGGACCATAAGTCAAAGAAATGCATTTTTCTTGGATATGTTTGAGAAGGACAATTCGGATATTGCTTATGGGATCTTGAAACATGATCAATGATCAGGAGTAGTGATATCATCTTCAATGAGACTAAGATGCATAAACAACCCATTAAGGAGGTTGAAGTGAGAAGAGTGGTGTTTAAGGATACTAGTCCTCTAGTTAGCATGCATAAAAATGCTACACATAGGGACATTCAAGAGAATGTCCAATCAGATCAGTCTGCAAATGTTCATGTTTAGCAACCATTAAGATGTTCTGCACGTGTCTCACATCCACCTAATAGATATGTTCTAGGTTTAGATCTTGTTATGCTAATAGATGCCGGTGAGCCTTCTTGCTACAAAGAGGCTATGCAGACAAAGTACCATGTCAAGTGGGAGCGTGCCATGAAGAGTGAGTTGGATTCTATTCACAAGAATGGTACTTGGGATTTAGTCTCATTTACTAATACTTTCAATGCTCTCAAGGTTATTTTCTATACAAAATTGTATTTACAACAAAGAGCATATAATTATCTTCCAACATATGTTGGAAGTAATGGGCTAAATATCAAGATGGATACAAACTCTATAATTTTTTGGAGCCTTCACTTTTGTGCTTATTTTTCTTCTTTTTGGGGCCTTCACTTCTTTGCTTATTCTTCGGAACATGCTTCAATGGATAGTGAATAGGATGTCCTTTCTTCTTATCTTCCGTATTCTTATGTCTTGGTGGTGAAGGTGGTGGAGGAGATTCTAGATCATAAGGACATATAGAATCTTTTAAGATGGCATGAATTGCTTTTTCTCTAACCAAAAGGAACCATGCATCTAGATAGTCAAATAGATTTAGACTAGGACTATAAAATCTACGCTTTAAGTGTTGAGAATATTAGAGTGCATCTCCCTTTTGTACCTTGGAGTCACTCTATTTCCATTACATTTTCATTTTATATTATATCCTTTGTATTTGGGTACCTTGCCATTTGCTTCTACCAGTTGTATTCATTCTCCTTTTAATGGAATTATCCCACATGAGATGTACTTTTGAGAGCCCCTGCCAAATCTATATAAGGAGGGCCTCTCCCCCATTTGTATTTGGTTAGAAGCTTGAGGAGCCTACTCCATGCTCTTGGCAAGCTCATTTCTAATCCACATGAGTTCACCCATTTCATGGTCTACTCATTTTGAGTCTCACACACTCTTTGTTTCATGAGTACACTCTTCTTTTCATTTTTCTTTCGCATGTGTACTCTCTACATGGTATCAGAGTGCTAGGTGGAGGTCTTGGTGGTGCGTTTGGCAGTGATTTTGGTGGTGGTGCTTTACTTTGGTGGTGTGCTTTCTCCTCATTGAGAGAAGCCTTTTGCCTTCAACTTTTGGGATGCATTTTGCCCATTTGCACACCGTCCCACCCTTATTCTTCATCCTTTTATACACCCTTTATACCCCATTTTCCCTTTCACCCTTGTTTTTTATAGTTTTTTGGTGGTGCATTATGCGGTTAATCAACACCTTGATAGCATTTGTAGTGTATCTCATTTTTTCATGATGTTTATAAACACCTTTTGCTTTATGCTATGAGGAGCCTCTACATTTTTGTCATATCACTTTGTGAAGCATTTTTTATTCATCTTGCTTTACCCATCTCTGTCGACGCTCTTGCTACCTCTCTATGTCGAAGGTGTAGAGGTGGTGTGTAGAATCGGAGTGACAAGCCATCCGAAACCTGCACAACTTTAGTTGAAGGCGCTCCTAGTGACCTGCAGCTAACAGAACTTCTTCTGAGCAATCCATGCTTGTGGTTGCGAGATATATTCCCACAGACTGGCCAACATCAGGATCTATTTTTGTACTCATTTCCAGATCTTTAAGAGGGTTAGGAGGATGTCTGCTATCAAAATTTTTTCTCACACCTTGATCACCATCTTTGGCCATACCCGACACGTCGACCATATCTTCACCATCAGCCTTCTTGCTTGTGGTTTTCTGATCGTTCAACTGTCGATGGCGAGACCCTGCGTTGCGTTTTTTGGATGATCCATTATCGACGATGCTCTCTTTCTTAGGTGTAGGCGTTGATGCAGCTTTGATGATTGGTTCCACTCAACTCTTATAAACCAACAATGATTGTTCCAGACTCTGTCGAATCTCTTTGTGCTTTAGACTTTGATCAACCTGATTATTACTAACGCTCGTCTCTGGTTCTTGTTCGAGGAGTGGAAGTTTCCATTGATAAACATTTGGGGATGAAAATGCATGCAAAGCCATGGACTTTGATGCACAAGTATCAATAGGACTACAAAGCACTTTGTAAGCAGGATTTCAGTCAGGAATCATCCACGTCTCATTCCCAAGAATGTTCATCGCACTCCTTCCATTAGGGTACATGATTTCAAACGTCTCATTATAATAGAGCAGCACCACATTCTGCAAATGTTTTTTTTCTCCTGCCAGATACCTCCACCTTGACTACATGCTAGTTCTCTCACCTCACATAGAGTGCACTCAGATTGCTCGTCCAGCTATAGCTTCTTTTTGTGCCACAGTCAGAGAGAGAGAGAGAATGAGTTTTCTTCACCCTTGTGTTCTGCTGCAATTGCATCTACCATCTCGGTCTCACTTCTGCTCCAAAGAGAGAGAGAGAGCGGGCATCGTCTGAGCTACACCATTTCTTGGGTGAGAGAAAGTGGGAGAGCAACCTTGAACTGCCTGCATGCACTCAAGAGAGAGTGAAATAGCACTATAAGGCCAATCACTCTGCATCTCTGCCATTGACAGAGCTCTGACAAAGAAATGCCAAGCAACAATGAAGATCTATGCTCTAGAAGTAGAATTCCATAACCTAACTATTCGGTCTCAAGATGCAATCACCAAAGTCATAGCTTAGTTTGGGGACTACCAACGCTGTCGTAGTGTTTTGAGCAATCAACATTGATCAGCGACATTGGAAGACAAGAACATTGAAAGGATTATGCATATCACATGTGGATCACATGGGTTTGGAGCTGAACAAGAAGACTTCAAGAGTTCTTTTCAGACCATACAAAATAAAAATGGGAAAGCACCATGTAAAGGGCTGAAGAGCCGCCTTAATTGCAGGCATGAACATGCATATTTCGAGAGAGGAAGTACATGTACTCGGGAAGGAGAGACAAATAGGGAGCAGCATCAACGTGGCAGATCTATTTTTCTTTGAAGGGTTTTTTCTTGTTTTAGGCATTCTTGGCAGGGGATCCATCGATCTCGGTCATCAGACACCACCGTGTCCATTGTTCAGGAAGATATGCCGCAGATATGAGCTGACAGAGGGGCACAGTGAAGAAAGTCTGCCGCAGAGATAGAGATTCCGACATGTGCTTCATGGTGACGAAAGCTTATTTCAACAATAACCAAATTCTGTACATATCTGCTGAAACTGAGAGATTCGGAAAAAGTTTAATCTGACGCCCTCTGCTCTTAACTTTTCGGATGCGGAGAAATCTCTACCCAGGAGAGAATCAAAGTTTTTTAGCGAGTTATCTATCTGACAGTGGCATGTTTGTTTTAATGAGCCAATGCTTATAACTGAAGTAACAGAAATATTGAACGGGCCAAAAACATACAAATTGTAATCCCTGATCGGATGCTAGCAGTCTTATACTCCTGGATTCAAACTGCGCACAGAATAAACCATCAAATCAAAACGAGGATAACTATTGAAGCTCTGTCTTGGACATGATCTGAGACTTTGCATGACTATCGGTTATCAGTAGACAGGAGGAGAATAAAAAGGAATGAAGGGGGGAGCAATCGGAGACGTCCAAGAAGGTTGATCAGAAGGAAAGAAAAGAGAGGAGGCGGCAGGCTCAAACATCAATGAGAACTTAAAGATATCATAGAGTGAAGGAAACTGAGAGAAAGCATGTGCATTGTCAGTGAAGGTTATCTCGGAACATTTAAAGAGTGAAGGCGGGTCCTGCGAAGCAGATGACTGAGGTGGAAGACCTTTTGGCAGACTTGCGCTGAACATTTCCTCAGAGAGAGTTAGTCATATATTGATGATGAAGGTAGCTTGTACATAGTAATAGAAGGACAGAGAGAGATTGAGTTGGAAGATGCACAGAAAGGTATTATGAGAGTGATGCAGAGAGATTAAAGATGACAGAAATGGAATAAAAGTTTGATTATGTTTTTCTTTCGACAAGTACATCTGAGACAGACAACGAGCAAAGAGAATTCTTTTGCTGGAAAATGGGAAAAGAGTGTTTACCAGAGGTTAGATGTTATTGACACTTTGTTAAGTTCAAATGTTTTTTTTTTCCTTGTACAAGATGTTAGAATAAGCGCACTTCAGGAAGACGATGCAAATCAGTCCCGGCAAGCCTTGCATGTGCTTAAGATGTATTAAATCCTTTTAGTCAGCGGAATTATTTTAAACTTTGAAAACCATGGCTTGATTCAATGTTGCTGCACAAGTAACGAGTTTTGTGATATTAGGAATGGTTCTTATGGATATAAATGATGAACAATGGTCTGGGATTTAATTTTGAAGTGGAGTGTTGGTAGTACATATGTTCCTTCTGTTTGTAAACAGTGGAATTATGATTATCCTGGAGGGGTTTTTGTAGAAAAATAATTAACCGAATATTATGAAAATTGACTACATTAACAACAACGGATGGTCAGGAATTTTAGTGTTGCAGATATATGTGTGTGTTTATTGAATAGGTTAATAATTCGACTTCTGAAATTTGCAACGATGGATTTGAGTGTCTTTAACGACGACTGTCAAGTATGAAGCATTTTTATATGTTATGGAAGATAAACATTTGCAGGCTCTAGTTTGAATTTTTGTTTTCCACTTTTTACTTCTTCTGTATTTTTCTTTGAATTTTCCAGCGCGCTCATGTAAAGTGTCTACCTATAGAGGGTACTTGAAATATAGGACCTCCTCAAAACATGATCTTTGCACATATGTAACGATTGGTTGTTTTAGAATTTAGTTCTGAATATCTCCGAAATGTTTGGAGTTAATGTGACTGACTTTATATAAAGAGAAAACTGAACTTAGATTGACACATAAAACGAAAACAAGAGTAAAACAAATAAGCGATTTATTGACACCTTGAGGAAAACTTTCAAGGCACGTCCATTACATAAGAACTTCATAGGGAATTTTAGTCACAGTGAGAGGAAAGATAACAATCGTACGGTGATTAGGAATTAGTACGCAAATGTTGTTATATGGAACCCCATGAATTTAATCAAATGCTAAATTAAAAAAGGAAAGGTTTCGATTTTTTGTTAAACAAAGATTGGAACTTAGTTTAGAATTGGCCAAAGTTCTCTTTACTAAAACAAAAAGTTCGTGTGATCGAGTTTGTCAATCATAATAATTCAAATGAGGATCAACTCTAAGGAGAGGAATGACGAGCAAGCAAGAAACAATAATTGAATTCAGGCCTTCGTGTCATGATCACCGTAATGATACTAAGAGATGCATAATTGAAAGCAAGAATGCTAAGAGCGTTGGAATAAGTTCAGTTGTATGTAACCTACCTATTCATTTTATTCATGGCTTCATCTTGTTCAATTGAATTAGAGTAGAATGAGTAGCCCTAATGGAATTTTGTAGCTCAATGTCAAGTTTGTGTTAGGATCACATTTTCTTGGCACCCTGTGTGCACCCCTAAGCGCGCAAGAACCCGACCACATGAGTGAACCCGATGTGAAACGCATAGGGGATGGATTTTACTTTGAGTGTACTTTGAGATTGAGCTTGAGATGAATTGAGTTGATCATTAGAGTGAGAGACTTGAGGATGAGAGTTTGAGAGCTTGAGTGTCGAGTTTGCCTAGGACTTTGAGATTTGACCACGATGGAGGCATTAGGTTTAGATTCGAAGACCTTGAGTACCTTACTTCAAGTATTGACTGAATCCCAAAGGATTGCTACAAATAGTAATGGAGTGATGAGAGCCCTAGAGGCAATCTCGAAAGAGTGTGGATTCTTCAATGGCCGTGACATAACCAAGTTCTTGCAAATCTATGATACCAAAATGGACTTTTATGGAGTATCAGCTTCTATGAAGCTTAGTGAATTTGCAAGGATGGTAATGCACGGTGTCAAACCTAGCATTTATGCTCTTCAAGAGCGATCCCACACATGGAGTGAATTTAAGAATCTGCTTAGAGAAGAGTATTACCTAGAGGACTTGGCCATGCCCACACGACATGATTTTAGAAAGTGGGTGGCTATTCCTAATAAAGGCCTTGAGGTCACAGAGCTACTTCGAGAATTTGAAGAGCGATTTGACCAATTGAGTGATAAGGATCAAGATGCTTTGGAACACGAGAAAGTAGAGCTCTTCATTAGGAGTGCTGACTCTGATTTGGCCTTAGAGCTAGGTGACATGTTAGAAGACTTGAGTGAGCCTTTAGGAATGATGAAAGAATGGAGTAGAGTGCATAAGGCCATAGCAATGCTCTTGAGACGCAAGAGATGGAGGTCACATGTAGTGCAAGATAGAGTCGAGCATACTCAGGATTTGCAAATGCCTACTCCAAGACCTCTAGTTTGTGTGAATGAGATTGTGAAGAATGAAAATGACCATGGAGTCAATCCTATGTCTCTCAATCAAACAAATGAACCTAGAGAGGATCCAAAATATACAAGAGCTGAGGATGAGAAGGCAAGAGAGGAGTTGTATGAAGAAAATATTTCCATTTCTAGAGACGAGGAGATATATCACGCTGAGATTAGTGAACATGATGAAAAATTAGAAAGTGAGTTTGATGATGTGGTTTTAGTATGCATGCATCAAATTAATAGAGATGATGAGAGAGACAAAGAGGTTGAATCGATTGAAGAGCAAAAGGATGTCTGGGAAGAAAATTCAAGAGATTCATATGATGAGTCAAACTTGAGTGATGTTGAGAATCTTAGTGACCTGAGTTTTGAGGAAGTTAGTGAAGCAGGTGTCAAGGCTTTCCACAAAGAGGAAGATGGGGCATTGGTCACTAACTCTTCACGAGTTGAGGATATTCTCACTAGTACTCCTCTGGAAGTAGGAGGGGGTGAGAGAGATGAGGTTGATTTAGAGAATAATGAAAATCTTGATGAATTATCTCCCGAGTATATTCTTTTGCATGATGAAGGACTGAATGTATGTGAACAAGTGTGTAGTGATGATGAGAATGAAGAATGCTTGAGTTTGATTGATTGTGAAGAGCTATTTTCAATAGGAATGTATGAAAATCTTATAACTCAAGATGATTTTGTTGATTTGATGTATGCAAGCTTAGACCTGCATGATTTTGAAGATGCACAAGTGAGAGACTTAAATGAATCATCCTCACAAAATGAATGCATGTTGGATGAGAGTTCCGAGTTTAATTCGATTCAAATAAATGTATCTAGTGTCCAAATCAATGAAGTTTTTCCAAATATGTTTAGTGAATATGATGTTTTTTATTTTTCTTATGAGTTTTTTAGAACAGGTAATCCAGAGGCAAAGGAAGATCATGAGTTTGAATGGATTGTATGGGAGGCTATTACTTTCAAGCAACCTGTTCATATTTTATACAGAGAGAGATTGAGCTAGAAGATGCACAAAAAGATATTATGAGAGTGATGCAGAGAGATTAAAGATGACAGAAATGGAATAAAAGTTTGATTATGTTTTTCTTCCGACAAGTACATCTGAGACAGACAACGAGCGAAGAGAATTCTTTTGCTGGAAAATGGGAAAAGAGCGTTTACCAGAGGTTAGATGTTATTGACACTTTGTTAAGTTCAAATGTTTTTTTTTTCCTTGTACAAGATGTTAGAATAAGCGCACTTCAGGAACACGAAGCGAATTAGTCCCGGCAAGCCTTGCATGTGCTTAAGATGTATTAAATCCTTTTAGTCAGTGGAATTATTTTAAACTTTGAAAACCATGGCTTGATTCAATGCTGCTGCACAAGTAACGAGTTTTGTGATATTAGGAATGGTTCTTATGGATATAAATGATGAACAACGGTCTGGGATTTAATTTTGAAGAGGAGTGCTGGTAGTACATATGTTCCTTCTGTTTGTAAACAGTGGAATTATGATTATCTTGGAGGGGTTTTTGTAGAAAAATAATTAACCGGATATTATGAAAATTGACTACATTAACAACAACGGATGGTCAGGAATTTTAGTGTTGCAGATATATGTGTGTGTTGAATAGGTTAATAATTCGACTTCTGAAATTTGCAATGATGGATTTGAGTGTCTTTAACGACGACTCTCAAGTATGAAGCATGTTTTTATATGTTATGGAAGATAAACATTTGCAGGCTCTGGTTTGAATTTTTGTTTTCCACTTTTTACTTCTTCTGTATTTTTCTTTGAATTTTCTAGCACGCTCATGTAAAGTGTCTACCTATAGAGGGTACTTGAAATATAGGACCTCCTCAAAACATGATCTTTGCACGTATGTAACGATTGGTTGTTTTAGAATTTAGTTCTGAATATCTCCGAAATGTTTGGAGTTAATGTGATTGACTTTATATAAAGAGAAAACTGAACTTAGATTGACACATAAAACGAAAACAAGAGTAAAACAAAGAAGCGATTTATTGACACCTTGAGGAAAACTTTCAAGGCACGTCCATTACATAAGAACTTCATAGGGAATTTTAGTCACAGTGAGAGGAAAGATAACAGTCATACGGTGATTAGGAATTAGTACGCAAATGTTGTTATATGGAACCCCATGAATTTAATCAAATGCTAAATTAAAAAAGGAAAGTTTTCGATTTTTTGTTAAACAAAGATTGGAACTTAGTTTAGAATTGGCCAAAGTTCTCTTTCCTAAAACAAAAAGTTCGTGCGATCAAGTTTGTCAATCATAATAATTCAAATGAGGATCAACTCTAAGGAGAGGAATGAAGAGCAAGCAAGAAACAATAATTGAATTCAGGCCTTCGTGTCATGATCACCGTAATGATACTAAGAGATGCATAATTGAAAGCAAGAATGCTAAGAGCGTTGGAATAAATTCAGATGTATGTAACCTACCTATTCATTTTATTCATGGCTTCATCTTGTTCAATTGAATTAGAGTAGAATGAGTAGCCCTAATCGAATTTTGTAGCTCAATGTCAAGTTTGTGTTAGGATCACATTTTCTTGGCACCCTGTGTGCACCCCTAAGCGCAAGAACCCGACCACAACGCAAGCTAGCATTTTGTGGCTGGCAAATTTCCAGTGAGGATATGGCCATCAGTCTACTTAACAAACTACCTAGGTCGTATGAAACCTTTGTGAATACTTTATACAATCGAGGACAAACACTCACTTGGGATAAAGTTAGGAGATTGTTGCTTCTTCATGACTCTCTACAACATACCCAGGCTACCCAAGAAACAACCATGAAGCATAAAGCCACCTCCCACAAACATAAAGGGCAAAAAGGTGATCAAGGATCGAAGGAGAAAAGCAAGAAGTTCATTTGCAATTTTTGTGGGCAAGACTGGTCACATTGAGAAATATTGCTTCAAGAAAAAGAACGAGGACAAGTCTAAGTCTAATTAAAAGAGTGAACATCATTCTCACTACACAAGTGAAGATCTATTTCTCACAACTGCACACAAAGCACTTGTGGAAACCACTCCCAAGAAAGAATGGATTTTTGATAGTGGTCCTTCATCCCACATGTGCCATGACAAAGATGATTTTCATGAGTTTGAAGAGCATAAAGGTCGAGTATATCTTGGAGACAACAAGTGCATTGAAATCCAAGGAATAGGAAAATTCAAGTCACCAACTCTGAAGGCGAGACCAAGTCACTCAAGGATGTTCTTTATGTACCAAGACTTTGTAAAAACCTTCTCTCAGTAAGGGCCATCACAAAGTGTAACATGATGGTTCAATTCGATCTCAACAAAGTTCAAGTCATTGATCACGAATCAAATGAAGTGATAGCTCAAGGATATGAAGACAATGGTCTCTACAAGCTTTCAAGTTTTATGGCCAAAGTCTTAGCTTGTGGCATTGCAGATTTGAACATACCTCTTGCTTAGCTAAGATCTCTTCCAATCATTTTTTCAAAGGTCTACCCAAGATCGCACAAGTGGAATTAAATTTTAAAGCATGTGCCAAGCAATCAATCGCCCCTTTGTCTAAAGGAGCATCCATTTTTGCAAATAGACCCTTAGCATTAGTCCATGCCGACATTTGTGGACCTATGTTGGCAGCAGCCAGAGGCATAGAAGACGCGGAAGCATGTAAAGACAAAGCAGGGAGCCAGTCGAATCAAGTTTTCAAAGATTATGTTTTATAAATATTCTTCAAAAACCTCCAACATTGATTTTCATCACTATTGTAACATATGTAACAGAGAAAAACCCTTTTTGTAATCCATAGCTCCATTTTGTGCAAGCCGAGGAGTCCTCGAGCTTGAGGAGCTTAGGTAGAATGAGCATATCAATTTTGGTTATTTTTAGACACCGTTTACCCCTTCAAATAGCACTTAGGACCTATTTTTTAACTATGCCGGTCACTAGATGTGAAACCGGTCAAAACTAGTCTAGAATCTATAAAAAGAGCTAGAGAGCTCATTTTTGAGGTTGGTTAGTGTGAGCTTAGAGCTACTTTGAGCTTGTGATTAAGATCTTGAGCAATAGAGTTGATTTCTCACCTTCCATTGTGTCTTGCTTGTCTCTTCGTTGTGTGTGTGTATGTGTGTGTGCATTTCTATGCTTCTCACCTTCACTCTCACTTCATCTCACATTCACGATCTTCATATCACTCCTATCTCTTCCGCGGATTGACATTAAGGAGGTGGAGCTTCTTAACATGGTTCTCACCATTGTGCTAGAGCAACACCAAATTTGGCGCCGTTGCCGGGGATCGAGTCTAGGACGAATGTGTGATGGTAAGAGTATAGCAAGAAGTGGCGTTGGAAGGTAAAAATTTCAGTTTTTGGTTGTTGTTTTTACTTAGTTTTTAGTGTTTTTTACCTCCCCCACACTCCATCTTCATCACCACATCATCATCTTCATCTCCAAAAAAAATCAGAAAATTCACCATATCCACCCATTCTCCTCATTTCTCCTCATTTGTGCATGTGCGAGAGAGAGAGAGAGCTTTTGTGCTTGTGTGTACTTGTGTGTTTTTGAGTTTTCTTGCAGGTACAGAGCTCCAATGCATCAGGAAAGCTTGGAAAAGGTAAAAATTCACTTTCTGTCAGGGATCTGCTGTAGGTGTCAGACCCTCGCGATGGTCTGCCAACTTCGGTATTTTTGGTAAGCGAGTTCATAAGCGTGTAGGCAACCCTTGCGTGTGTAGGAATCCATTGTTGCATTTGCAAAATTCACACTTTGGTGGACCATCACGATTGGCTCAGACCATCGCAATTGTGTCACACCATCGCAATTGGCTCACGCCATCGCGACGGCTCGGTCGGACCATCGCAATGGTCTCACACCATCGCGACGGCTCACTTGAGCCATCGCAACGGTTCACTTAGACCATCGCGACGATCCCATCGACCCCACACCATCGCGATTGGCCCATGCCATCACCTCGATAGTGCCACATGTCAAATTAGACCATCGCGATTGCTCACTAGCCACGCCATCGCGACGAGACCCTTACACCATCGTGACAGCTCAAAATTTGGACCATCGCGATTGGCTCACGCCATCGCATCAGTAACCATCACGACAGTTCACTTCGGACCATCGCGATGGTTCACGTTGACCGTTGACTGACGCCATCATGATTGTTCACTCAATCGGACCATTGCGACGCCTCACCCCGACCATCGCGATTGCTCACATTTAGACTATCGCGACCGTGCACTTCAGACCATCGCGACGGTTCGCGCATCACGCCATCGCGACGGTTCGCCCGGACCATCGCGACAGTCCCAGACCATCGCGATCATCTCAGACCATCGCGATTGTCCACCCCAAACGCATTTTTAGGGTTTGATTTTTTGGGCAATTTTGGGGCTATTTTTTGAAGATTTTTGGATCATTGCACTCATAGGAGACCCCTTAGCTCATATTTGAAGAAAAACCTGTTTGTGAGTTTTCACCCCCAGAGCCTGAACGGTCATATCGTTTTCATCCGAAGTCCGTTTTTTGAGCTTTATAGCTCATTAGAAAGCTCTTTACGAGTACTACGTGAGCTCAACTATTTTTTTCATAAAGAATACGTTGATTTTTAGATAAGCTAATTTGAGGTTGACCTAGTTTGGGACTAGAAAGCCAAGGGGCATTGAAAAAAATTTGGGCAAAAGGGAAAGGACTTTTAAAAGTATTTATATCCAAGTGCTTGATCATCCATTGTGATATTGGTCTAATAGTGGATTTTTCCAGGTCTAGCAAAGGCAATCAAGGGCATTCAAGGCAAGGCAGTGAAGGGCATAAAGCTTGGGAAGCACGGCTTCTTGGGCGTCAGGGCAACCAAAGCTGACTTGAGGTTGGAAGATTACTCAACCCCCTCAGTCAATTCTTAGCTTAAGCTAAACGTTAGCATTGTGGATAGGATTAACGACAATAGGAACGCCTCAAGTTCAAGACATTAATTTATCAAGTCTAAGACTAAAGATAAAGGTGTGTGATACGAAAACCTAAGGGAAAGAACATAAGTCTGATGAAACAAGAACTCAAAGTACCACGGAAAGTCGAATTCCTGATGCATACATCAAGACAAGAATCTAAAGAAACTTAAAAAGAATCAAGCAAGATCAAAGAATCATTGACGATCTAAGCGTGTACTGAGGGTGCAAGGAAGAAAATTCATGAACCTTAGATCAGGCAAACATATAGGTAAGTCTGAACGACGAAGCCTTAGATCATCAGAAGCAAGTATAGGCACTACTGCTCGATCATGGGCTCAATAATTGAATAGTAATTACCCCTACGAGAGCTCAGACACGAGTGAATCAGAAATGGCATTTAGCACAGAAAGACCAGAAGGAGGGTCAAATGTAGCATGTTTAGAAAGACCTGAAGGACCCTATGGAACGCAATTAGAATTTCTCCGAACCAACCGATTAGGTGCTCGCATCTATGAGGATGGTTTGCGAAGACAAGTGGTGCAAATGCACAACCCTGATCAACCCATTGGATTGGAACGTCCAGTGGTGAAATTCGAGAGACGCGTACATAGACAAAGAAGGAACGATGTACATCTTAAGTATGCAGCCAAATAATACGAATGAGTTTGGCGTAATTCAGTTAGAGATGGAAACGAGATCTCAAGGAAAAGAACCATTAGAAGAACCTAGAACACCTAGAGGGAAATCTGTACTGACACGAGTACTAGTTCCAAATTGGACCCCTCAGGACAATAGAAGCATAGAGCTGTTTGTAAACAAAGAAACAGACGGAGCATTTTGGAGGTACAAAACAGAACAACCTAGCGAGGTAGGCTCCATCATAATCTGTGAGTTCAAGGACCCGGATACACCTAGAAAGGTTGTATACCTAGATGAGACTTCAGAAAGAGTATTTGTGGTGCCAGACCACGCTAGAAATACATACACATGGAGAGGTGAATTGGTATTCCCTCCATCACGAACAAACGTAAACGTGAACCAGCAAGGGGCAGGAACATCCTCAGCCCATGGCATGCAAAGAGAAAAAAACAAAGATAGACTTGAAGTAAGCTTCAATCATCCCATAGGGAGAGATAGAACAACCACGGACACTAATAGAGCTTATAGACAAAGGGAACATGGAATACTAGGTGGTAGAGAAGATTTTCCTCTACCGAGACCACATGAACACGCAAGAATATTAAGACCCACTCAGTTAGTAAAATCCATGAAAAATTATTTTGATGGGACTGGAGATCCCTACGACCATGTAGCAGAATTTAAGCAAGTGCTCAGAGCAGAACAAGTCGAAGACATGTTCACGCAATATAACACGTTTGGACTAACATTAAAGAATACCGCTTTAACTTGGTTCCAGCCATTGCAACAAAGGAAATTTAGAGACATCCATCACTTTTTAGAGTCATTCATCACTGAATTCTCTAAAAGTGGGATTAGACATGACACGTCTTCGTTGATTCATAGTTTCAAACAGACCCCTCAGGAAACAGTAAGATTGGCAGGACGTAGGTTTAGACAATATGTTGAACGATGTCCTATGCAAGACTTACCCTCACAGGCCAAACAAGTGTCATTGTTTTTAGATGGCCTATTGAGCTCTAAACTACGCTCCTATGTATACTTGAAGGAACCCAGAACGCTAGAGCAGTGTGTAAGAATTTGCATAGACATTGAGGACAACTTAGGAGACGAGTTGGAACTCTCAAAGGTCTAGAAGGACTCAGATTGTTCATCTCTAGCATCCACAAAAGTGTCTAACTCGATAGAAGACCTAGCAGAAAAAGTGGCCCAGAAACTAGGAGTTTCTAGTAAACAGATGCCCAAGTTAACAACTAACGTACGTTGTTACACCTGTGGTGGAAATCATTTGGCAAACGTGTGTCCCATTGCGACACAACCGCAAGCCAACCCTAGTGGCCAATACTCTACAATTGAGAGAAGATACACAAATCACACCGCTCAAGACTACCCATATAACAAACAGGCAGTGAGACAGAACTACCCACAAGCATACCCGCAGCCAGGTAGGTGTCAAGGCCAATACAATACTCAGCCTCATTATTATAGGCCTCCACAGAACTACCCTTATCAGGCTCAACAAAGACCTCAACCTATCTTAGCTCTGCAGCCACCCCCACCAGCGAATGTCATCTCAGTCAAATACACTGCTACAAAAGAGAACCTAAGTAGGGCCTTAGTGCCTTCTTCACCTTTGATCACAGAGAGTGACCCGAACTCAAACAGTTTTGACTCTACTCATGTAGATAGTCCACCCGCTTATTACACGGAGTCACCAGAACATGTGGAGACATATCATTATGATAGTCCACTAGTGGAACCTAGTTGGGAGCCCGACTATGCTAACGTGATGTACACAAACCCGAATCTGCGGCCCCAATCGAGAAAACAAAGACCACAGGGCCCTAGAGGACCATGCTTTAGGTGCCAAGGAGATCATTTCATAAAGGATTGTCCACATCCTTCGATAGCAGGACAGTCGCAGTACTATAACATACAAGGCTTTTGTGCCGATTGTGGTAAAGAGCACATCATAAAAGATTGTCCTAAGAACGCTGCTAATGCTTCAAATGTGACACCGATCAACGTGATAGGTATTGTACACAATGCAGATGGATCCAACCCTACATACGTACCTATCCAAGCTATAACAAGAGCCCAGGCGCTCTTACAGAACTAACAGCTTAATCAGGAAAAAGTATCTGAAACTAGTGACGTTGGAGAGTCTAGCAGTAAAAAGACAAAGTCTTGGAAAGATTCTAGAGAAAGAATCAAGAGAAAATGGAGTAAAAGGATAAAAGAGTTGGAAGGAAGTCTCAAGGAATCGAGAGCCAAAATCCTAGACTTGACCTCTCAAGAATTGAATCAAGAGAACCTAGCTCAGAAATAAGGATCAGTTTCAGCGGAACCCATACCGGAAAACCTAGATATGATGTTTCGCGCGTATCAGGCTAGAATAAAGGAAGGACCTCAAGTAGCGGAAATGAGTAAGAACTACCCTCGAGCAGACTTAGAAATAGAGAGGACTAAACTTTGCATAAAGATGGTAGAATTAGCACAAGCTTTGTTCGAAGCGTCTAGATATCTTAATTGGAATAACATGGCAAAACCGGAACTACACTTTCAAGGTCTAATGGAGAGGCTAGAATACTTGATAGAAAGCAAAGAGAAAAAGGATCGGCATAGGATTACTATTGCCTTAGAGACACTAGAAAAGAATGCACCATCCCTGTCTCAAGTACCCAATATGGAAGGTGAAGACAACCTGTCTTCCAAACATAGATATTCACATGAATTTTTGAGAGAAATCCAAGAAGAGAAATGGATAAAAGAACAAGGAACCCATCCTCCTATTCAAGAAATAGATGACTTGCAGGAGCAATTTCCCCAAGATATCCCCTCTATTTACGATGAGGTAGAGGAAGAACAACTGAGTGAACGCACAGGTTTTAAATCTAACTCTTTACAAGAATTACCTCAGTTCACAGGACCTTGGGAAGACAAGTCTATTAGCATGAGAGCACCCACGATAATAGTGAGGAATGAAGAATCAGTAATCCCTAGAAACACGGAATTGATCAAGAACACTAAAGTACAGTGTAATCTCACTTTAGAGGAGTTGTTAAGGGTTAAACCAGAACTGTGGAAGCATGTAGCAAATGAATTCCCTGAGCTGGCTACAACTTCCACTCAAATAGGATCACATAAGAAGGTACCATAGATACCCGTAGAAAAGATCGGAGATGTAAATGAAGGAGAGGAAGGTAACACTTATCTTCCAATAACCCATCAGGGCTACACCACGAAAGCCATCTTAGATTCAGGAGCCGGAGTATCCATTGCTACCACCGCTTTATGGAAACATTGGGGTAAGCCAGCACTCAGACCTACCAGGATGAAGCTACAAATGGCTGATGGACACATAGAAAAACCATCAGGCTTACTAGAAGGCATATCTCTCACCACTTGTGGTGTGGAGTTTGAGCATACTTTTGCCATTTGTGACTTTGCAAAAAATCATGCTTATGAGATGATATTAGGACGACCATTCATGCGTCAGTTGCAAATTGTACAAGATTGGGGAACTAATTCTTTGTACTTGCAACATTTAGGAGTGACTACCAAAGTCAATCTTAAAGACTATTCCCATAGAGACGTACCCCCAATACAATGGAATACCATCCATAAGACAAAGGTAGAAACGAAATCGGTACACTCATTGGAGTCAGACCCCTCATGGTTGCACGAGGATACTCATTTATGGATGTGTAAAGTTGTGAAACAAGAGGAAGAACGGTTAGAAGCCAGGACCTTAGGTGCAGAACAACATCCGCGAACCCTTCAAGACCCAGCGTACGCACCTATAGTGTTTCCAGATGAAGAGTTTGAACCCCATGGTTGGGCAGAAATCCTAGCAACCATGGATGTAGCCATCAATGAAGAACAATGGACACCCCACTGTGATGAGGATGGCTATGATATTTCAGTTTTCACGATAGAGCCGATCATGTGTGATTCAATTTTAGAAGAATGTGAACCTAGCACTAATGCATTCGAGGACGCAAGTGACTTCGATAGAGTCAATTATTATGGATCCCCCCTTTGCATCAGAGGAAGAATATTTCTATGAAGTAGAAACTCACCCTCAGAGGCACGAAGAAATTACGAATGAGGTGAGGTTAGCCACACAAGTGACTGTCAAAAGTGAAGGTAAGAAAAGAGAGAAGAAAGAAACCATGTCAGAAACAGAAGAACCTTTATTTGAAGTACCCGAGAACTTCAAGAAATATGAAATAGAAGATAGACGAATAATGGTACGATTGCCGAACAGAAAGGCTGACGTTGGAGAAGTATATGATAATCGAGAGAAAACCAAAAAAATCATAGTAGCCATAGAAGGAGAAGAAGAAAAGTGTACATACATTGGGCATGATTTGACGACTGAAGAAGAAGAAGAATTAGTTGCCCTATTGCACGAATATAGAGATGTGTTTGCTTGGAGTTACAAAGAATTGAAAGGAGTAGATCTAGACATATGTTCTCATAGAATCCCTATGACTCCAGATGCAAAACCTACGAAACAGAAACCATACACGTACAATGATAACTACGCTGCGAAGATTAAAGAAGAAATAGATCGCTTGATAGAAGCAGGATTTATTTATGAAATTGAGCATACCGAATGGGTATCCCCCATTGTGGTTGTGCCCAAGAAGAATGGAAAATTGTGTATGTGTATTAACCTTAAAAAATTTAATGCCGCCACGATTAGAGATAGTTATCCTCTTCCTATCACAGAACATTTATTGGAAAGAGTTGTGGGCAAGGAAGTTTACAGCTTCCTTGATGGATTCTCAGGCTATAATCAAGTAGCCATTGCTCCCAAAGATCAACACAAGACGGCTTTTGCCACATAATGGGCATATTTGCATTTCGTGTGATGCCATTTGGCTTAACAAATGCACCAGCAACTTTCCAGTGACTCATGTGTCATGTTTTCAAGGAATTCTTATGCAAGAATTTGGAAGTTTATGTCGATGACTTATGTGCACATTCAAATGTAAGACAGACACATATCCCAGAGTTAAGGCAAGTTTTTGACAAATGTCGAGAATATCAGGTTTGTTTGAACGCAGGAAAATGCGTTTTCATGGTCAGACAAGGCAAAATTCTAGGACACATTGTGTCAAAGAATGGAATTTCGACAGATGCAGAAAAAGTGAAGGTGATTGCAGATCTACCTAGACCAACCAACATGAAAGAGGTACAGGCATTTATGGGTCATTGTGGTTATTATAGACGATTCATACACATGTATGCAATCATAGCCAAGCCTCTGTACTCTCTTTTGACCAATTTTGAATGGACAGATGAGTGTGAGAATTCATTTAATGAAATCAAACGATGTTTGTGCTCAGCACCTATATTGACAACCCCGGATTGGAGTAAGCCATTCCATGTACATGTGGATGCATCCAACTATGCCATAGGATGTGTGTTAGCACAACCCACGAATGAAGGTAATATAGATCTTCCCATAGCTTACGCGAGCAGACAGTTGAACGCAGCAGAAAGAAATTACACCACTACGGAACGAGAAGGATTAGGGATGATTTACGCGGTAAAGAAATTCAGACATTATTTGTTGGCAAACAAGTTCAAGTTCTTTACAGATCATCAAGCCCTATTGTACTTAGTCAACAAGCCATGTAACACAGGACGATTAATACGTTGGTTTCTATTACTCATGGAGTATGATTTTGAAGTAGTAGTCAGGAAAGGAAAAACACATCTTAGAGCTGACCACCTTTCAAGATTAACCTCAGGAGAAGCTCCTCAAGGGATAGCGGATGAATTACCCGACGCATATTTGTTTAACCTTGAGATAGCACCAGAATGGGCTAAGCCGATAGTCCCTATTCTCACGTATGGACCCAAGAATCCTAAGATAAGGATCAAGGAAGGAGAGATTACAAAGTCTCAAAGATATCAAATCATAGCAGGAAGTATATATAAACAAGACAATCAAAAGATTCTTGCTTGTTGCGTAGATGAATCAGAACATGTGAATTGGTTGCAATTAGCACATGTAGGTGCATTGATGCAACATCACTTGAAACATCGTACATTGCAGACTCTGCATAGACTAGGAGTATATTGGCCTTCGATGGAAGCAGACATCTACAAGTGGTGTAAAGAATGCCCTGTCTGTTGTGAAAGACCACTTGTAGAACATGCCACATTATATCACGTGTCTCTCACACCAGATTGGAGTGAACCTTTAGTGACATACTTGACGACGAAAACATTCCCTCAAGGGATGACCTTAGCACGACAACGCAGTCTAGAGCAGGAAGCTCAAGACTATTCACTTATTGGCGATAATCTATACAAACGAGGACGAGATGGATACCTAAGACAGTGTGTTCATGAAAGCGATTATCTGAGCATACTAGAGACTGCACACCAAGGTGTTGTAGGAGGTCATTTTGGACCGGATAGGATAATCAAAGCCATCCTCTTTGCAGGATTGTGGTGGCCCACTCTTCACATGGATGCGCATACCTATGTTAGATGTGATGTGTGCCAAAGAACTCAATTTCCTACTCGCAGAGACGAAATGCCATTGAAACCCATGATGGGAGGACGTGCATTTTCTAAGTGGGGTATAGACTTTGTAGGACCCATTAACCCCCTTGCAAAAGGTACACATGCTGAATACATTATTGTTGCAACAGATTATCTTACCAAATGGGTAGAGGCAAAAGCCACAAAAAAGAATGATGCACACACGACTGCAAAATTCTTATTTGAAAATGTCTTTACAAGATATGGATTGCCTATAGAGTTAGTGAGCGATCGAGGAACTCACTTTCTAAACCAAGTCATTGAATATTTGTTACAAGATTTTATGGTGATTCACAAGAAATCCGCACCATATCATCCTCAGGACAATGGTCAAGCTGAAAGCACGAACAAGATCCTTTGTAACGTACTGACGAAACTCGTGAACAACAAACGTTCAGATTGGGACAAACAGTTACACCACGCTGTTTGGGCATATCGAGTGGCCTACAAGACCGTACTCAATGCAACTCCCTTTCAGATGGTTTTTGGTCAGAATGTTGTGCTTCCTTTGGACTTCTTGATACCGACCCTTAAGGTTGCACATGAACATCAGTGGACCGGCCATGAATTATCAGCAAGAATAATGGACTTGGAACGATTAGGAGAAACCAGGCTGAAAGCAGCAGCAGGAATATATGCAGCAAAGAAGTGACAGAAATCATATTTTGATGCACATGTGAAAGATAAAGGCTTGAAAGAAGGCGATTTAGTTCTAGTATATACGCTGAAACAGCATGCACGGAAGTTAGAAAAGCGAGGTTATGGACCTATGATCATTAACAGACTCTCAACAAGTGGAGCAGTACAATTAGCCACCTTAGAAGGAGACATAATGCCTAATTACATTAGTGGTTGTAGAGTCACGCTATATCAGGAACCTCTTACTGAGGACATGCTTACACGACTCACGTTGGCAAAGAAGCGTAAGGAGGAAGAAAATAGAATAAGAGCGGAAGCTCAGGCAGAAGCTATAGAACGCATTAAGTGCATGAAGCTAAGAAGACAAGGACTAGGGAGAGAACATTATAATCATCTGGAAACAACACCCAGATATCCAATGGCCATGTGTCAAGTAAAGTCAACCACTCATCCTAGCATAGTGGACAGGAGACCATTCATTACAGTCAGGCTAGAGGACGGCAACCCTTGCCAAGAGCTCAGGGCATTAATTGATTCAAGTGCTGCGACTAGTGCGATTAGATGGTCCCACTATAAGGACTCAGGAATAGAAATGCGGCCAATTGAGGCATACCTCATAGGGCTAGGAGGCATGGAAACCCCTTGCATGGGTGAGGTGGACCTTCCTATCCTCATAGACGAAGTGACCTTGACAGTAAAGTTACTAGTGTGCCATGACGAGGACCTTATAGAACCCCTAATCCTTGGCCAAGATTGGTTATACGATCACTCAGTGGACCTAAATCTTAGACAAGGCTCCTTGTAGATTGGAACCTTAGATCAAAAGCGAGTGATACTGCTTGACTTCCCTAACATCTTTCCGCCTGAAGTACGCGACCCTAGACCCTATGAACAACATGCAACGGAAGACCGAAAGATCTTTGGTCAGATCAGTCACGTTACGTCTACACCAACCCATGCGGGCTTGGCTATAGACAATTGTCAATCAGAAGGACGTCAAGAGATTTTCCCTTGGGCTTCCTGCAAATTAGAAGGGTCAACCGCCCAATCGCTTGGTCAAATGGACACCATCAGCGGACAAATGGGGACAATTAGCGGCCAAATGGGCATAATCAACGGTCAGGTGGACTTCATCAGCGTCCACATGGGCAAAACACCCTGCGGTGCCCATCCTTCCACACTTACTGCGGACTGGCCTAGATTAAAAGTACAAAATGGAGCACTTCCTAATGGGCAGGTTTCGCAAGTGTTGGACCTCCCTTCTTTTCCAAAGCAGAGTGTCCATCCGACCTCTCCACCTCAACCACAAAAGAGTCAACCACGATGAAGGAACCCAAATCGACGACAACATCAGACGACACAAGGAAGAAAGCTGCAGTCTCAGTATCATAAAGCAAGAGGCACAAGACAAATATGGGTGCCAAAAGGACAAAAACCACCAACAGATTTCAACAACGCAGACAATGACAAGAAGAAGTCAAGGTAGAAGCAGAGTCAATATTCAACACCTCCTCGACCTTCTTCTACGAATACGAACATTCGACAAATTTGGATCGCCAAGAAGTACCTTACAAACTGACCCACACCCACACAGATTTGGGTACCCAAACAGTGTATTATAGCTCAACCCTTAAGCCTTGTAATATACACCCCTCAGAAATCTCTTCACCCCTCCATACCACCAAATCCGATATCATCTTTTGTCCCTCCGCAGAGACCTATCACCCGCACATGAACTCTTAGGAAGTGGATACCGAAACGTATCAAGAAGTCTTCTCCTAACCCTTTGTCTAACATAACTACCACCCCGACTAATCTACAACCTTGTAATAACTCATTCATGAATGAACCTTGTATAAATCCACACACTATAACCCAACATCACTTGTAATAACATCTCATCAAAGAACTGCATGCAATATCTGAAAACATATAGGTGTCTAGAGACCTACACTAGTTCTGCAAGAAGCATTGCATCAATCACATCACAACACTTGGCTACACGGGTTACACATCGGCTATGGAAAGGGATTGTGGTCTCACCTTAATGGGATCATAATTAATTTCCATACTAATGTGTTAATCTTTTGTAGCAGATCTTTTCCATTAGCACGTCAATCATCATGCAAACCGAAGAAGGACCGTCTGAAGCGGGAACCAATATACCTAGGGCTACTATTCATGATTTACTTGCTGAACCCCATCCGACAGCTCCACCGCCAGAATTTCAAGGTTTCCCAGGACCGATGCCTATTGACGATCCTCCTAGAGGGTATACTCAGAAGATTCACCGCAATTCTCACTGGTTTCAAGGGCTAGCAGGACCCTTGGCGGATGCTGAGTTTATATTTGAGGCTAATTTGACTTTTGATGACCGTACCTGGGGCAAATATCAGTTTCTCTCAAGAGAGTTTGAAGGGCTACAGAACACACAAGACTTAACACATGTTTGGGCAAGAGCAGGGTTTACAGAGTATTTCAGCGACCCTTTGCCTGAACCTGACTTCTACAGATGCTATTACTTAATCACCATTTTGATAGCTTCGGAGAACAAGGATCTGCCTGGGACTTTTATTTTGCCATCCTTAGTGAACGATCCACCAGATAAAAGATTTTATCTTTCTAAAGATTTGATTAGAGCTGCCATTAAGATTCATGGAACCCACACGCCCACAGAGCGAGAAAGGTTAGTTCCAGACCCTATGAAACTAGGAGACGTTACTAAGTGGGAAGAGATTTCAGCGATCACACCTGAGCTTTCAAAACCACTGCGGATATGTATGCAGCATTTTGCTTTCCCCGCTCAGGACAGATTCACAATGCCTCACAAACGAATATGGTTTGGTTTGTATTTATCTTGTATTGGACCCAAGACAGTTGATCTAGCTAGTTGGATCATTGATCAGATGTATTTAGCACAACATAGATGGGAAAGAAAGAAATTCATCAATGGATGTTGCGCACTGACTAGAATTGTATATATGTGCTTAGCATATGACTTGCCGATTGAGCGAGCAATGACAAGTGAGGAGCTGAAAGCGTTTAAAGGAACCACAAAGAAAGCTAGGAAGCCCAGCAAAGGAAGAGCAGGAAAGCGAATGAGAGGAACTATCCCCTGCCTTCAGGTGCCAGAATCACCCTCACCACAACCCTCTCTTGAACAGTCTCCTACTGAACCCCCTGTACAACCCATTCGCATAAGGTTATCAAGACCAGTTACAACAGAGGGCACTACCAGCACAGTCACTACTCAAGCAGCCAAAGTCCTAGGACCTACCACCACTACAGCAGAAGTTCCCACCACTATTGGTGCGGAAGCTTTCGCTTTTCCGATACCCCATTTAGAAGCAGAACAAGCAGACATCACATTTGATTTTGAGATGTAGGATGTATTTTCAAATGAATTTCAGTTTTCAGAAGGCCAGATCTTCTCTCAGGAATATGAAAGGCCCAGCTACCCTACCACACCGCGAGATCAACCACAAGGACAAGTAGTGTCCAGTTTCGAGGAAGAAAGAATAGAAACCGACGAAGATGAAGGCAATGACGAAGCCAGTCAGGGAACTCATGAACCCCAAGAACATGTGCAAACAGACAAACAAGGACAACAAACCGACATCCAAGGTGACACGAGCACACACGAAGAAGAAACCTTCGAAGCAACAGCTTATACACTGGCCATCAAAAAGTTATACCATACTATGGAAAAGGTTTGGGCGCGTAAGAAGTTGACTAACGAAGAGAGCCAAACACTCATAGAACAAGAGCTTGTCTCGGGCGGGTTTGAAGAAGTATACATCAGAGGTTTCAGAGAGCTTGTCAAATCAGTTGGACCCACTGAAGCCTTAAGATATTTGCAGAGAAAACCGCTATCGCAGTATGATCCTCGCAGAATCTGCCTACTAACCAAATCGGGTGAATACATTCGGGTACCCACCGGCGGTCAGTCTTCAAAACAGGCCAGGGAAGCACGTCTCGTCCCTGAAAGCTCATTGGCAGAGGACACCATTATCGTCGACTCCCCACCCCGTACTACTGTTGTACATACCACCACAGTTGTCGAAGTACCGACCACCGCAACTGCTCCTTCGTCACCTCCCATCCATCTAGTCTCCCCCATACACCCTCCTTCTCCCAGAACAACATCCTCCTTCTCCGGTGGGGTAGCAGAAGTCGTCCTTACTCCCATTCATCCCACAATTCCCGCACCCACTCAACCCAGTTTACCCCCTAACACATCCACCTTTCTATCCAACCCATTTCTCCATCCATCTTTTCCATCCTTTCCCACACCTCCAAGACCCCTTTTTCCATTCCCACCTCCATTAACCTTCTCCCCAGTCTCACCTCCCCGACCCACCGTAACCCCTCTTTCCCCTTTCCACCAAACCGTCCAAGACAACCCCTCTGTAAATTATTCTTCGACCTTTGTAAATCCCGTATTTACACCCACACACTTACCCACGATCACACCACTATTCACGGTTACCGAACTCGACACCACATCCAGCGATATGGATATATCACCACCCACTGCACCTCCACTCACTTCATTTGTGGCACCACAATATTTAAGCACACCACAATTTTCCACCATCACCACAACATCCACTTTCCCACCCCCATTCCCAATTCCCTTTGCATCTACACCTACTGCATCTTCGCTTAGCACATCGTTAATATTATCACCCACTGTAGATACTGCATTTCGACAAATGCTCACCTGTATGACTCAAGTAAGAGATGAGTTCACATCTCTTGGAAATAATTATTAGCAGCTGCAGCGGACAACCAATGACTTACAGTCGCAGCTTGATTCATTGTCCATAGAGAATGCCTCATTAAATACTCGCTACCAAGAACTCCGGGAGGCATACCACAAACTGGAAGTAGGAAGTGAAGAGAAAGCCAAAGAGGCCACTACTGATCTTGACAATATGTTAAGGGCCAAGACAATTCGCAATGCGACGCTGACTCGGAACATGGGCTTACTCAGAAGACATCTAGCAACAGCAAAGGAAGAGAACCAGCGGCTACAAGAGCAGAACAGAGAAAATTTAGAAGCTACTCTCGATCATCCAGACCAACCATTAAGTCCTAGCCGGTTCAAAGCAGTGCCCTCCGAATCAATGAAAATGTTGCTCGATGATCATATCAGATTGCTAGACGAATACGATCGAATGAACGAAGAATATCAGAAGCTAAAAGAAGATCATAAGCTACTCCAGCTCAGAGCACCTGCAACACAAGGACTACCAGCTCCTGCGGACCCATCTCTTGACATCCTAGAGGAACTCAATGCACTACGGGCCTAGTTATCTACTCTTGAATCGTGGATAGCTATATATGAAGCACCACCAAGGCCAGATTCCCCACTAGAGCTCCCAGTTGATGAAGAAAATGTAACTATTCCGGTGGAGGAAACTTTTGAAGAAGCCTACGAGCCCCAAAACATCCCAGGCGGACGAGTCACGGCCGAAGGCCAGACAACTTACGAACTTCCTACTCCCGCATGGGTGAAGACAATTGAAGAGCTTGGAACCACCCACTCTGCGCGGGTAGAGGCGTAGTTGCACGCAATGGCAATGATTGAGAAAAGAATTTTACAATCGCCCTACTTTGCTCATTTGGCCCCGCGCAGATACATATCCGGGCATGAGTTACAGTACAAACCATATTTCATGCTAATGGCTGAATATTAGTTGGCCATAGAGAAAGAAACAGGCAAGAAACCATCTCACGCTACTCAATTTGAACCTGAGGATTTGCCACTGGATGCGCAGCAAGGCGAGATCTATCAACCAGATTGGCGTAAAGATCTTTTACAAGAATATCCTGAGATGATGAGTACTTGTGTTAAGGCACCTTTACATTTAAAATACAACCCATGTTGGGGACCAGTGCCACGTCGTCGTTCTTGGAAGGCATTTGCGATTAAGATACAAAACAACAAGCATTGTCAAGATTGGCTAAACTACCCATACTTCAGGCCACCTACAGGACCACCCACAATTGGATACATGATGGCCACGATTCGCCACTGGATCCCTCGCTTGAAACATATGGATGCTATAGCAGCGCACATGACTGTCAAGATATTTGACATGATGCAGATGGTTTTTAAAGTCTTCAGACGCGTCAAGGTACCTCATGTAAACACCCCGGGCTTCAAGCATGGCAATCTTGACCTTGCATATGATATGAGTACAACGCCATCGCTACGGGTGTGTTATGCCTGGCATTGTAGAATTAAATACCTATCGGCGTGCTACAAGCAAACCTTCAAAGAAATGTTCACAACCGGTTTTTGGGAATACCATTCGGAAGTGTTCATCAGCAGGCCAACCCACCTATTGCAACTATTCTCCTGTGAACAGATGGTTTATTCCACACATTATCGACTCCCACCACCTGATGAACCGCAACCAATTGATTAGGAGAAACTCGAGGCAGATTTGGCCCGAGGCATTCGCATATCAGAACACACCCTCGCTCAGGAACTACTACAGAACTACATCCGACAGACCGCACAACAAGGTTCTGTCGAGGACGACAGAAGCGAGAGGGAGGGGGGTGTTGGCAGCAGCCAGAGGCATAGAAGACGCGGAAGCATGTAAAGACAGAGCAGGGAGCAAGTCGAATCAAGTTTTCAAATATTATGTTTTATAAATATTCTTCAAAAACCTCCAACAGTGATTTTCATCACTATTGTAACATATGTAACATAGAAAAACCCTTTTTGTAATCCATAGCTCCATTTAATGCAAGCCGAGGAGTCCTCGAGCTTGAGGAGCTTAGGTAGAATGAGCATATCAATTTTGGTTATTTTTAGACACCGTTTACCCCTTCAAATAGCACTTAGGACCTATTTTTTAACTATGTCGGTCACTAGATGTGAAACCAGTCAAAACTAGTCTAGAATCTATAAAAAGAGCTAGAGAGCTCATTTTTGAGGTTGGTTAGTGTGATCTTAGAGCTACTTTGAGCTTGTGATTGAGATCTTGAGCAATAGAGTTGATTTCTCACCTTCCATTGTGTCTTGCTTGTCTCTTCGTTGTGTGTGTGTATGTGTGTGTGCATTTCTATGCTTCTCACCTTCACTCTCACTTCATCTCACATTCACGATCTTCATATCACTCCTATCTCTTCCGCGGATTGAAATTAAGGAGGTGGAGCTTCTTAACATGGTTCTCACCATTGTGCTAGAGCAACAACCTATGACTACACCTTCTCTAAGTGGGTCAATTTACTTCTTCCTGATAATAGATGACTTCACTAGATACACATGGGTTTATTCACTCAAGCATATAGAGGATGCTCTTTCCAAGTTTAAGGAGTGGACACAAACAGTTGATGGAGACTTTCCAAGTTCTTTGAAGGTCATCCGATCTGATGGAGATAGTAGTTTTGTCAATCACAACTTTGCCAAGTACTTGAACCAACATGGAATCAAGTATCAAGCCAAGAAAGATACTCAACATGGTACTACATTACATAAGAGTCAAAGTGTGATCCAGATGGCCAAAGTTATGCTTAGACCAAAGCAACTTCCACTAAAGTTTTAGGGTGAAGCAGTGCAGACAGCAGTTCATATTCAGAACAGAGGACTTTCAGATGGCTTGAAGAACAAAAAACCATTTAAGGCTTACTTTAAGAAGAAGACAAGTGTGAGTTATTTCCACGTCTTTGGTAATGATGCCTACATCCAAGGCCCTGGTGATGATCAGCCTAAGCAGTACATTTTCATTGGGTACAGTGAGCAACAAAAGGCATACAAACTCTACGACCTAAAGAGTCACTCAGTTATAGTAACCAAAGAATGCACCTTTGATGAATACTCTAAGTATTCATCCCTTTTGGATCCTTCCATTTCCACTTCAGAGGGGGACCATTCTAGTTTTGAATGCTCTCTTTGTACATGAATTTCCTAATCATGGTATAGTTTTGGAGCATGAGGAACCAGAGATATCATCTCAACTTATACCTCAGATGGTTATACCTATCGTACCATCTAAGGCTTATATTTCCCCTCAGCTTTAGTTGGGCATTACTCCAAGATCACTGACTCATCATTTTCCATCTCTATCTTTGAGAGTCCACTTACCTCATCTATAGCCACATTCTCAACATATACTCTTCCATTCATGGAGTCCAGCATCTTTTCATTTACCACAGGATACTCCTGCATCTACATGGATTCATCACTCAGTTGGATCTTATTCTGCTTCTCGGTTTAGAGGGTGCTTCCATGGTCCTCCCGACACACATCAAGACTTTGTACACTCCATGGAGGCTTATAGCATACACATGTACTACCATGTGACTATGATTTTATGCTTCATGCTTTATGTTTCACTCTTGCAGGACCTACTTCTTGGCGACACACATCTGGTGGTGGATATTGTCAAAGCTTTGGAGGTTCCAATGTACCACACGGAGTCATCCTACCTATCTCGCATAGAGGTGATCTCATCCAATGAGATCTTGTTCTGTTCCTATACCTCGTTGGTGGCGTACCTCTGGAGCATCTGCTTGATCCATCTGGTGGACATCTTGTGGAGTACCTGGCGATCCCGCATGGTCGATACCACTTGGAGGCTATGGATTCCCAAACGATGACTTCCTATTTGGTGCTCATGCTACTACCGTTGACTCTTAGTGGACTTTTCTCTCATACCCTAGCAGCCTCCATCCTCTACAAAATGGAGTTGTAGAGGAGGTGTTGAGAATATGAGAGTGCATCTCCCTTTTGTACCTTGGAGTCACTCTATTTCCATTGCATTTTCATTTTATATTATATCCTTTGTATTTGGGTACCTTGCCATTTGCTTCTACCAGTTGTATTCATTCTCCTTTCAGGGGAATTATCCCACATGAGATGTACTTTTGAGAGCCCCTCCTAAATCTATATAAGGAGGGCCTCTCCCCCATTTATATTTGGTTAGAAGCTTGAGGAGCCTACTCCATGCTCTTTGCAAGCTCATTTCTAAACCACATGAGTTTACCCATTTCATGGACTACTCACTTCGAGTCTCACACACTCTTTGTTTTGTGAGTACACTCTTCTTTTCATTTTGCTTCTGTGCATGTACTCTCTACACTAAGAACCTTACTGCATTGGCAATTACTCTCCATCCACATGATGTACTGTCTTTCTGTAGTGGCACATGAATTTGAATATAACCAAAATTCTTCATTCACTTTGCTAAGATATTTTTTATCAATGTGCATTTTCAAAAGTTTTGCAGCACTGCAATGCTAAATAAATATGAGAATGCATGGCAATGGGAGTGTTAAAGAGCAATGGAAG
Organism: Ceratopteris richardii; assembly: GCA_020310875.1. Taxonomy (NCBI): domain Eukaryota; kingdom Viridiplantae; phylum Streptophyta; class Polypodiopsida; order Polypodiales; family Pteridaceae; genus Ceratopteris; species Ceratopteris richardii. The sequence continues at coordinate 11,432,384 of CM035429.1, forward strand.
TGTGAACTTATAGCTTGCAGTTCCCATGTTGTGATTGAAGAGAGTTCATGAATAAGGCTTGGTATTCAACAAAATCAATAATTATAAGACTCTAGTGGCCCTTGAAAATGTGAAATATACTTATGAATAAAACCACCATTAAGAAAGGAATGACTTTATAAGAAATATAGAAATGAAAACATAGTTATTGGCCATAAGTGTCACCCTATGACAATGTGCTGCACATAGAAAATGTGTTTGCCCCTTTGGAACAGTTCCCCCATGATGTTGTTGTTGAGGGTATAACTTCCTAGATGTCTTCTTTAACCTAGCCATGATCTATAAAAAGAAGAATAGAAGAGGATTAAACACATGGAAATGAAAGAACACAAGAAAATTGAGAATTCAATAGATGACTGATTCAAGCAATTAGGGTCATCAAAAGAATTTGGATTGTCTATTCACTGAATTGGTCGTGTGGCATTACTCAATGTTTCAACCACATTCATGTGAATTTCATGAGATCGATAAACTTTCTCTTTTATGAAAGAAATACAACAATTTTCAAAAAATATGTTTGAAGGAAATGACAGATTCAAGCGATCAAGGTAATCCAAAAATCTTTGATTCCCTTAATTGCTTGAATTGGTTGTATCAAAGGAATCAAGGTCTTTGCTTTCTTTTCATGACTAGACACAATCCATTCAAGTGAATAGTTCAATCCAAAAGTCTCTCATTCCCCTGATTGCTTGAATCGGTCATCTCAATACCATGTGAAAAAATAGAATTTTCTCATCTTTTGCCCTGATCTTGAAAGAATAAATAGATCTCAAAAACCCTTTTAACTAGGCATGACCAATTCAACTGATTGGGAAAATTTGGAATCAATTCCACTAATCGCTTGAATCGGTCACGTAGAAGATACCAAGCTCAAGGATATTACCTTGCACACTGAAGAGCTCAAGGAGAAGAGGAGTTGGTGAAATTTGCAAATGAGGGTTGAAACATGAAAGTTGTTGGAAGTCAGATGAGCAGGTAGGTCACCAAAAAAATGGGACAAATGAAGGAAGGAGCTTAAATAGGTCTCCAAGTTTAGTTGACCATAAGTTCCATGTGGCAAGATCTGATTGGTCCATGTCATCTAGCCATTGGAAATCCCAACGTAAATTTCCACCTATGAACTTTTCAGTGGTGCACATCATCATATAGGGTTTTCCTTCTTGAGAGAACAATAGAATTCAGGATTTTTGGTTGTTTCCTTGGGGTCAATGCTTCTAGAGCTGGATATTTCCTTTCTTATTAAAGCTATACAATGGTTGTAGAGGTCTCACATGTACAAACTATTGTTGTCTACAAGAGAAAGGAGTTCCTTAGATATACAGGAGATGTGCCAGAGTCAAGTTCATTCAAAAGACTAAAAGAAGAATAAATATTTCATTCTAAAAAATTCATGAGTTTACAAACTGTATATACATCCATATGTATTTTTTGGACAAAGAACTGTAAATGATATTCTAAATATTATAGCTTCAAACTCGAATGGAATCTCATTCTTTTTTGTAAATCCATGTCCTAAAAGAAATGGCATCTGGTGATAGTCCTTATTGACATGATCTGTATAGATTATCTAGTGACGATATCTGGCATGTGCTCCTTTGTAATTGTCTTCTAGAGAACCAATCAAAAAGCTCTTTGAAAGCATTACTTTTTGTGACTCCTCCTCCTTTTCTTGTGCATCTGAAGAAGCTTGTTCTTGCTTGATAATGAGATTTTTCCATGCCTTGGGAGTTCCATGTGGCAGGTGTTTTATTTTTACCAAGAATGGACCATGTAGAAGAAGAATATGTCATAAAAACATAAAGGTAAATATCACGAGATGTTCATTTCAAAACACACCAATCATATTGGTGGAGTAAATTTGTTTGAAAATCACCAAGTAGTAAGCTATGTCTTTGACACTTCATGCCTCTGTGATGGTTTCTATAAGCTCCCTGACTACTTCTGAATTCAATCACATAGGTATGAGATGTTACTTGTTGCCTCATGATCTTCAAAAGTTTATCTAGTCTAACCCAAACCTCCATTCTTTTTTTTTGCTATTTCTAGATTGCTTTTTACATTTATCATAAACTTGAAAAATTGTTTCCAACAATTCCACATTGCATTTAGTTGTTTTCCATTGGTGTTGCTGAAGAATCTTCTTGCTTCTGCACCTCCCATTGACACATCCTCTAATACATCACCTGTATTTTGTGAAAGCTTTGGATCTTTTCTTAGATGAACATCACCACCATGAAATCCCATTTTTGAAAGCAGAGATTCACATTTTTTATGCATTCATTTGCAAGAGTTGTAGGCTTGATGGAATATGCATAATCCAACTGAAGACAAACCAACTTGTCAATTATCCTTAACTCTGTATACAGTGTACATGTGCGTACATTAATCAATTTTATTGGAAGTATGGGATCCCAAATCATGGAAGAAGAGGAGTAATTATCTAGATTAAGATTTTGTTTGGAAGGAGCTTCCTCAGGCTCAGTTCTAGCAATCCATCCTCTTGTACCTAGACTATGCATGCAGTACAAACAAGGGTACTTACAATTTGCACACTGCCTTATACCAAACATGCATTTAGAGTCTTTAAGTCTCCACTCAAATGCCACTCAAATTTAAAGCTTCTAAAGCGGCTCACATTCAACAATTCTCCTGAGTGATGCCTCTCGATAACATTTGGAATGTCTATTTGTAAGGATAACGACTTAAGTTTTTTATGATTCTTAGATGAAACTTGAGCACACCCAACCCACCATAACTCCATTTCTGATTTTGTACTTTGAGAGATGGAGTATCGATTTTCCCAAGGCTATAGTCCAAAGCTCTATTCATTAGTGGAATATTTATTCTCTCCATGTTTTGATGTTTTTCAATTTCAGCTTCATCAAGTTTGATTACAAATTTCAAAAGGCCGGAACATTCATGTTCTTTTATAGCATATAACTGAACCATGTATGTCTAAAGTCTTATTATATCTATCCATATATCGTTAAATGCATTGCAAGTGAAATGTAAAGTTTGTTTTCCTACCTCATAAGGCATGTTACCATGAACGTGTTTATAGTCACCAAATATATATGTTCCGTCTTGTTCTTCGACTTATATAATGCGTGTCTAGGATGTTCTCCACTTTTTTACTCTACTCTCCACAGCAGACCTGCTTCTCTCTTTCTCATGAATCTAGACAATTCCACCATGGAAGACCTCAATCCAAACACTCTCACAGAACTTTCATCTAGCCAAAGTATGAGTAATAAGTTCCATATCAACATTGCAATCAATCAAGAGTATGCAACAACAAGAAAGGTATTTTGAAGAGCTCTTCAATCTTGTGAGGTTGATGGATTGCGCAAAGAAGGCAAAAAACATATCGACATATGGGAAGATGGAGCTATTTATCTGATTGATCCACAAATTGGAAGGTATCCACCTTTTCATAATCTTTATGATCTGATTAGATTTGTAGGAGATGGTGATAACAGTTTAGGTGGCTATTGTTAAAAGCTCTGTGAGATTTCAAAGGACTATATGCAACACATAAACTATTAGCAAAATGTACTACATCAGAGAGACTTACATTAGAGGGATCTAGAAAAGAGTTTTCACATTTTTTTTCTCAGCTAGAATCTTTCAAACAAACGAAAGAAACTCCTATAGGATTGAGAATGTGATCAAAATGAGTAAAAAGTTTTTTGGATTTGTCTGAAAAATCTGGCCAGAAGAAAAAGAGAATGAAAATTGTAAGAGATCATGTAACAAATGTGCTAGGTTTAAACATGTTGAGCAATTTTTGAGTGTGGTCATCTTTGTAATGAAATTATGAGTCAAAATGATGTTTTGAAACTATTGAAATTGAATGAAAATGTATGCTTGAAACAGTTTATTTTTCAAAAACTCATGAAAGAAATGAATTTGTTGCTAGAACCATCTCGAATTCAAGAGGTTTGTGATGGAGTTAGAGTGAGTAGAAAGGGTTATAGAGTAATTTCAAAAGTTTGGTGTGGATTTCTTAAATTTAGTAAAGTAAAACGCTTTGGATCGCCTAAGGTTTAAACATGTTGAGCACTTTTAAGTGTGTTCATTTTTGTAATGAAATTATGAGTCAATATGATGTTTTGAAACTATTGAAAGTGAATGAAAATGTAAAATTGAAATGGTTTATTTTTCAAAAACTCATGAAAGAAATGAATTTGTTGCTAGAACCATCTTAAATTTAGGAGGTTTGTGATGGAGTTAGAGTGAGTAAAAAGGGTTATGAAGCAATTTCAAAAGTTTGGTGTGAATTTCAAAAGTATTTGCTCTACTTGAATATGAGTATCAATTGAAATTCGGTGAACGCTCGATGAGCACAAACTTTGAGGCATATCACTTTTCATGGTTATCACACAAACTTTCTCTCTCTTACAAAAGTAATATATTTGCATAAGATACATTTTAAATGAATGTACGCAAAATTTTTGGAAATGATTTGACAACATTAATCCAGATTGAGCAAACTAATTGAAATCCTTACACGGCCCTTTTTTCTCCATTTTTCACCCTAATGGAAGAAGAAGAAGCTTGGAGCACAACACACGATACTGAATGTATTACCAAGAGAATGTACAAAGATAAGTGATGTATTAGGGTCATATGCATACATACAAGCCCGGGAAAAAACCTCCTAAAGAGGGAAAAAAGTGCCCCAATGGTCCTAGTGTGTTCACACACATCACTACCTAAATATATCAACAAATCCCCACTGGGAGTGATGCAGTGAACAAGGAGTTGGCACTCATGTATAAGGAAGTGCCAAGCTATGTGGAATCAATCCACAAAAGGAAGTAAGCCAAAAGCTTTGTGGAAAGCTTCAAACTTCTCCCTAAGTAGATCCAAGTTTGTAAAAAGGTCTACAATGTCAGCACATATGCCAAATTGATATCTCCAATAGAGAACCTATCCCTAACATAATGATAGTGCACCTCAATGTGCTTAGTATGAGCATGGAACACAGGGTTCCTCGCAACTGTCAATATGCTCTGACTATCAGTGAAGATGGTTGTGCCAGAAGACTAACCAACACCCAAATCAACCATAAGGAATATGAGTCACACACACTCAATAATCACCATGAAAGTTGCCCTATACTCAGCCTCACAACTAGAAGTGCCCAAACCAAGCTACTTCTTGCTGAACCAAGATATGCATGAGCTACCAAGCATGAAGTGAAAACCATTACTAGACACACAAGTGTCATAAGAAGGAGCCCCGTCAAAGTTAGAGAAAACATGTGAATTTGGTGATACTGATTCCACCTTGGGATAAAACAATCCAAGTATTCAGGTACCACTCAAATATCAAAAGATGCACTTAACCGCTAGCCAATGCTTGACACCTAGGAAATGCATAAACCTAATCATCTATGAGAGAACAAACTAAATATCTGGTTGAGTAATGCATGATTAAAACAAGCATCCAATAGCTTGTTGATAGAGAACAACATCAAATGCATCTTCAGCATCATGAAGACTTCACCATAAACCTATCTCCATAGGAGTGGTAATAGGTTTGTAGTCTTCAAGGCCAAAACACTACAATAATGTGTTAATACATTTTGTTTGACACAAAGCTAGTCTGCCATCAACTTGCATAAAGTGAATGCTCAAATAATGACGCAAATGCCCCAAATCTGACATCTCAAATGAGGCATGCAAATCAGGCTTAAAATCAGCAATATGCCTCTCATGAGGACCAATGAGCATCATGTCATCAACATAGGCAAGAGTGATCAGATGCACATCATTTGCACGCGTATTATTTAAGGTGCTCTCAGTTGGATTGTTCTCAAAACCATGTGCAATTAAGTAGGCATGTAGTAATAAGCACGTGGTATTTTTTTCAAACCATATAGTGCCTTTTTCAACCTACACACTTTGTTTTCATGCCCTTTCTGCACAAAACCATGAGGTTGAAAAAACATACACCTCTTCATGCAAGATGTCCAATTGATGTGTGACCTTTTGCAAAAAGCCTAGCCTTATACCTATCAATTGTTCCATCAAGCTTACACTTCAACTTGTATACCCACTAAGTGCCAATGGCCTTCTTGCTAAGAGGCAAGTCACATAAAGACTAGGTAAGCATCATATTTTGATTGTATAGAATCCACCCAATTTTTAGAATTTTATACTTCATCAAATGAAACATGCGCATTCTCATCACAAAGACTAGAGGCAGTCATAGCATAGCAATCTGATGCAAAGAAGCACTATGAGAGCATCAACAAGTATGATATGATAAAGGTGTATCTGATTTGCTATCTCAAAAAGTCTGCACCAACCATTTAGACATAGTTTTAGCCTCCTCTATATCTATCTCTCATCAATAAGTGCATCATGTAAATCTGCATCAAAAATGGAATGGTCTGCATCATCATATGAAACCTTTAAATGCTAAGAAATTGGCACATTTGGACCAGCACTAGAGTATCCACCTATAAACAGAGGTAACAAAGTATCATACACATCTTTGGAGCTAACTGATGTCTTCTTAGTACATGAAAGTAATGGCTAAATAGCATCTTCCACAAACCAAAATGCACTTAGTCTGTGGATGATACAAAGGATAGCCTTTGCTTTGAGAACTGTACCCAACAAATATATATTTCACTGCTTTATCATCCAATTTTGTGTGTTGCTTTTCAGGCACTAATGCATATGCCAGACAACCAAAGACACAGAGGCAAGCAATAGATGGCTTGCAACCATGCCAAGCCTCATATGGAATGAAATATTGCAATGTTTTAGTCGGACACCTGTCACTACAACATATGAGGGGCATACCGACATTGCTTATACTGACGGTCACTCACGACGTCGATATAAACGTTGGAAAAGCTCACTTAAAGATACCGACCGTCAAGTGACCGTCGATATGACCATTTAAAATGGATCGTCGGTGTGCCCTACAGTCGTCAGTATAAGCGTCGGTATGGGCCTCGGTATGGGCATCGGTATAAGCGTCGGTAATTTACTGGAAGTTATCGACGCTTATACTAACGCCCATACCGATGCCCATACCGAGGCCGAGTTTTAAACATACCGAGAACCCAAGAGCAAAATTTCACTTTTTTGCACGTGTTTGAGTACTGTTTGTCTTCTGTCAAACTTGCGTGCACGAACTGAATTGTGAACTGCATTGTCTTGTGCACACACACACACATAGATATCTCTCTCTCTACACACACACACTCTCCCTCGGTTTAGATCTAACATCTTGGTAAGTGGTGCGCATACTGTTAGCGTTTGTCTTTCTCTATGCTTTAGGTCTTATAATTTCTCTTCTCTTTGATTTTGTAGAAGTTCTTTGGCGTCGATTGTTTGGAATTCGACGATAGATGACATACATTATGCTTTGACGACAGCGATCCAAAAGAGGGACATACTTGTAAGTGAATGTTTTATTGTCTATTGATAGAGAGAGAAAGAGAGAGAGAGAGAAAGAGAGAGAGAAAGAGAGAGAGAGAAAGAGAGAGAGAGATGAGAGAGAGAGAAAGAGAGATAGAGAGGGAAAGAGAGAGAGAGAGAGAGATAGAGAGGGAAAAAAAGACAGAGAGAGAGAGAGAGAAAGAGAGAGAGAGAGAGATAAAGAGAGAGAGAGTGAGAGATAAAGAATGATGAAAAGAAAGGAAGATAGAGATATGAAAATAGAGCATACACACACACACATCTACACATTTACACATGCATACATGCACACATACATGTACACACATGCATGCTTACATACACACACATATACACACATGCATGCTTACATACACACACATATACACACATGCATGCATACACACACATACAAATATACATACATGCATACATACACACACATGCATACACACATACATACACACACATATATACACATATGCATACATACACACACACACACATACACACATACATACACACACATATACACATATGCATGCATACATACACACACATACACATATACACACATGCATGCATACATACACACACATACACATATACACACATGCATACATACACATAGGAATATAGAGCATACATACACACACACATACACACACACATCTACACATTTACACATGCATACATACACACATACATGTACACACATGCATGCTTACATACACACACATATACACACATGCATGCTTACATACACACACATATACACACATGCATGCATACACACACATACAAATATACATACATGCATACATACACACACATGCATACACACATACATACACACACATATATACACATGCATACATACACACATACACATACATACACACACATACATACACACATATACACACATGCATGCATACATACACACATATACACACATGCATGCATACATACACACACAGATACACATATACACACATGCATGCATACATACACACACATACACATATACACACATGCATACATACACATAGGAAAATAGAGCATACACACACACACATATACACACACACACACACATCTACACATTTACACATGCATACATACACACATGCATGCTTACATACACACACATATACACACATGTATGCATACACACACATAAAAATATACATACATGCATACATACACACACATGCATACACACATACATATACACACACATATATACACATATGCATACATACACACACACATACACACATACATACACACATATACACACATGCATGCATACATACACACACATACACATATACGCACATGCATGCATACATACACACACATACACATATACACACATGCATACATACACATAGGAAAATAGAGCATACATACACACACACATACACACATCTACACATTTACACATGCATACATACACACATGCATGTACACACATGCATGCTTACATACACACACATATACACACATGCATGCTTACATACACACACATATACACACATGCATGCATACACACACATACATACACACATGCATGCATACATACACACATACACATATAGAAACATGCATGCATACATACACACACATACACATATACACACATGCATACATACACACACATGTACACACATGCATACATACACACACACATGCATACACACATACATACACACACATATATACACATATGCATACATACACATACACACACACATATACACACATACATATACACACACATAAGGTAGTGTTTTAATTAAATATGTATAATTAAATATATAAATTTTGATTTTGAAGCTTTTTTTACATCAAATATATAAAAACGGGATTAGGATTTTTACGCTATTTACACATCACATACACATATAATACATATATACATGTATATACACCTGCATATAGAAATATACATATTTTAGGTCTAGATATTTAAGATTAGGGTTTTAGGGTTTAGGCATACATATAACTCAATTACATTTATATTAAGAAAAAATATACAAAAAAAATTTGAATATATAAATAAACATATATATATATATAATAGGATTAGGGTTTTAGGATTAGGGGTTTAGATTTTTATAGGTGTTTAAGTATTTAGGTTTTAGTATTTTAGGTTTAAGTCTAAGTTTTTTTTATTAGGTTTTTAGGGTTTTAACACCTACATAACATATATACACACATACACATACACATATAATACATATATACATGTATATACACATGCATATAGAAATATACATATTTTAGGTTAGATCAGATTAGGGTTTTAGGGTTTTAGGGTTTTAACACCTACATAACATATATACACACATACACATACACATATATACATATATACATGGATATACACATGCATACAGAAATATACATATTTTAGGTCTAGATCTTTAAGATTAGGGTTTTAGGGTTTAGGCATACATATAAGTCAATTAAATTTATGTAAAGAGAAAATATAGAAAAAAATTAAAGAAAAAATCTAAATATATAAATAAATATATATATATAAAATAGGATACTTATATAGATAAATAAAAATATAAAAAGAACTAGTGTTTTAAATAATTTAATTAAATATATATAATTAAATATATAAAAATAGGATTAATTAAAGAAAAAATCTGAATATATAAATAAATATATATATAAAATAGGGTTTTAGGTTTTTAGGATTAGGATTAGGGTTTTAGGATTAGGCTTTTAGGTATTTAGGATTAAGATTAGGGTTTTAGGGTTTAGGCATACATATAAGTCAATTAAATTTATATAAAGAGAAAATATAGAAAAAAAGTAAAGAAAACATCTGAATATATAAATAAATATATATATATAATAGGGTTTTAGGTTTTTAGGATTAGGATTAGGGTTTACGAAAAAAATCTGAATAAATAAATAAATATATATATATATATAATAGGATAATTATATAGATAAATAAATATAAAAAGTATTAGTGTTTTAAATAATTTAATTAAATATATAAAAATAGGATTAATTAAGAAAAAATCTGAATATATAAATAAATATATTAAAAAAATAGGGCTTTAGGTTTTTAGGATTAGGATTAGGGTTTTAGGGTTTTAGGGTTTAAGGAAAAAATCTGAATAAATAAATAAATATATATATATATATATATATATATATATATATATATATATATATATATATATATATATATATATATATATATATATATATATATATATATATATATATATATATATATAATAGGATAATTATACAGATAAATGAATATAAAAAGTACTTGGGTTTTAAATAATTTAATTAAATATATATAATTAAATATATAAAAATAGGATTAATTAAGAAAAAATTTTGAATATATAAATAAATATATATATATAATAGGGTTTTAGGTTTTTAGGATTAGGATTAGGGTTTTAGGGTTTTAGGGTTTAAGAACAAAATCTGAATAAATAAATAAATATATATATATATATATATATATATATATATATATATATATATATATATATATATATATATATATATATATATATATATATATATATTATAGGATAATCATATAGATAAATAAATATAAAAAGTACTAGTGTTTTAAAACATTTAATTAAATATAAAAAAATTGGATTAATTAAGAAAAAGTCTGAATATATAGATAAAATAGGATAATTATATAGATTAGGGTTTTAGGTTTTTTTAGGTGTTTAAGTATTTAGGTTTTAGTATTTCAGGTTTAAGTCTTTAAGAGTAAGATTTTTAGGTTTAATAAAAAAAACAAATGATCTGACATGTCCATATTGTAGCAGATGGCTTCTTTGGATCCGAAGGAGAGAATGGCATGTCCTTGCACTCAGTGCAAGTATCAAATTTATCAGAGTGAATTGTTGATCAATCATTTGGTAGACCCGATGCATATTTTTAAGAATGTGGGAGAGATTCTTTGGAAAACTTTGATCGGAAAGAAAGAAAGCAAAGCACAAAGGGAGGACTTAGAAGAGTGAGGTCGTATGCGAGAGTTGTGGGCAATTACTAAGCCCAACGGAACAGTATCGTTACCGAGAGCTCCTTGGGTGCTTCGCAGGATGGAAGAGCAACAAGTGAAGAAAACAATTTCAGAGTTTCGGACACCTACTGGATGCATGAGGTGTCTAAAGATTGCTTTCACACGAAACGACGATCTTGGAGGGCTCAAGTCTCATGATTGGCACAAGTTTTTACAGTTTGTGTTCCCTGTAGCCCTAAAAGATTGTCTTTCGGAGGATGTACAAAGAACCATTTATAAAATTAGTTCTTTAGTACGGTGGATCTCTTCTAAAGAGATAAATAAAGATAGCATAGAGAGTGCAAAACTCAATGCTATCGAATTTTGCCTCTTCCAGAAAGTCTTCGACCTCTTCCACCTTTTCCAATGAGCAGATGGCTAGATACCGCGGTTTCACAAGCAAAGGTAGTGGGTGAAGATATATCTGAAGAAGAAGAACTCGCAAAGGGATGTGATTGGAAGTATACTAAATATGGTGCACTATGGTCTCATGGACGACACTTTCGGAGCGCAGGAATCGATAAAAATAGGTATACTTTTGATAGTGGGGTGATGGTGAACTTTTTGCAAAAAAGTAGAGCAAGTGCAAGAGATGATAATGCTCAAGAAGGCCAGCTAGATTATTGCGGTGTGATTCAAGATATCAGGAAGAAACCAGCATAGCAAGCGATTTAGAAGCCATCAATATAGAGATAGATATTCTCGGTGCATTGGATCTTCAAGAGAATGCTAGATTACAAGATTTTTTAATAAAACACTTGTACGTACTAATTTTTGTTTTTTTTCTGTTTATTCTCTATATTACCTTTATTATCACATGCTAATTATTGAGTTCTTTTGTTACAGAGCACAATGGGAGACAGTCCTCTAGTCACTCCTCATTCCATGATAGAGGAGCAGTTTTTAGAGTTTATCTCTCAGGTACCTCCCGCATATATGGCCATTGTGTCACAGTATTGGATCACTCGTGGTAGCACTCCTCTCGGCCTCACTCCTGGCAGCCTCACTCCTGCCCGCCTTACTCTTGCCGGCCTCACTCCCGCCGGTGTCACTCCCGCCAGTGTCACTTTTGTCGGTGTCACTCTTGCAGGTGGTGCTACTCCTGCAGGAGGTATGTCTCATTGCTTTGTGACTCCACCATGACCATCTTTTCAACCATCTCCTAGTGGATCGTAGTAGACATGTGCATTCAACGCCTCAGCGCAATACAGGTTCTGGCCCGTCTCAAGGTCGAGGTCACGCTCTGGAGCAAGAGGTTCTAGGAGTGGATCTACAAGTAGGTCTGGAGGAGGTGGTTGTTGTGGAGGCAATGCAATAGACATTGTGTCGCCCGCTTCTACTCCTAAGACGAGTACCTCAAATGTAGGTACGCCATGCAGTACACCATGTGGAACACCACGTACACCTTGGGATGTTCATGACCATGATGACTCCAAGGTGTATAGTATCCGAGATGGAGCTTTGGTGATGGATGCGGCTGGCAAAGCAATGCGTGCACGTATACGACAGCTTTGCTCCATACAATTTGGACACTCCATCATGCTGAATGGAGTGAACAGGATAAAGATCAGAATAATTATATCACACGAATGATTTATCAGGAGTTCCGACCAGCTGATGGATAGTCTCTTGTCAGTTCATAGTGGATTCTGCATACCGCACGTGAGGTTATGTCCCATCGACGATCAGAGGCTCGGTATGCTTTCAAAGTAGGCTTACCAAAGCCTATATGGTTAGATGCTGAGGAGTGGGATTTGATTCGCAACGAGCAGCAGCAGAATCCTGACCGATATCACCAGCAGTGAGATGCCGCAGCAACACATTTAGATACGGTTGGACCATCACATTTGGGCAGTGACGGATATGAGACGATGCATCATGAGTTTGTAAGTACCATTTCATTTATTGAGTTTATTTGTGTTAAGTATCTCATGTATGTTCCTCTAATGTTTTGTATATTTGTTGCAGGAGTTGGCAATGGGTCATCCTCCAACACGAACGGAAGAGGCTTACGGATATCAGCATGGATTGACTGCACTATTGGAGGACTTGGAGGGATGATGTGCGGTCGTTTCATGGGAGCGTTTGTGATGAGGTGATTAATTTATAAACTTGGCTTTTACTTGTTGTTTGTAATTTCATGTGAATTTATCTCATTCCATTAATGTTATTTGTTGTAGGACTGTTGATATGGAACGTTCTTTGCATGTGTATGGCAGTGGCACACCAAAATTTTGTATTTGATTTTTATATGGCAATGCATTGCTTTGCCACATTTTGTAAAAGCGTCATATATGACAGTGGTTTGCCACACTTTTGTACATGCTTCATTTATGAAATATATCACTTTTTTTGTACATGGTTCATGGTTCATTCTGATTATCTCTTTTGTGTCCAGTAATATTCTATTTTATGAAATCATATTTCGGTTGACATTAGAGTACACATCACATGTACTCGGTGTTTTTTGGGCAGAGTGTATTGTATTTTGTTAAGCAACATCATGGTAATGTTGCTGTAGCAAAAGACAACACACTCTGCCCAAAAAGCATTTTGCAGATATGGTCATCGATATACGTGACGGTACTCCTAGTAATGTCATCAGAATAAGCGTCGGTACACCCAGCGGGTGCCGATATACGTGACGGTGCACTCAGTAGAGGCGTCGGTATAAGCGTCGATAATACCCATGCCTATATTGATGCCCATACCGACGCTGATACCAACATCCATATCAGCACTGTAGTACCAACGTGCATACCGACAGCTACACCGACATCGCGGCAAAAATAGCCGCATTCATTTCCCTCGGTAAAAACCTCGGTATACGGTCGATCTGTTGTAGTGCGTTAAGTACATATGATGCACACATAACACCTTCAAGCTAGAAACTATGTGGTAAAGCCTAACTCTTGACCATATGCCTCACCATCTCCATGAATGACTTGTTCTTCCTTTTAGCGACTCCATCATGTTGAGATGTATATGGCAATGTACATTGATGTTTTATCCCACAAACACATTAAAATCAAAAGACATATATTCCCCCCTCGATGAGAATAGAGGATTCCCATTTTACATGTTAATAGATTTGAAGCCAAAACTAGAAATTTTTTGAAGCATGTAAATACTTCGGACTTTTCTTTTAGTGGATATACCCATGCATGCCTAGAAAAATCATCAATGAAAGTCACAAAGTAAAGATAGTTCCCAAAAGAAGGTGTTTGCATAGGACCACAAACATCATCGTGAACAAGCTGCAATTTCTTAGTACCTCGTACTGAACCATCTTAAGGGAAGGAGGAATGCTGCATTTTGCCCAAAATACAGCCTTCATAGACATGCTTACCAATTGCCTCAAGTTTGGGTAGAGAGAACGTCGTTTCAAATTTTTGCAGGCAAAGCAAATTAGCAAAATTCAGATGAACAAAATGTGCATGCCAAAGCTTTACATCTAACATAGCTTGAGAATCTTGAACTGCACATGTTGAATCATTCATAGATTTTACATAATCTATGAGCTTATACAACCCATGACATCAAATTCCAAAAGCAATAATGATATTTCATAGATAATGAACTATACATCTATCATCAACAAATTTCACAACCAAGTTTATCCTAGCTAATGCTGAAACTGATAACAGATTTTTCTTGATCCTTGGCACAAATAAAGCATCTAACAATTCAAGAGAACTACCATCAATAGTAGTCAAAATGCTCTAACCAAATCCCATGATAGGATAAGAGGAGTTGTTGGCACATGTGATAGTATTCCCTATAGGGGCAAGCTGAAGTGAAGTGAAGAAACTATGTTGCGAGGTAATATGTTTAGTTACCCCACTATCAAAGTACCAAACATTTGAGTCTATTGCAGACATACACTATTCATGAGAATATGGGTCATAACTGCAAACAGTAGTAAACACCCATTCTTCATTCTGCACAAGATTTGCAAACTCTAATTTAGGTGCAGAGGCTTTTGCAACAACCATTCTAGCCTCTTTTTTCTTTGCCCCTTTTGCAGCCAGTTTTGGACAACTCTTATGAAATTGTCATTTCCTTTACAATATTTGCAAAACAATTTCTGCTTTTTTGTGTTCTTCTTGTCTCTATCATCCTTCTTTGATTGTGCAGAATCAACAGATTTTTGCTTACTAGTAGATGAGCTCCATTTACCTTTTCCCTTCTAACTAGCCAGAAAAGCTTTATTGTAACATGCATAATGGACCCATTCTACCTAGAATGATCTGCAACATAACAGAGATTAACTCCTCAAATGTTAAGGCACTTGGATTTCCTTTCATCATCAAATAAAGAGTAGAAGCAAGATTGTGATATAAATCTGGAAGACCACTTAGAACAATTTGCACAATTGAACTATCAGGCAAGACTTCATCAACAGAAATCAATTGTTCCTTCAAGTCTTTGATCTTTGTCAAAACCTGTTCATGGAATCTCCTTCATTCATGTGCTCTCTCCAATTGTTTTCAAAGGTAAGCAACATGAGCCTCATCCCTTGCCTGGTATAAAGTGGTAAGTGTATCCCAAGCATCCTTTGTTGTTTTGCAAGAGCAAATGTGAGGAATTTTTCAACACCCTGCACAATATTCCCAAGTCCTTTTGCAACCAATACATGATGCATCATATAAGCCCATAATGGCTAATTGGTACCATCCAACTTATCCTCAATAACTAACATACGGAATACATCAATGCTTTCAGCCATGGCCATTGATTAGAACACCCTGATGCAAAAAAATGATTGTATCTCAAAAAGTTGAATAGAACTACCATGTTGAGTTCATTTAGAATTATAGAAAACTTCGAGGAGCTTATACTGACAAACCAAAACTTGTATATATCTTTGGCACAAAAAACAAAATTTCTTACACAAGCACTGTGACAGTGCACTCAAAGGTTGAAACAAGCTCAGATCGCAATTTTGACACCACATAGCAAAGTTGTTTTGAACTCCTAATTTCCTTGAGCATGCTCACCATTTTTCATGTGATTCAGAGATAATGACCGGAGGGGTGTCGATGATGCCCTAGATGAAGCGATGACATGCTCTGATACCAGTTGTAGAGTTTTAGGTCTATGCAAGCACACAAACAACATAAGGAAGAAGAAGACGCTTGGAGCACAACACACAATACTAAATGTATTACCAAGGGAATGTACAAAGATAAGTGAACCAATAGGGTTATAGGTGTATATACAAGCTGGGGAAAAAAACTTGCAAAAGAGGGAAAAAAATGCCCAGGCAGTCCTAGAGTGTCCACACACATCACTACCTAAATATATCAACAATTACAAGGAATGAAATTGTAATTTCATAGTTATCCGCTCACCAAGAATGTGTAAATATGATGACCAAAGCCTTGGATGGAGTGAAGCTAAGCATATTCAAAGCAATGCTTGGACTTTAGGAAACCTTAATGGATTGAAGATTCAAGAATCTTAGACTTAAGGGGGAGATGTTGGTGCATGAAGCAAGCCTAAGTGTTTGAACTTGTGCATTAGAAGGTCGTAAGAACTTTGAGTCATAATCTTATGCATACACTTGTATTAGTTGATTTAGTTCTAAGCATTAGGGCAAAACATGCCCAAAAAAGGTCCTTTGCTAATCACGAATTAAGAAAATTGACAAATATGATCTTTCCACGTGTACAAGAATATAACATTCTTGTCTCTTTTAATCGTATGAAGAAATGCTTTTTTTAAGAAAATATGCTTAAAAGTGCCACTTAAGTGATAGAATTTTTTGAATTCAGTGTACAATTTTTTGAATTCAGTGTACAATTTTTTGATTTCATGCAAAAAAATATATTTTTTGCACACCACACAATGCAAATCCTTAAATTTCCAATAGAGAAATGATTTTTGAAGATACGAAATATTTTTGTGTTCACAAAATTCAATGAAGTTTTGGTCATAGTTGATACATCAAATCAAAAGATTGTGTTTCGCTTCCACATGTACAAAATTTTTTTCTCTATAAATACTCGTGAAATTTTTGAAACTTAGTTTCCCCTTTGAGCATTCTCTACTCTTTCTTTGAGTGTTCGAATGGCTTCTACTTCTCATCATCCTTCCAATCGTGTAACCTCATGTGAGGTTTACAACAGAAGAGAGGACTCTTTATGGAAACCTCTTTCTATGAAGTTTAATGATTCGGTCACTATGCTTCTTAGTTGCAGAGGTTCCCATAAAGTCAAGCATACTAAAAGAGACGTAACAAAAAACCATTGGAAAGGTCATATTTTAAGTTTCAAATTGAAGAGAGACAGTTGGTTTAAAAAAGTTCAACATATGTACAACGCTAAGGATCTCGTGCTAGACAATCATCTACAATTTGCATCATATAAGGATTATGCAGAACTTCTGTATGCAAACAAATTTGTTCAATTTTTCAATAGCATTCAATTATTTGTCTAGTTTGCAGATTATCAGGTGCCATCAGGGAGGAGTGCTTATGGAAATCTTGTACATCTGCCTGCTCCATGCATCTCTTCATAAGATTGGGATGCTCCTGATCATTCAACAGTTTCAAGTTTTTTATGCAAAATGAAAGATGATGTCCAAAGGGCAATGTCAACAAGCCAAATTTCTCAAAGAATAAAGATTCAATGGTTTCTTCCTCTTCACATTTTTGTAGCAAGTTTTAAAAACATGTTATTAAAAAAAAAAACAATGTGGTTGAATAGGAGAGTTCCAATTTCTGATTGATGATATTTTAGGTAGGGAATGGGATAACAAGGAAGATCAAAAGCTAGGAGACATCATTTTATGTAAAGTCATCCCAAATTCTCTTTCAATTTCATATCAGATATCTCGACAATCACTTGTTTTAGGATATAATTATAGAAGGTGGAAATCTTGGACTCTGGATACCCTTGGATTCAAAAGAGAGCTGTCCAAAATTTGAGTTAGAAATATTGATTTATTGAGGTTTTCAACCTAGGAAAATAATTGTTACTGCAAATTAGAAACTCAAAAATGTAAGGGAGGTCCTAGAGTTCCTTGACATTAGGGCGAAAAACGGCCCAAAAAGGGCCATGTAAGGATTTCCATTAGTTGTGCTTAATTTGGATTAAAGTTGTCAAATCTTTTAAAAAATTCAGTGTAAGTTCATTTAAAACGTATCTTATGCAAATTTTGAAGAGAGAGAAACTCATGTGATAATCATGAAAAGTTTGTGTGATATCTTACGCCTCAAAGTTTGTGTTCATCGGGCGTTGATCAAAATTTGAATTTTCCTCTTGTTCACAGACCTATATAATGTGTGTTGATGATGTTTTGCGCTTTTTTACTCTACTTTTCATAGCAGGCCTATTTCTCTCTTTCACATCATTTTAGACACTTGCCGGTCACTTTTCATAGCAGACCATGGAGAACCTTAACCCAAATACTCTCACTGAGCTTTCAAACAACCGAAATCATTGTGATAAGTTCCATATCAACATTGGAGTTAGTCATGAGTATACAACGACAAGAAAAGTATTCTGAAGGGCTCTTCATCCTCCTGAAGTGGATGGATTGCGAAAGGAAGGCAAGAAACATATCGACATATGGACAAATGGATTTGTATATCCAATTGATCCACAAACTGGAAGGTATCCCCCTTTTCATAATCTTCATGATCTGATTAGATTTGTAGGAGATGGTGAGGATGGTTTACGAGGCTATTGTTCAAGGCTCTAGGAGATTTCAAGGAATTATGTACAATACATAAACTATCTACAAAACACACTACATCAGAAGGATTTACATATGAAGGAGCTAGAAAACAAATTATCCACTTTATCTTCTCATTTAGAGTCTTTTAAAAAAATGAAAGAAACTCCTATAGGTTTGAGAATGCGGTCAAAAAGAGTAAAACCTTTTTTAGATTTGACTGAAAAATCTGGCCAAAAAAAGAAAAGAATGAAAATTCTAAGAGATCATGTGACAAATGTGCTAGGTTTCAATATGTTGAGTAGTTTTGAGTGCGTACATTTCTATAATGAAATTATGAGTCAAAATGATGTTTTAAGACTATTGAAACTGAATGAAAATAAACGCTTTGTTTTTCCAAAAAGTCATGATAGAAATGAATCTATTACTAGAACCATCTCAGATTTAGAAGATTTGTGATAGCGTTGGAGTGAGTAGGAAAGGTTATAGAGCAATTTCAAAAGTTTGGTGTGGATTTTTAAAATTTAACAAAGTTAAAAGTTTTCGATTGCCTAGACCCCATCATGTAGGAAAGTTTCGGCTCTACTTGAATAAAAAGATCACATCAGTCTTTGATGAATATAAACATATTCATGGTAATATGCCTTACGAAGTAGGAAAACAAAAGTTACATTTCACTTACAATGCATTTAACAACATATGGATAGATATAATAAAACTTCAAACATACATGGTTCAGTTCTATAATATAAAAGAATATGAATGTTTTGGTCTGTTGAAATTTGTAATCAAACTTGATGAAGCTGAGCTAAAAAAACATCAAAAGATGGAGAGAATAAGTATTGCACTAATGAACAAAGCTTTGGACTATAGCCTTGGGAAATTGGATACTCCATATCTCAAAGTACATTCAAAAATGGAGTTATGGTGGGTTGGTTGTGCTCAAGTTCCATCTGAGAGCCATAAAACACTTAAATGGTTATTCTCACACACAAACATTCCAAATGTTATCCAAAGGCATCATGCAGGAGAATTGTTGAATGTGAAAGACCACAGGAACTTTAAAGTTGAGTGGCATTTGAGTGGAGACCTGAAGATGCTCCAATGCATGTTTGGTATAAGTGGAGGGGCAAATTCTAAGTACCTTGCTTGTACTGCATGCAAAGTCCAGGCACAAGAGCATGGATTGCTAGAGCTGAGGAAGAGGAGGCTCCTTCCAGACAAAATGCTATTCTTCATAACTACTCATCTTCTGCCATGATTTGGGATTCCATTCTTCCAATAGCATTGACGAATGTACACATATGTACACTACATGCAGAGTTAAGGATCATTGATAAGTTGGTCCGTCTTCACTTGGATTATGCATATTCTATCAAGCCTACAACTCTTGCAGATGAGTGCATAAAAAAATGTGAATGTCAACTTTCAGAAATGGGATTTCATGGTGGTGATGTTCATCTAAGAAAAGATCCAAAGCTTTCACAAAATACAGGTGATGTACTATAGGATGTCTCAATGGGAGGTGCATAAGCAAGGAGATTCTTGAGCAACCATGATGACAAGCAACTAAATTCCATGTGGAATTGTTGGAAAAAAATTTGTGAGATCACGACTAATGTAAAAAGCAAACCAGAAATATCAAAAAAGAGAATGGAGGTGTGGGTCAAACTAGATAATTTTTTTAAGATCATGAAGCAGTAGGTAACATAAAATAGTTATGTGGCAGATTTCAGAAAGCCGATCACAGAGCTTGTAGAAACCATCATAGAGGCATGGAGTGCCAAAGACATAACATACTACTTGGTGAGTTTCAAAGATAATTTATTCAATTTATTTTTTAAATTGAAATAAAGATCTGATGAAACTCTTCTGTTCTTCTAGCATATTCTTCTTGTGCATCGTGCATTCTTTGTAGAAAAAGAAACACTTTCCATATGGAACACCCAAGGCATGGAAAAATCTCACTATCAAGCAAGGACAAGCTTCTTTAGGTGCACAAGGAAAGGAGGAGGAGTAACAAAGAGCAATGCCTTCAGAGATCTTTTTTATTAGTTCTTTAGAAGACAATTTACAAAGGTCCTCATGCCAAATATTATCAAAAGAATATGACCATCACCAAAGAAAATCATCATGTATCAATATCACAAAATGAAAAAGACTACATTTCAAACATAGCTTTAATATTTGCAATGTCTTTTATTTCTTTGAGAAATAAAGATGTCATGTATGTACATTTCATGATGTATTAAGCTTTGAAAAGAAACATGGATCAATAACAATTAACATTAGGACATGGATCAATTACACCAAAAATTTGCAATGTCTTATATCCCATTGGGCAATTTGTGTATATGTACATTTGATGAGTAATAGAGTTTGAAAAAATGAAGTCATCCCATGAGTCTCTTTAATGAGCTTGGCTCTGGCAAATCACCTTTGTATCTGAGGAACTCTTTTCTTCTGTATCCAGCAATGCTTCTTACATATGACACCTCTGCAGCCATTGCATAGCTTGAATAACAAAGAAAGTACCCTGCCCTTGAAGCATTGCGTCCTGGGGCATATCCAAAAATTTTGAATGCAGCTGCTCTTTCAAGCAGCAAAACTCTGAAAGCATTAAAGGGTATTGGAGTAAAACCCATGTATTTTGATAGAGTCATCAAGGAGAACAATGCAAAGTCTGGCTCCTCACTATAGTGCTTGTGAATAACACAAAAAGAGTCTAGGTTCAATTTTGGAAGATAGCGGATAATTGAATGAATATCCACCTTTGCTTTTCCTTTCTCTTCTATGGTTTTTCTTGTTCCCTTTCCCCTGTCAAGGTAGTTGTCTTCATCCAATATAGTTAACTGTGGAAAATATAGAAAAACAAGGTCAAATGAAGTGCAAGCGCTATCAAGGGTCGTTAAAATTAATTAAAACAAAACAAGAAAAAAGCAAGAGACCCGATCGATGCAAGCGATTAAGGTCTTCAGAGAAATCCGGATGGTCCTTATCGCTTGCATCGGTCGTTATCAATATCTCTTTGTAAATTATCTAGAAACATGTAATTTTTGCTGAAGAAGGTGAATATCTCTTTGTAAATTATCTAGAAACATGTAATTTTTGCATCGATCGTTATCAATATCTCTTTGTAATTTTTACATAGCCAGATGTCTATTATAACAGTGCATGCAATTCCTAGACACGACCGATACAAGCGATTAGGGTCTTCAGAGAAATCCGCATGGTCCTAATCGCTTGCATCGGTCGTTATCGATATCTCTTTGTAAATTATCTAGAAACATGCAATTTTTGCTTAACAAGGTGAATTCTTACATAAGCAGATGTCTGTTTTGCAAAGATCTCCTTAACTATTCTCATAAAAGGAAGCCTTGGGATAAGAAGTCCCACAGTTTTCTAAGCTCTTCTGATTTCGCTCAGTGATTTGACATGATATTTAACTCTCTTTTTGGCATATGTTTTATGTGGATCAACCTTATCTTGGCTATCTCTGTCTCTAGAGCAGGTCCTTGCCCCTCTAGAACAGGTCCCCCTGCTCAGAAATATTTTGAAAGTCAAGTCAAAGAGATTTTTGAAGAGATTAACCTTGAAGCAGAAGAAGAAGAGGTAAGGAACTTTGATGTTGCTTCTTTCAGAGTAGAGACTACCATAAGAGAACCAGAAGGAGATGTGAAAATTTCATAGAAATCATTGCTCCTTCCAAATCTCCCATACTACTTAATCTCTAGGAAGGATTTTGTTCCTCTCTATTGCATTCAACAGCTTTTCAACATAAGAGAAGACTATTGTCTTGCTACTATAGTTGAATCAGAAGAAGCTGTAAGGAGGTTTATAAATGAGAAGGATGAAATTAAGGAGGAATTTTTGAAGTTGAACTTATGCTTGTCAAATAAACCTCTCAACCTGCTACCAAAAAGTGCTCTCATAGAAGCCAACCCTTGCAGATGAGGATTTTGACCAGCGCCAAAAAGATTTGGGCATTTACTCATTTGGATGAGGATTTTTGTTTATGGAGGTAGCTCAAGACAAAGGAACAATAAGGATTAACGAGAAAGACTTGATTCAGGAGGAAGATGAGGTCAAGGTACATCCAGACAGGCAAATTCTAAGAGATGACCGATTCAAGCGACTAGGCCCATTGAAGAATTTGTAATGAGCCTATTTGCTTGAATTGTTCGTGTCTACATTTATTCCTTTTTATTTTTTTTCTAGATTTCCCTTATGTAACAAAGCCAAATAACATCTTTTTGCTATCATTTAGAAGATAGAACCGATTCAAGGGATTAGGCTTATCAAACAATTTTTTATGAGCCTATTCGCTTGAATTGGTTGTGTATAGATATGTTCCTTTTTATCCCTTATGTAACATCTATTTGCTATCATTTAGAACACATGATCGATTCAAGCGATTAGGCCCATCCAAGAATTTTTTATGAGCCTATTCGCTTGAATTGGTCGTCTCTTGGATTTCTCTGCAAAATAACATCTATTTTCCATCATGTAGAACATTCGACCGATTCAAGTGATTAGGCCCATTCAAGACTTTTGGATCAGCCTATTCGCTTGAATTGGTCATCTCTTGGATTTATGTGTTTCTCATTTAATTTTCTCTATTGATGCGTGATTATCTTCATTTGCAATTTATTTAAGGGTTTTATCTCACAATACTTATAAATGATGGTAGACGACGGTATTTTTTTCATGATTCTCGGTGACGACCGATTCAAGCAGTTAGGTCGATCCAAGATTTCCTCATGATCCTAATCACTTGAATTGGTTGTCTTCTTTACTCATTTCATATTAGTTCATTTTTGTCCTGATGCTTTCTCTGATCTTGCTTTCTCATGATTTCCACAGTTATCTATTTTGGATGAGGACAATTATCTTGGTAGGGGCAAGGGCACAAGAAAATCTATAGAGAGTAAAGGAAAAGCAAAACTTGATATACATTTAGTCATTCATTATCTTCCAAAGTTAAATCCAGATTTATTATGTGTTGTACATAACCAATATAGTGAAGGCCTGATTTTGCATTATCTCTCTAAAGACTCTTTCAAAGTACATGGGCTTTTCCTCACTACCATTTGATGCATATAGGATTTTGCTTCTTGAGAGAACTGTAGCATTCAAGATTTTTGGCCATGCCCCAAGGCTCAATGCTTCTAGAGCTGGATATTTCCTTTGTTATTCAAGCTATGCAATGGCTACAGAGGTGTCAGATATACAAAGTATTGCTGGCTATAGGAGAAAGGAGTTCCTTAGATCCAGAGGAGATTTTCTATAGTCAAGATCATTCAAAAGATTGGAAGAAGAATAAATATTTCATTTCAAACATTCATGAGTTTCAGACATTGTATATACATCCATATGTATTTTTTGCCAAAAGAATTGTTAAAGATATTATGAATATTATAGCTCTAAATTGGAATGAAATATCATTCTTTTCTGTAAATCCATGTCCTAGAAGACATCTAGTGATAGTCCTCATTGAGATGATCTCTATAGATTAGCTGATGATGATATCTGGCATGTGCTCCTTTGTAATTGTCTTCTAAAGATCCAATCAAAAAGCTCTTTGAAAGCATTACTTTTGTGACTCCTCCTTTTCTTCTACATCTTAAGAAGCTTTTTCTTGCTTGATAATGAGATTTTTCCATGCCCTAGGTGTTCCATGTGGCAAGTGTTTCCTTTTTTTTAAAGAATGGATCATGCAGAAGAAGAATATGCTATAAAAACATAAAGCTAAATATCGAAACACACCTAGTATATTTCTAGAGTAAATTTCTTTGACAAAAATCACGAAGTAGTAAGTTATGTCTTTGACACTCCAAGCTTGTGTGATGGTTTCTATAAGCTCTGTGATTGCACTTCTGAATTCAATCACATAGGTATCAGATGTAACTTGTTGCCTCATGATCTTCAAAAATTTATCTAGTCTCACCTAAACCTCCATTATTTTTTTTGCTAGTTCTGGATTGCTTTTTACATTTTTCGTAAACTTGCAAGATTGTTTCTAATGATTCCACATTGCATTTAGTTGTTTTCCATCAGTGTTGCTGAAGAATCTTCTTGCTTTTGCACCTCCCATTGACACATCCAGTAATACATCACCTATATTTTGTGAAAGCTTTGGACCTTTTCTTAGATGAACATCACCACCATGAAATCCCATTTTTGAAAGTAGAGATTCACACTTTTTTATGCATTCATCTGGAAGATTTGTAGGCTTGATGGAATATGCATAATCCAAGTGAAGACGGACCAACTTATCAATGATCCTTAACTCTACATACAACATACATATGTGTACATTAATCAATTCTATTGGAAGTATGGGATCCCAAATAATGGAAGAAGATGAGTAATTATGTAGATTAACATTTTTTCTAGAAGGAGCTTCCTCAGCCTCAGTTCTAGCAATCCATCCTCTTGTACCGGGACTTTGCATGCAGTACAAAAAAAGGTATTTACAATTTGCACCCCTCTATACCAAACATGCATTTAAGAGTCTTCAAGTCTCCACTCAAATGCCACTAAATTTTAAAGCTTTCGTAGTTGTCCACATTCAACAATTCTCCTAAGTGATACCTTTGGATAACATTTGGAATGTCTGTCTGTAAGAATAACCACTTAAGTGTTTTATGATTCTCAGATGGAACTTGAACACACCTGACCCACCATAACTCCATTTCTGATTGTACTTTGAGAGATGGAGTATCTAGTTTCCCAAGGCTATAGACCAAAGCCCTATTCATTAGTGCAATACTTATTCTTTTCAACTTTTGATGTTTTTTAATTTCAGCTTCATCAAGTTTTATTACAAATTTCAAAAGTCCAAAACATTCATGTTCTTTTATATTATAGAACTGAACATGTATGTCTAAAGTCTGATTATATATATCCATATATTGTTAAATGCATTGTAAGTGAAGTGTAAATTTTGTTTTCCTACCTCATAAGGCATGTTTTCATGAATGTGTTTATAGCCACCAAATATAGATGTGGCACTCTAATTCTGGCAGAGCCGATACTTTCCTACATGATGAGGTCTAGGCAATCCAAAGTGTTGTACTTAATTAAATTTAAGAAATTCACACCAAACTTTTGAAATTGCTCTATAACCTTTTCTAGTCAACTCCATCACAAACCTCTTGAATTTGAGATGGTTCTAGCAACAAATTCATTTCTTTCGTTTCAAAATGTTTTTATGAGTTTTTCAAGCAAACATTTTCATTCAGTTTTAATAGTTTCAAAACATCATTCCGACTCATAATTTCATTACAAAAATGAACAGGCTCAAAAATGCTCAACATGTTTAAACCTACACATTTGATACATGATCTCTTATCATTTTCATTCTCTTTTTCTTCTTGCAAGATTTTTCTGTCAAATCTAAAAATGGTTTTACCTGTTTAGACCGCATTCTCAATCCTATAGGAGTTTCTTTCATTTGTTTGAAAGTTTCTAATTGAGAAGACGAATTCGACAACTTTTTTCTAGATCCCTCTGATGTAAATCTCTTTGATGTAGTACATTTTGCAGATAGTTTATGTATTGCAAACATTTCTTTGACATCTCATAGAGCTTTGAACAATAGCCACGTAAAACCATCATCACCATCTCCTACAAATCTAATCAGATCATGAAGATTATGAAAAGATGGATACCTTCCAGTTTGTGGATCAACCAAATAAACAGCTTGTTGCAGAGCTAAAGAGAGCACAAGGCAGAGAAAAAGACGGGCCCCAAAATTTTTCCGATTTGGACACCCAATTTTTGTATTATAACCGTTCTTGTAATATATTTTCCGATGTAAATGCACTAGAGGAGTCCTCTAGATGCATCCCCACAAAAGATTAGAAGCTTATCCATGTAAATTAGTAGGAAATTAGTCTTTTTGTGAATAAAGTGCCGGTCTCTTGTGTGAAAGGACCATTTTTAGGGCACAAGTATATAAGTCAATTTGTGACTCTTTGTAAAGACTTTTTGCCATTGTGAGAATCAAGAGCACAGAAATTCGAATTTGTGTCTTCTCCTCTTTGTATCTTCTTCCTTGTGAGCTTGTATGCTTGTGTATTGCTTGGAAAGAGTGTAGGGAAGTGTTGTCTATCCATGAAAGTGTTTGTTTGTTGTTGTAAGGGTGTGTGCAAAGTGTAGGAAGTGCTGAAGTGTAGGAAGGTCTTTCCCGTGACTCAGTATTTTGCTCATAACTTGAAGTAGAAGTGTCAGAATTGAGTGAAAATACCGCCGTTGGATGCGTCTTCTTGAGAGCTTCGAAATGCATATGCTATTTGCTATATTTGGAGTTCGGAGCTGAGAGAAAAGCTCTATTTACTGTTGGCTGCTGTTTCAAGTATCGTGACACCATGACTGACAGTTGAAGCTTGTTTGGATTAGTCCTTGCCTTGTTTGCACTCTTTCAGTAACTCATTTGCATTGATCGTCATTTGAATGCATGTCTTCATACACTCGGCTAGGTTTGTATACTCATCGGATTGATAATTAAAGCGTGAATCCCCACTATATGCACTTGAGGGGGATTGAGGTATAGTCTCTTTCTCCACAAGTCCCTAAGTTGGTTCTTAGGTACACACGTTTTTTGGCGCCATTGCCGGGGAGTGTCGAATCAAACCGAGGCATTTGTGTGATGGTAAGTAGCTTTTTACATTGAAGTGAGAGGAGGAGTAGTGATTTTCTCTTCTTTGGTAAGTCACTTTCAGCCGCACTTACTACTTCTCACTCTTGAAGTGTGTGTAGTGAGTTATTTAGTCTAGGGAAGTGAGTGGAATGAGTAGAGTAGGAGGAGTAAGGGAGTAGGTTAGGTAGTTAGAGTAGCTTTCCATCCTTGTAGTGTTGTTCTATTTTCAGTGAGTAGGAAAATTCAAGAGTATAAAAGCCAAAAAATATCATTGTGTAAGTCACTTGTCTTTTGAACAAGTATCGTGAGGAATTGCTGCCGAGTATCGTGGGCGAAGGTTTGGGCATTGTGAGCTACGCAAAACGAGTCAGAGGGGATAGAGAGCTGAGATAGAGTTCCCAAGGTAAGCACATTCATCATCCTCCCATCATTGTTTCATAAATTAAACATTTCAGAGTAAACGATCTGCGTGAAGTATCATGAGAGTCCTTCAAGGGTGAGAGAAGCTTATTTCTGTAATACAGAGAGTGAGGAGAGGGTAGATGAACTGGGAAAACAATTGTCTTCATTCAAAACCCAAAAAAATCCATCAAAATTTTTGAAAAGTATCGTGTTTTCCCACGGTCGAGTATCGCGATACCTGACAAGTATCGTGATCTCTTGTGGTTGAGTATCGTGATACTTCCCAAATATCGTATGTCGAGTTGCCCGATCGCGATACTCAATAAGTATCGTGTATCGAGTCCTGCAACTATCGTGTATCGTTTTACTTCTAATCGCGATACTTCCCAAATATCGTGTATCGTGATTTCTTGATCGCGATACTTCACCAAGTATCGTGTATCGAGTATCGTGTTAAAGGCGTATCGAGTATCGTGTTAAAGGCGTATCGAGTATCGTGTTCATCCAAGTATCGAGTATCGTCTATAACCAAGTATCGTGTATCGTATAACTACCGATCGCGATACTTCACCAAGTATCGTGTATCACGTTTACCCAAGTATCGTGTATCGTGTTCATTGAAGTATCGAGTATCGTCGTTGTCCGATCCCGATACTTCATAGGTATCATGTATCGTGTGAATCAAGTATCGTGTTCATCCAAGTATCGAGTATCGTCCTTCTTGAAATATCGAGTATCGTGTGATCATCGATCGCAATACTCAACAAGTATCGTGTATCGTGATATCTCAGGTATCGTGTTCACCCAAGTATCAAGTATCTTGGTTGCCCGATCGCGATACTTCAGAGGTATCGTGTATCGTGTGAATCAAGTATCGTGTTCACCCAAGTATCGAGTATTGTCTTTCTCCGAGTATTGAGTATCATTTTATTGAGGTATCGTGTATCGCTTTTGGGCAGATATCGTGTATCGTCTGGCTCAAAGGTCAAGTATCGCGAAATTTTGAGTCAAGTATTGTGACTTGAGATTTCATATTCAGTCCTTTTCCAGTCAAATTCTTCTAGAATTCTGACCCATAGTGAAGAGTTCTAGAAGCTAGAGGTTAGCAAGGGCTGATCAGAGCTTTTGAGTGGATGAACCTGAGATCTGGAAGAACCCTAGGAAGCCGAAGGAGTGTGATCTCTTCTATAGGAAGTGTAGCTGAACCAAGTAGCCACTCACATTATTCTGAGACCTCTAGTGAGTCAGAAGAAGAAATTCCTATCGCTTCAGAGGATATGCAAAACATTGTACCAATGATTGGCATGATGTCAATTATTGAGGGAGAATATCGAACATCCTTAGAATATGTGACCACCAATCAACATGAGATCCCCATATACCTAGATGGACTAAACCGATCAGTGGCCAGACTGAAGAAAGCTTCAGATGCTTACATAGTGCCTAGACCAGCAGTTAAATATTCAGGAGGATTGTATACAGATAAAAGGGACATCCAGTATGTGGTTAGAGAACATCCGGAAAACATTAATGAACTTGGCGAAGAAAACAATGCTCATAACCCTAATGAAGAAGGAAATGAAGAGCAAGTGACCACACCTAGAGGGAGATCTACTGTTATTTGGGTTTGGAGAGGAGACCTGATTCCCCAAGATGACTCCTTAATGGATGTATATTTGATCAATGGAATGGAGCATCTCCTTAGAGCCCACTCTTCATTATGGGAAGCAGCCCCTAACCTCGTGACTGTCTATGAGTTACAAGATCTTGACTTCCCCACCATCATCACATATTTGGACAAAAACAAGAGAAGGTATTGGCCCCTAACAGATTCAGAGAGAGCTGGGTTGAAATATCAGAATATTCCAGTGTTTCCCCTGAGGGATCAAGCCACTACTTCACAAAACCCACATGGAACCTCTCAGAATAATTCATTTCAACAGTCAGGACAAACACAACAAACTCAAATCCCGGTTAGACCACATGTGCAGTTTGCTATGCCTGCAAATAACCCTAACTATCGGCCTCGGCCACCTGTTGACCCATGGAATGGAATTCCTGCTCCAGTGAGACCACCTGTAGCAAGAGGACCTGGTATACCCATTGGAAGACCAGTTTTCCCTGTGATGCCTAGACCGCCTGAAGGAGGAAGAAGATTAAGGCCAATTCAAGTGGCCAAGTGTATGAGAAATCACTATGATGGCTCTAGTGAACCTTACAATCATATAGCTAAATTCAAGCAAGTAATCAGAGCCGAACAAGTAGAGGATTTTTTGATCCAATATGAGTCCTTCGGTCTAATTCTGACAGACACAGGGTTAGCTTGGTTACAACCATTAGATCCTAATAATTTTCAAAACATGGAACAAGTCTATCAAGAAATGATTGAGGAATTCACTAAGTCTGGAATTAAAAACAACTGTCATCATTGATCCATAGCTTTAAGCAAGCTCCTACAGAATCACTGAGATTGGCAGCAAGAAGATTCAAGCAATATGTGGACAGATGCCCAGTAGAAGAGAGACCTACCCAAAATAAAATGGTGTCATTATTTTTGGAAGGATTACTGAACGGATCATTAAGATCTCTGGTGTATGTAAAGAGAGTTCAAACTTTGCAAGAATGCATGAAAGAATGTATTGACCTAGAGGACAATCTAGCGGAGGATCTAAAAATACCTCAAGGTAGTATCAAAAGTGAAGATTGAGCCAGTAGCACATCAAATCCTAAGAACAATGTAGAGGAAATAGTCGATTTAGTAGCAAAGAAACTGAATGTTCAAGGACAGAGGAACTACCCCAACAACCCAATGAGAGTGCCCATGCTTAGGAGATGTATGCACTGTGGAGGAGATCATCCTTCTCATTTGTGCACTAGGGGAGTAGTCCCACCACCTGCTTATGCTTACAATAGACCACCCGTTCCAGGCCCTCTACAATATTGCAGCATAGAACAAAAATACACAAATCACAGTGCATAAAATTGTCCCTACAATAGGCAATCAAGACCAACACAACCTGTTATGAGACCTTATGGATACCCTCAGAGAGAACAAGGAGGTGAAGCCTTTAGGTATCCCACATATCAGCAGGCACCTGTACCACGACCATATGCTTATCAAGGGTACACTCAACCACAACCGGTGTTAGGACAACAACCGCCCCATCCTCAGAATGTTGTCCCAGTGAAAATAGCTCAACTTGAAGAAAACTTAGAGAGAGCAATAGTCCCAACCACACCATTGACTAATAATGAACCATATGACTCATCTTATGACCATAATCAAGGAAACTATCCCAGTTATGAGAGCTATATGATAGAATATGGACAAATGTACGAACCATATACCTATGGCATGGAAGTGCCAGATAGTTCCTACGGATATGAGCAAGACTATGTGTCATTAATGTACACAGCCCCTAGGGCACCCATACCCCCCCGACCCATGAACAGACCACCTGTACCTAGAGGACCATGTTATAGATGCAGAGGTGATCATTATATCAGAGAGTGTACACTGCCAAATCCACCACCACCACAGCGAGTCTGGGAAGGATATTGTAGTGATTGTGGTAAAGAACACCTTTTCAGAGATTGCCCCAAGAACCCCAACAAAGTTAACTCTAATGTACAGATTAACATGATAGAAGTGGTAGAATCATCAAGAAGTGATAAGGAGTACACGGTACCATTGAAAGCTATAGCTAGAGCCAAAGCTAGAGACCCCAGACAAAACTGAGGAAAATAATCAAAGCTACAGAGAGGTGAACACACCCACACCTCAGAGAGTTGAAGACTCGGAAGAGCCTGAGAAAAGTGTTGTAAGCAAAAGAACACAAAGATGGAAGAACCGTAGAGATAGGATAAAGGAAAAGAGATTACAACAAAAGAAGGAAAATGAGAAGAGCGAACAAAATCCAAAAGAGAAACAGAAATTTGAAGAAGAAAATACAAATGGAAAGCATAAAAAAGAAGAGGTAGGATCAGTTTTAGCAGACCCCATGCGTGAAGAGTTAGCCATGTGGATTCAGGCGTACAAGGCACGAATAAGAGCAGGACCTACCATAGAACAACATGAAAGAGAATATCCTAGAGGTGACCTAGAGAAAGAGAGGTTGGAGATCTGCAAAAAATTAATAGAAGTCGCTCAACAGACCTTAGAAAAACCTGCTGTTCCACTACCCAATACCCGAAGTTCCAAAAGAGAATTCCAAGTGTGTGTCATTGCTAAGGATAACGAGAAACCCAAAGCAGGTAAGACACATGATGGAAATTATTGTGAGGATAAAAGGGATGGATCCATTGTTCCCGAAGTAGAAGGGGAATGGCCTAAAGAATTGTGGGCAAGAGTCCAAGAAGACAGGTGGAAGAAAGTAGAAGGAATCGAACCACCCTTTGAAGAGCTAGAAGCTGAAGATGGAATAGAGGATTCAATACCTGAAGTAAATTCAGAAGAAATATTACCAATGGATCCAAGTGACAAAGAAGATGACGGAGTAAAGGCTTTGCCAAATTACACAGGAGAGTACGAACATAGTTCAGAATTATATTGCATTCCCTCAATGAGAAAAAAAAAATTGAACCCATCTGTTCAAACATCGGATATCATACAACACCTTAGAAAGGTAAAAATCCCTTGTACCCTAACATTGGAAGAACTTTTGAAGATCAAACCACATTTGAAGGAGAAATTGACCAGTCAATTGGAGATCAAGGCGGAAGAGAAGGAGATGTCTGATGAAGTGAACACAGTAAAAATCCCAATCGACAAAGTTGGAGATTTTAGTGAGGGAGATGAAGGGAATACCTGCCTTCCAATTACTTATAGGGGTTACACCACCAAAGCCATTTTAGATACAGGAGCTGGAGTAGGAATAGCAACTAAGGAAATTTGGGAAAAATGGGGAAAACCATCTCTAAGACCAACATGCATGAAGATACAAATGGCAGATGGACACACTGAACGACCCTTGGGATTATTGGAACGAGTAGTTTTTACCACTTGCGTGTTGGTGCAGATCAATCACCAATTGAATGTTTGAAGACTAAAGAATGAAGGATGAGATCAATTCTTGAAGCTTGGAAGGAAGACACATTCAGAGTATGTGAGGAATGTATACATATGTACATAGGTCACTTAGATCTTTGATTAGTCATAGACTTGTACAAATTTATCTATAAATGCCTTGAAAATGTCGAGGCGTGATATGAGAGTATATGTGAGAATAGATAGAAGTCAAGAATGAGGAAGATAGATGTCATGAGACATGTGAAAAGTTAGTTGAGTTTCCTCTCATCACTCAACTGTAACTTTCTGAGTAAATGAAGAAATATTGCGCCCGATCTTTTCGTGTCTGCTCCGTCTGTGTTTGATCAATTGTGAAATCCTTTTGAGGATATCTAAGTTGTTAGTTAATGAGCCTGTGACCTGAGTTTCAGAGTCTAATTGCAAACAGGCTAGGAGAATTGTTAGTAGGAACATTCATATGTGTTGAGTGTTCACAGTTCACTGAAACAGGCGCAAATTTTGATCTTAATCTTTTGGTCAGTTCTCACTCCATAGTTTAAAGTTTTGTGCAAGCAAGCACTTAATCTTTAAGTTGGAAGGTAATCTACTCGTGGCTAGAAGCATTTGCTTAAACGGGTTTTGTACTGAGAGAATTGAAGTTAAGAAGTTAGGGGTGTCTAAATCGACTTCTCAGAAGTGCAGATTCAGACATAGGTAACTTGTGAAGTTGATTTCTCAAGTTATACTAAACCTTTTGAAGAACTTTAACTTGGAGGAGGTGCACAATCTCTAGGCGACACTCCATACAAAATTTCATAGAAAACTTTACATGTTTGATAGGTCAATGAGAAGAAATTGTGCAGCAGACTTTCTGTGTTTTACTTTCTTCACAGATTTTTTTCAATTTTTGATAATTTGGAGATTGGACCTCTAATTTGGTGAAGGTTTTGACTTACTCTTGATATAGAGGTGTTCTAAATTCAAGAGTAGGTTGTTCTTTTGGAGATTAACACTCTCCATCAGTGGTATCAGAGCAGGAGACATCAAATCAAGGAAAGGAGGGTCCTGACTGCTGCAGATTCAAGAAATTCAACATTTGAAGAACTAAAAGGTGAAAGTTTGAAGGCAAAGCAAGAGGAGGAGACCATACAACATCAAGAAGGACAAAAGGAGTCTAATTTGAAGTAAAGGTACATATATTGTTCATAAAGCTTGAAGATTTCAATACACAGGTAGACACAAGATGGGAGATTCTCTACAGATAGAGAAATTGGATAGGGAAAACTATCCTGCATGGTCAATGAGGATGGAAGCTCATCTTATGAGCAAAGATTTGATTGCTTACATCACAAGAGAAGAAGAGAAGCCACAGTTCAGAGATCCTAGTGTTCCAACTAGGGAAGAATTAGCATATTTGAAAAACTGGATGAAGAAAGATGCTCAAGCTAGGAGCATTATCTATATGGCA
Source organism: Ceratopteris richardii (assembly GCA_020310875.1). Lineage (NCBI taxonomy): Eukaryota > Viridiplantae > Streptophyta > Polypodiopsida > Polypodiales > Pteridaceae > Ceratopteris > Ceratopteris richardii. Next base: position 11,467,115 of record CM035429.1, read on the forward strand.
ATCAATGATTACTTGTTACCTCATATTCGAGGTCTTGAAAGTGCAACTGATATTTGGAATGCTTTGGAGGAGCATTTCCAGAATACTACAAAGTCAAGGAAGGCATCCTTATGGGCAGAGTTTACAACCTTCAAGAAGAAGGCCTCTCAATCTATTTCAGACTATGTAACAAGGATGAAAGACATTGCAGATGCATTAGGAGCTGTTGATGAAGACATTGAGGAGGATAAATTGGTAAGGCAAATCCTTACAGGTTTGAGAGGTGATGACAAATGGAAGCCATTCATTTTATCTACAGAATTATCACTTGACCATTTCACTCCTGATTTAAATCAGTTGCTAGGTCATATGCTAACATTTGAGCAGGATGTTAAAGGAGATGGTGACAAGAGTGCAGGTCATGCAATGTACTCAAAAGATAAGAAGAAGAATAACAAAGGAAAGCAACAAGCAGGTGAAGATGAAGGTACAACTAGTCAAGCCAACTTCCTAAGAGGAAGAGGAGGTGGCAAAGGTAGAGGAAGAGGCAGAAACAACAAGGATGGAGGCAAAGCTTGCTGGATTTGTGGTAAGACAAATCACTTAGCTAATGATTGTTGGCATAATAATCAAAGTAATGGTGGATACAATCAAAATTATAATTCAAGAGGAAGAGGAGGCAGAAGTCAAAGAGGTAATTTCAGAGGCAGAGGTGGTAGAAGTTACTTTGGAAGAAATGCACATAGAGGATTCCAAAGTCAACAATACAACAACACCTACTACAATTATGCTTCAGATCAAAAGGAGGATTCAACATTGATAATGAATGCAACTTGTGAAAGGCAGAGTGAAGATCAAAGAGTTTTCTACATTGACTCAGGGTGTAGCAATCACCTGAGTGGTAATATATCCTTAATGACTGACTTGGAGAATAATGTTTTTAATCATGTTGTTCAGACAGGTGACAACACAAAGCACAATGTGAAGTCAATTGGATCAGTGAAGGCCAAGGATGGTAGCACCTTATTGAGTAAGGTCTTGTATGTTCCTACAATTCCTAAGAATTTGATAAGTGTAGGACAAATTGTTGAAAAGGGATATGAAGTAAGGTTCACTAATGATGGAGTATATGTGGAAGACCCTAGCCAAGGGTATAAATAGATTGTTTCAGGAAAAAAGGAAGGAAGATTATTTACATTGAAGATTCAAGGCAATATTGGTCATGCTATGTTCACATATGGAGGACATAAGATCTCTGAGTTAGATCTTTGGCACAAGAGGCTTGGACATTTTAATGAAAGAGGTATTAAAGATATGGTTAACAATGGTTCAGTGCTTGGATTGCCTAATGTTGCAAGTCAACATATGACATACAAATGTGAGGCATGTCAATTAGGTAAGGCTCATAAGAATTCTTACTCCAAGCATGGTTTTATGTACTCAGAGAAGCTTGAGTTGGTACACACAGATGTGTGGGGACCATCAAAGGATTTCAGTATAAATGGGTCAAGGTATTATGTGATTTATGTTGATGATGCTACTAGATGGATCACTATCTATGTGATCAAAGATAAGTCAGAAGTGTTTAATACATTTAAACACTATCATGCATATGCAGAAAGAATTACAGGTCATAAGTTGAAGAGATTAAGGTCAGATGGAGGGGGAGAGTATTTCTCTAATGAGTTCAATGATTACTTATGGAATGCAGGTATAAAAAGGGAAGTTACTTGCAGGTACTCTCCTCAACAAAATGGTGTTGCAGAAAGGAGGAATAGAACACTTGTTGAGTTTGCAAGATCCATGATGAAGGAGAAAAATTGCCCTAATTATTTGTGGGCTGAGGCTGTAAATACAGCCACTTATTTGGTCAATAGGTTACCATGTAAAGCCTTGCAGGGTATGACACCATATGAGGCTTGGTGGGGTAAGAGACCTACCTTGGATCATTGCAGAGTTTTTGGATGTGTGGCATATGCATATGTGCCATCACAATTAAGGCACAAGTTGGAGCCTAAAGCTGAAAAATATGTTTTCATTGGTTATGATGATAAGCAGATGGGCTATAGATTGTGGAGTCCATCTACAAAACAATTCATGGTTTCTAAAGATGTTACATTTGATGAGCAAAGTACTTGGTATGCAGGTACAATCAATATCAATACAGGTGATGAAGAAGAAGTGAATCAAAGGAAAGGTAAATCAAAGGTTCAAATATTTGATGAACAAGAGAATAATGAAGTGCAGGTTGAAGTGGAAGAAACACCAAGATTTGATCCTGAATATGAAGAACCAGAAACCTCAAGAAGTGGAGAGCTTAGGAGGTCTACAAGGAATAAATGGAAACCTACAAGGTATAGCTATGATACTTCTTTTTTGGCCACAAAAGACTATGCTTATATGATGAAAACAGATGAAGACCCTTCTACATATGAAGAGGCAAAAGGTAAGGAAAAGTGGGAGAAAGCTATGCAGGAAGAATTTGATGCACTATTGGAGAATCAAACATGGGATTTGGTTCCAAAACCAAATAGTCAGAAGATCATTGGATGCAAATGGGTTTACAAAACCAAGAGGTTTGCAGATGGAAGTGTGTCTAGATACAAAGCTAGACTTGTTGTCAAAGGGTTTGCTCAGACTTATGGTGTTGACTATGATGAGACTTATAGTCCTGTGGCAAAGATGACAACCATCAGGACACTTATAGCTATTGCTGCATGTAAAGGTTGGAAGTTATGTCAACTTGATGTGAAAAATGCTTTTTTGAATGGTTATATTTCAGATGATGTATTCATGGAGCAACCTCAAGGGTTCAGAGATAAAAGGTATCCAGATCATGTGTGCAAGCTCAAGAGAGCTTTGTATGGCTTGAAGCAGGCCCCAAGGGCATGGAACTATAGACTTGTGAAGTTCCTAAAGGAACTTGGATTTCAGGTGTCTAAAGCAGATAGTAGCTTGCTTGTCAAAGCAAGTGATAATGGTTTCATATACATGTGCATATATGTTGATGATATAATTCTTACAGGTACAGATGAAGAAGAAATACAAAGACTCAAGAAGCAAATGGAAAAAGAGTTCAAGATAAGTGACTTGGGAGACTTTTCATACTTCTTGGGCATGGAGATTACATATACTCAACATGGAGTATTTGTGACCCAAGAAAGGTATTTGAAGAACTTGTTAATCAAGTTTAAAATGGATGATTGCAGGGTAGCACCTACACCAATGGAGGTGAATCACAAATTGAGTAAGTTTGGAGGTGAAGAATTCAAGGACATGAGACAATATCAGAGTTTGGTTGGTAGTCTCATCTATGCTACTTTAACTAGACCTGATTTATCATATGCAGTAGGAGTTTTGTCTCAATTCATGCATTGCCCAAGGAAAGAACATTGGATTGCAGGTCAAAGAGTGTTGAGATACATTAAGGGTACACTCAATGAAGGTTTGTATTATGGGTTTACCTCAGATACAAATATCAAAATTTATAGTGATGCAGATTGGGCAGGTAATCCAGATGATAGAAGGTCAACTTTTGGATATATGTGTTATGTGGGAGATAAACTTATCTCATGGTGTTCCAAGAAGCAACATACAGTTGCTTTGTCTTCTACAGAAGCAGAGTATAAAGGCATGGTTGAAGCTGCAAAGGAAGTAATTTGGCTCAAGACTTTGATGAAGAGTTTTGACATTGTGCATGGGGTACCAATTATATATGGAGATAACATGAGTTCATTGTATTTAGCTGCTAATCCTGTTTTTCATGCTAGGACCAAACACATTGAGATACAGTATCACTTTCTAAGGGAGAAAGTGATGGATAAGGAGATTGAAGTCATACATACTTCAACAAAAGATCAGATAGCTTATATGCTTACAAAGAGTTTGGATGGACCAAAGCTACAGAAGTTTAAAGACATGGCAGGTATAAAGAAGAAAGAAGAAACCTCAATTGATGATTGAGGGGGAGTTGTTGGTGCAGATCAATCACCAATTGAATGTTTGAAGACTAAAGAATGAAGGATGAGATCAATTCTTGAAGCTTGGAAGGAAGACACATTCAGAGTATGTGAGGAATGTATACATATGTACATAGGTCACTTAGATCTTTGATTAGTCATAGACTTGTACAAATTTATCTATAAATACCTTGAAAATGTCGAGGCGTGATATGAGAGTATATGTGAGAATAGATAGAAGTCAAGAATGAGGAAGATAGATGTCATGAGACATGTGAAAAGTTAGTTGAGTTTCCTCTCATCACTCAACTGTAACTTTCTGAGTAAATGAAGAAATATTGCGCCCGATCTTTTCGTGTCTGCTCCGTCTGTGTTTGATCAATTGTGAAATCCTTTTGAGGATATCTAAGTTGTTAGTTAATGAGCCTGTGACCTGAGTTTCAGAGTCTAATTGCAAACAGGCTAGGAGAATTGTTAGTAGGAACATTCATATGTGTTGAGTGTTCACAGTTCTCTGAAACAGGCGCAAATTTTGATCTTAATCTTTTGGTCAGTTCTCACTCCATAGTTTAAAGTTTTGTGCAAGCAAGCACTTAATCTTTAAGTTGGAAGGTAATCTACCCGTGGCTAGAAGCATTTGCTTAAACGGGTTTTGTACTGAGAGAATTGAAGTTAAGAAGTTAGGGGTGTCTAAATCGACTTCTCAGAAGTGCAGATTCAGACATAGGTAACTTGTGAAGTTGATTTCTCAAGTTATACTAAACCTTTTGAAGAACTTTAACTTGGAGGAGGTGCGCAATCTCTAGGCGACACTCCATACAAAATTTCATAGAAAACTTTACATGTTTGATAGGTCAATGAGAAGAAATTGTGCAGCAGACTTTCTGTGTTTTACTTTCTTCACATATTTTTTTCAATTTTTGATAATTTGGAGATTGGACCTCTAATTTGGTGAAGGTTTTGACTTACTCTTGATATAGAGGTGTTCTAAATTCAAGAGTAGGTTGTTCTTTTGGAGATTAACACTCTCCATCATTGCGGAGTTGAGTTCGAGCACACCTTAGCGATTTGTCAATTTGAAAGGCCTAGCAATTATGAAATGATACTTGGAAGACCTTTCATGAGGCAACTAAAGGTAGTGCAAGATTGGGGAAAAGACGCAGTATATTTACAACATGAAGGAACCACCACGAGAATAAATCTCCTCACATACACATATCAAGATGTTCCCCCCTTACAATGGAATCAGATTCATAAGGAGGAAGATAATCAGTCGATTCATAGTATAGGTTCAAGTGATCAATCATGGATGAATGAAGACACTCATCTATGGATATGTCAAACTGCGAAAAAGGAGGAAGATAGGAGAAAAGGATGGAAGCAAAGGCAAGGAGTTGCTAGATCTGTACAAGATCCAGCCTATATGCCCCAAACATTCTTAGATGAAGAATTTGAACCTCATGGTTGGATGGAGATTTTAGCTACTCTCGATGTGTGTGTAAACGAAGAAGTGATAACCATGAATCAATGCAGTGATGAGGAAGGATATGACATCAGTCTATATGTGGTAGTCCTTCAGGAGGCTAAAGAAGGAGAAGTCATAGAAAAGGAATGGAAGGAAGACTATGAGAACATTGAAATGGAGCAAGAACACATGGAAACAGAAAATGAAACTCAAGAAATAAGTGTCATAGCTAATGAAATAAATCAAGAACCAACATAGGAAGAGGATCTTGGAATAGAAAAAGCAAAAATTGATGAAGAAAACAAGCCTCAAGACCAATTTGAAGTGCCCGCACACTTCAAAAAATATGAAGTAGAAGAGAGAAGAATTGCTATTCAAATGCCAAAATGAGAAGCACAGCAGGGAATAGCATATGACAACAAAGAGCAAACCAAGAAGATAGTAGTAACATTAGAGGAAGGAGAGGAGCGATGTACTTTCATAGGACAGGATGTCTCAATGGAGGAAGAACGAGAGCTAATATGCCTCATAAGGGAATACCAGGATGTCTTTGTCTGGACCTATAAGGACTTGAAAGGATTAGATCCATCTATATGTGATCATAGAATCCCTATGACATCCGAAGCCAAACCTTCTAAACAAAGACCGTACACATACAATGATGTGTACTCAGCAAAGATAAAGGAAGAGATAGATAAATTGTTAGATGTTGGATTTATATATGAGATTGAACACACGGAATGGGTATCACCTTTGGTGGTTGTACCTAAAAAGAATGGGAAGTTAAGAGTATGCATAAATCTGAAAAAAGTTAATGCCGCTACCATAAGAGACAGTTACCCATTACCCATCACGGATCATCTTTTGGAGAGAGTGGTAGGGAAGGAAGTGTATAGTTTTTTGGACGGCTTTTCAGGATATAATCAGGTAGCCATTGCTCCTGAAGACCAACATAAAACAGCCTTTGCAACTGAATGGGGAGTATATGCCTTTAGGGTTATGCCTTTCGGCCTAACCAATGCCCCAGCCACTTTCCAAAGATTGATGTGCCATGTATTCAAAGAGTTCCTGAGAAAGAGTATGGAGGTATACGTGGATGATTTATGTACTTATTCAGCTATACGACCAGAGCATATCCCTGAACTAGAAAAGATCTTTGCCAAATGTCGACAATATAGAGTATGCCTCAACCCAGAAAAATGTGTCTTCATGGTTCGACAAGGAAAAATATTAGGACATATTGTCTCTAAAAATGGAATTTCAACAGATGAAGACAAAATCAAAGTCATTCTGGATTTACTGAGACCAAAGACTGCTAAAGAAGTCCAAGCATTTATGGGACATTGTGGATACTACCGAAGATTTATACATATGTATGCCATAATTGCTAGACCTCTATGCATTATTGACACAGTTTAACTGGACTGAAGAATGTGAAAAAGCCTTTAATGAATTAAAGAGTCGATTGAGTTCAGCCCCAATCCTTCGAGTACCCAATTGGAACAAGCCATTTCACATTCACGTGGATGCTTCCAAGTTTGCCATTGGTTGCATCTTAGCTCAACCTGCAGATACGGGAAAGTTAGATCACCCTATAGCCTATGCAAGTAGACAATTGAATCAAGCAAAACGCAATTATACCACAACCGAAAGAGAAGGCCTAGGAATGGTGTATGCAGTAAAAAAGTTTCGACACTACTTATTGGCAAACAAATTCAAATTCTTCATTGATCATCAAGCCCTACTGTACTTAGTCAATAAGCCTTGTAATACAGGACGACTAGTACGATGGTTTTTATTGTTGATGGAATTTGATTTTGAGGTAGTAGTCAAGAAAGGGAACACTCACATAAGAGCGGATCACTTATCTAGAATGACACACGGAGAACCACCCATAGGAGTACCAGATGATCTGCCAGATACGTACCTGTTTAATCTCGAGGTATGTCCCCAATGGGCAAAAAAGTTGATCCCTATACTCACGCATGGACCTAAAGATGGGATCACACCAAACGGAACTCAAGATCTATGGAAGACTAAAAACCTTCATATCATTGCTGGAAGCTTGTATCACCAAGACTCAAATGGATTACTCATGAGATGCATAGAAGAAGAGGAACAGGAAATGTGGCTTCAGAAAGCACATGTAAATCAATGGAAAAATCATCTAAATGCGAACAGAACATGGCAAACACTAAGGAGATTGGGCATATATTGGCCAACCACGAAGAGGGATGCGCATAATTATGTATCAGCCTGCCCAACCTGTCAAGAACGGAATCCAGAAGAGAACTCCACTCTATGCTATTCCACTGTAGCACCAAGATGGAGCATGCCTCTGGTGAAGTTCTTAAAGACCCAAGAGTACCCAGAAGGAGCCACTTTAGCAAGAAAACGAGCACTGGTAGAACAAAGTAAGGACTATGCTCTTATTGGAAAGCAACTCTTTAAGCGAGGAAGAGACAATCAATTACGGTTGTGCATTCATGAAGATGAGTATCTTGCTGTTTTAGAGATGGCACATACAGGAGTTGCAGGAGAACATTTCTCTGCAGATAAAACAGCAAAAATGATTCTCTTTGCTGGTATGTGGTGGCCAACTCTACATCAAGATGCGGCAACATATGTGCAAAGATGTGATACGTGTCAACGAACAAAAAATCCAATTAGAAGGGATGAAATGCCACTAAAACCCATGATGAGTGCCAGAGCTTTCACTAAATGGGGAATAGACTTCATAGGACCTATTAGCCCCCCAGCTAAAGGATCCCACGCCGAGTATATAATTGTAGCCACAGACTATCTGACCAAATGGGTGGAAGCCAAAGCAACCAAGAAAAATGACGCAAGAACTATGGCCAAGTTTCTCTTCGAGAACGTTTTCACTAGATTTGGACTACCGATAGAAATTGTGAGTGATAGAGGTACGCATTTTGTGAATGAAGTAATAGAAGCCTTACTGAATGAATTCTTGGTAATTCATAAGAAATCAGTGCCTTATCACCCACAAGGCAATGGACAAGCCGAAAGTTCCAATAAAATCTTGTGCACAGTTCTCACTAAAATTGTGAACAATGGTAGATCTGATTGGGATAAACAATTACATCATGCTTTATGGGCATTCAGAGTAGCGTACAAGACCACCATAGGAACTATGCCTTTTAACTTAGTATATGGATAAAATGCTATTTTGCCAATTGATTTCTTAATACCCACTCTCAGAGTAGCAACAACTTATGAGTGGACGGGACATGAACTCTCAGCTCGAAGCTTCATGAAACTAGGCTACAAGCAATAGCAGGGATTTATGTTGCTAAAAGGCGACAGAAGGCATATTTTGATGTTCATATTAAAGATAAAAAGTTGAAGGAAGGAGATTTAGTCTTGGTATATACTCTGAAACAACATGCTAAGAAGTTGCAGAAGAGAGGATATGGCCCGTTGATCATCAATCGTATATCCACGAGTGGAGCCATCAGTATAGCAACCCTAGATGGAGAAGTATTATCAAACTATATCAGTGGGTGTCGAGTGAAAAAATATCTAGAACCATTGACTAAAGAAACAATGTCACGATTAATCAAGGGCAAGAATAGACGCATCGAAGAGGAAAGGATACGAGAAGAAGCGAGACAGGAAGCACTAGAACGAATCAAGAAAAGAAAAGAGTGGATGAGAGAGAGAGATGAGAGATATCGACTAGGAGAAGAACTCATCCCAATGGCTAATTTTAGAGCCACTGAAAACCTACATCAACAGAGGACACAACCATATTTGAATGTGGGAGTAGGAAAAAAGGAATACCACTTAGTGGATGCTCTCATTGACACAGGAGCCGCCATAAGTTGTATCAAACTTTCATTGACTCAAAAACTCAAGGAGGAATTACGTCCATCAACGGCACAGTTGATAGGAATAGGGGGCACAATTACTCAATGTATGGGTGAAGTAACCTTACCTCTACATATTGGAAACAATACTATGGAACAGAAGTTCTTAGTATGTCATGATCAGGACTTACTTGAAGACTTAGTGCTAGGTCAAGATTGGATATATGAATATGAAGTGACTATCCAATTGGCCTTAGGATACATCTCAGCCAAGATAGGATATCGTGAAGTATTCAGCATGCTAGACAAACGACCAATCAAAGCCGAAAGTACAGAGCCAAAAACTCACTCAAATGAACAAAGTGATGCATGTATGTTCACTAGCACTATGGAAACCCCTTCAGCTAGTACTTCATGTAAAGACACACCGAATTCTGCTTACACACCATCTTCTAATCTAGCAAGTCACCAGAGTACCATTCAATCTGGAACCAACCATAGTGAAGCACCATGCACAAGAGAGACTAGTTCTCAGGATCATCACAAGTCTGTACCTATTAGAATATACCCAATTCCTCACACTAGACAGGCTTGGATAAGGAAGGATCAAGTAGCTGCATATCTTCTACAACAGAAACATCGTCGACATCAGAACAATCCAGCGAAGAAGCAGACAAATGACTTTGGACGCCGAGATCAACAACGAATTGCTAGACGGTGGGTTCCAAAGAAGGTGATAGCCGCCCAATCAGACCGAACTCAAATATGGATTCCCAAGTCATGTACTCAAAGGGCAATCACCAGAAAGGATGAACCATTGCATAAGGAGAATCGGGATGGTCTAAAGACAAGACAACCAAAGATGAACTGCTACAGGACAGAGCTGGAGTCTACATACAATTCACATGTTATTCCAAGATTCAAAAAGCAGACAAAGCAGAAGCACCAGATAAGAAGCATCACAATCACCAGGAAGGTTGGGAACACGATTTCTCCCAACAAAATAAAGCAGATTTGGATGCCGAAAGACAAAGCAAGCTGTATACATCTGCCAAATAATTCGAGTTGCACGCATTTGGAGTTACCAGAATCCAAAGTATGCATGATAGGGCCACATTACAAGGCCACGCATTCGGCACAATATTCTTCTATTTCAAGATAGTGAAGCACATTTTCCTCTTGGGAAATAAGAGAGCACTTGTACATAATTTAAAGAAAATTACTAAAAAAATTAACTAACTTTTCTATTTTTCTTTCAGACAAAAACATAAAAATACCTAAAAATATGAAAAATCCCAGGTATTACCTTTCTCACACCCACGGGGAAGGGACGATACTATATGACCACTAATTCATACTCTATATTGAGTGCAGATGGCATCCACTAATTCTGAAGCGACTCAAGAGGAAGAGGTTCAGCTTCTTCCACTAGAATCTATAACAAAAGCGAGAGGCCATTGGTTTCTGGATGACCAACCGGTGTCGGACCTCATTTTTATGGCTACCATCAAGATTATGGACAGGGATCACTACTTCCCGATTATGTCGCAAGACTTCAAGACTATCATACAAGGGTTACCTCGCATGGTGGATGTCTGGACACAAGCAGGAATAGAGGCATTCTTAAAACTACCTATTTATTTGCCAGATTTCCAAAGATGCATGCAAGTGATGAACACACTTCAGCCTGCAGCGAATAGGATATCAGTTCCCGAGGCACGAGTATTGGATAAAGTGGGAACATGGAAAACCATTTAATTCACTCATGAGTTAATCAACAAAGCTTTCAGATGGAATCAAGAAGGAATCACCAATGTCAAGGAGGAATGTCATGATCCGAAAAAGAGATCCTTTTTGGATATCAACAGAACGGATATTGAAGATGCTGTCCGTTTGGTGCATCAGCACTTTTGTTTTCCTAGTATGCATAGATACACGGCACCTCAAAAGATTGTCGTACAACTGCTTTCACATGCGATGAGGCAAGTCGGTAATAAAGTAAATATGACTCCATATGTTCAAGAACGTCTATTTGAAGCCAAGAAGAAGTGGGGTCAGAAAAAATTTCTCAATGGCAGTTCAGCTTTAACCTTACTCATCTATGAGGCACTGGATATGAAAAATTGTGTGCGAGAGATGCCAACCTCAGAGGGGTTAGCCCAATATCCCAAGTCCGCTACGGTTCCCAAGAAGAAGAGAACAGCTATCGTTGTCGAAGAAGTAGGAACAAGTTCCCAGAAACCCATGAGGGGTACAAAGCGCCTCAGAGAGGAAGAAACCCAGGATACACCTCAATCAAAGAGGACACATACTTTGCCTAAGATTCCTGTAGCCCAAATACCAATAACCAAGAGAGACCTCTCCGCAGCCCTAGAAGAGACACATCAATACATGCAAGGGCAAGTGAATCTAAATATTCAAGGTCATCACTACAGACAAGCAAGTAAAGAAAAGCAACAACGGAGTAAAGAAAAGACCCCAGAACAAGCCGCCAGATACAAAGCACTAGGCTTAGAAGATTCAAGCTCCAATGAAGAATCTAGTCCTGACAAAGATACTTTGGACACAGACATAAGGACAGAAACTCACGAGGAAGAATGGACAGAAATTAATCAAGTCAAAGTCACGCGAGACAACCAACAGGGACAAACCAAGATCCAAGAACCCAAGGAACCAGATCATGTCATTCAATTGAATGAGACAACAAAGATTAGTATCAAAGAAACTACCATATCGAATAAAGAAGTAATGCAACCTATCAAGGAAGAACTGCAAACTCCAGTAAACACAGATTCAGACCGACACAAAAATGAAGAGCAAATTGTAATTGAAGTGCCGGATGACACTCCTCAAGGTAAAATAAACCATATGGAGGCTGAGCCAAGGATACAACTACACATTAGGCAGCCCCATGACACTACATTACATGTAGCACAAGGAAAAGATGTGACAACAGGAGCAGAACCGAGTATTCCTAAAACATGGTTAAATGTGGATGTCACACAATTAAAGTCTGTGGTTAAGCAGATGATACAAACGGCCATGGATACACAACAACAGATGATGGATACAGATGCAGATTACGACAAGGCCATGAGGGAAAAGAATCAGTTCCAAATTATGAGTGAACAACTATCGGCACAACTAATCTAGGCACAAAAAGAGGTTGCTGTCAAAGAAACGGAATTACTCAAGGTAAAGACACAATGTGATACATTGATGACCCAGCACCACCAACTCCAGGCACAGCTCACAGACCTACAAAGATTACATGAAGCCAGCGAGGCCGACAAAGAGAGAATGAAAGCTAGAAGCACCTTGCTCGAGACCCAATTAAAGGTGTACATGGAAGAAAATGACAGTTTACGAAATCGAAATAAAGAACTCATGAAGTCATTGCTATACGATCAACCTCTCGAAAAACAGGAAACAACAGATGTTGATCAGAAAGAGTTAAGAGACCAGATTGCAAAATATACAGAATTACTACAACAAGAGCAAGCATTAAGAACCGAATGGGAGCAGAAGTACATTCAAGACACCACCGAGCTCCAAAAGCAGTTGAATACAGCCCATGGGAAACTTGCAGCAAGCTACAGTGAAAATATGACCACGTAGCAGAAATTGGCAATGAACTGTTTGCAGCAAAAGAAGCACTCAAAGCAGCCATGCAAGAAAGTCAAGAGAAGACTGAACATATAGCACAGTTAGAGATCCAAGTAAAGCAGAAAGCACCAATCGGGACACCAGTAGAGCCAACGAAAGAGAATCCTACTGACGAGGTAGAGGTACGTCCTCTATCTCCCCCAATTTATAATTCTCCAACACACGAGCAGATGGCGGACATACATGATGATCATCCAATGCCATACACTGTAGAAATAGGTCAGAAGGAACGGGCACTATTGGTGTCCCGGTTGACAGAACGTTTTGAAAACGAAGTCATCAAAGTCATGAAAGAAACAAAGATTAAAGGTAAAGACTTAGAGAAGATAATGAAGCCTTTCAACATTCCGTACGGATTATTGAAAGAGAAAACAAGACAATATATAAAGAAGATTACAAAGACAAGTCCAGACGAGCAGCTAAACTTTAAACATGACACATTCACTTACACTCAAGAAGAATTTGAAGCTGCACAACCTATTTGGAGAAGAAAGTTTTTGGAGAAACATCCTACACTACGGGTGCATTGGCAAGCAGCACCATATTTCCTACAGGTAAACCCTTCATTTTGTCCTATACCACGTCGAAGAGAAAGCAAGGAATTTTTGGACATGCAAAAACATGGTGCTATAAATAAACAGTGGTTGAATTACCCTCTGCTTCCAAATCCGCCACATAATTATCTACCTACGGAAGAGTACATGGTAAAAACCATTGAATTTTGGCTGCAAAGTTATGCAACAGTACCCGATTTAACTGTAAAGATGACAAATAAAATACTCAGTATGATACTTACAGTATTGAAGGTCTTCAAACACGTGGCCTATACATTTTTGAATTTCATTGGTATTAATCAGGGAACAGAGATCCTCATTTTTTATCTGTCTGTTATGCATAGCCGACCAACCATAATGGCTTATTATTCCAGGCTCATGTTCTTGCCAAGTACATATATGCAAACGTTCGAGGAAGCATTTTTTACAGGATTTTTTGAGATAGATTCCGAAATGTTTTTAAAGATGTCATCTAATTTGAATGACAGATTAGTGGCATATGAACTGAGCTTCTTCGCCGACCACAGACAGCCACCTAACGATGGCGTAAAGGTAGAACAGTGGAAACAGTTAATGGTACGTGAAGCCAATCTGCTTAATGACACAGAGAAAAAAATATATAGAACATACGCCCGTTGCTTGTCAAAGCCTATCGGGGATGACAGAGTTCAAGAGGGGGGGTAGTGTTCAGGGAGAATCAAGCAAAAAGAAGAAAAGAAGAAGACAACGAAAGAAGCTTCACTAGAAAGATCATATCTGAAGACATATCTCTGCAAGAAGCCCCGCAGGGGTGCAACACCCATCTCTGCACAGAGCCCCGCAGGGGCACATATCAAGGAAAAAGCACGTAGGTGGAAGGAGGGACCAGGGCCAGGAAAGTATCCATGAAGAAGTACAAGAAGATATCCAGCGGTTCCGAAACCACAAGAGGGTGCTTCAACCTCTTGATCTTTGGAAGGTCCAGATCGAAGACTGAAGCATCACATCCTCATACCTTCCACTAGTGGCGTGCTTGGCAACCCGACTTATAAGGCAAGACAAATGCATCAAGCCCAGAGAATGTAAAACAAGAATTAAGAAGAGGCCATCAAAACCGAACACCTGTTTAACAAACAGGCAGAACTGAGCAAGGGTTGCGAGCGATGAAAAGAAAAGAACAGGCAGCACAAATGCATCAGACCGAGAGGATGTAAAAGAAAAAATCAAGAACAGGGCCATTAAAACGTAACGCCAGTCCAACCAGTAGGCAGAACTGACCAAAGGATGCGTGCGAACAACAAGGGAAAGACAAGAAGTAAAGCCTGTCAAGGGACGACAGAGACGAAGAGGGGGAGAGTGTTGCAGAGCTAAAGAGAGCACAAGGAAGAGAAAAAGATGGGCCCCAAAATTTTTCTAATTTGGACACCCAATTTTTGTATTATAACCATTCGTGTAATATATTTTCCGATGTAAATGCACTAGAGGAGTCCTCTAGATGCATCCCATAGAAGATTATAAGCTTATCCATGGAAATTAGTAGGAAATTAGTCTTTTAGTGAATAAAGTGCCAGTCTCTTGTGTGAAAGGACCATTTTTAGGTCACAAGTATATAAGTCAATTTGTGACTCTTTGTAAAGACTTTTTGCCATTGTGAGAATCAAGAGCACAGAAATTCGAATTTGTGTCTTCTCCTCTCTGTATCTTCTTCTTTGTGAGCTTGTATGCTTGTGTATTGCTTATAAAGAGTGTAGGGAAGTGTTGTCTATCCATGAAAGTGTTTGTTTGCTGTTGTAAGGGTGTGTGCGAAGTGTAGGAAGTGCTGAAGTGTAGGAAGGTCTTTCCCGCGACTCAGTATTTTGCTCATAACTTGAAGTAGAAGTGTCAGAATTGAGTGAAAATACTATCATTGGATGCGTCTTCTTGAGAGCTTCGAAATGCATGTGCTATTTACTATATTTGGAGTTTAGAGCTGAGAGAAAAGCTCAATTTACTGTTGGTTGCTGTTCCAAGTATCGTGACACCATGACTGACAGTTGAAGCTTGTTTGGATTAGTCCTTGCCTTGTTTGCACTCTTTGAGTAACTCATTTGCATTGATCGTCATTTGAATGCATGTCTTCATACACTCGGCTAGGTTTGTATACTCATCGGATTGATAATTAAAGCGTGAATCCCCACTATATGCACTTGAGGGGGATTGAGGTATAGTCTCTTTCTCCACAAGTCCCTAAGTTGGTTCTTAGGTACACACAGCTGCATCTTCCCATATGTCGATATGTTTTTCGCCTTCTTTGTGTAATCTATCAACTTCACAAGGTTGAAGAGCTCTTCGGAATACCTTTCTTGTTGTTGCATACTCTTGACTGATTGCAATGTTGATATGGAATTTATCATGCAGACTTCGGTTGGATGAAAGGTCAGTGAGAGTGTTTGGATTGAGGTTCTCCATGGCAAAATTGTTCAGATTCATGAGGAAAGGAGAAGTAGGTCTGCTATGGAGAGGAGAGTAAAAAAGTGAAGAACATCCTAAACACACATTACATAGGTGGAAGAAGAAGAGGGAAACTTGAAATTCGGTGAATGCCTAACGAGCACAAACTTTGAGGTAGATCACTTTTCATGATTATCACACGAACTTTCTCTCTCTTACAAAACTAATATATCTTCATAAGATACATTTTAAATGCATGTGCATGGGATTTTTTTGAAATGATTTAACAACATTAATCTAGATTAAGAAAACTAATTGAAATCCTTACACAACCCCCTTTTTTTTGTTGTTTTTTGCCCTAATACTATGAGATATTATGTTTCTGAAACATAAAGAAGTGATTTAGAGAGAATCTCATGGATATAGTGTGAACCAAATACCATGACCATATTTGAATTCAAAATTCAAAATTACTTCTAAAATTATGGATCGCCTTTAGGTAGATCCAACCAACAGTCACCTCCGAAGAAGTGTATTTATGCAATGAGTTTTAGTCATGGGTAAGAGATCCAATCATAACACACATTTGAGGGATTATTGTACTCACCTCAAAGCTTGTGGATTCCTCCAACCTCTCATTGTGTTATATATTACTTAGCAATACATTTACATCATATTTTCATAGCTACATTGATCTCTGTTTAGTGCTACACTACATTGCTTGAAGTGTGTCATCTTGTCTAATCTGTTGGATTGTGTATATGATCTCGTTGTCCAAAATACTGATTGGAGTATGAAGATAGGACTTTGTGAGCATGCCTAAAAATTGTTATCCTCATTTGAGTTGTACACTTTGAGCTATAAACAAATCAAGGTGACTACGCATTTGCATCTTCATCTTCTTGAAAAGACGGGATTGCCCCCTGACTTCTTATGCATACTGCTCTGAGTAGTCCTTCTAAATTCATGAAATAACTTGGAGTAATACACCATCAATTCATTTGAATGTGTGCAAAAGATCTTGGATCAATTTCAATCAGGCTTTGAGCTCTTAGTAAAACTATGAGTGCCTTCTTCCATAAATAGAAGGTTTTCTCAAGTTGAGAAGTATAGAGAAGATATTTATATTGACATAGAGTTTTGAGATTCATGTTCCACGGTACCATGGTGTTATAAATTCATAGATTGAAAGCTTAAAGATTCTACTAAAGTCTCTGGATTTACTTAGGCTCCTCCAGAGAGAAGAATTTTTCCAAGACCCTCTTGTGCTTGTGTATTAGCCATCATCCCTCACATTTTCACTACAAGAATAAAGGGACTGTAGCGATCATTAACATGACATACTTTGGTTGCTTTGTGATTGATCATTTCATTAGAGCAGGATCTGAATGCGTACCATCATCTAAATGACGTTAATCTCTACATTATTTCTGACGTTTTGACTAGTGCACCTAGCAATGTACACATTAGCATCACTCATTGCGCATTGCTTATACACCTTGGTTGTAAGCATCGCTTATATGACTTATCAGCTGGCATCGCTTATGCGGCACTATTTTTTGTCGCTTATGCAATGCATATGCATCGCCTATATGATGCAAATGATGATCGGGAAAATGATGGTTTTTTCCTCACTTATGTGATAGTTACCTTTGATCAAAAAAATGTTGGACAGCTCTTCGATCGTCATTTACACACATTTGATTGAACAGCTCTCCAATGTTTAGATTTTTTATGAGCTTACCATCTCTTTTTGGATCTCTCTCTTTTCCAATCCCTCTCTTATTGTGTCTCTCTCTCTCTCTCTTACCTCTTTCTCTTTGAATTTGTATATCTCTCTCTTTCTCATTTTCGTTCATCTCTTTTGATCTCTCTCTCTCTCTCTCTCTCTCTCTCTCTCTCTCTCTCTCTCTCTCTCTCTCTCTCTCTCTCTCTCTCTCT